>CM045495.1:53205322-53780322 GCA_024704745.1 Rosa lucieae
ATGTTAGTGTGTCCCTGAGAGATTACAAAAGAATACCAATTCTAAATGGCCAAGTGCAAAGAATAGAGTCTCAATATTTGCTTAGCTCACACCGGGTGCACACTCAATTTTGATGTCCTGCACTAGCACCTACAGTTGACATGCTTCATTCCAAACATCAAAACCGGGGGGCACCATATGGACAGGTATTTTTAAATTTTCGTTTGTGGCAGCATTCTCAATGCAAATGCCAAAATGGATGAGATTAAGGCTTTGAGAATCTTAATCTTACCTAAGGCCAATCCCTGTGGCCCTAAATAAGTTGTTCAAAAATCTATGGAAGCCTACTCTGTGGTTCTAAGAAATACCAGAGCAGGTTGTCATCTACTAAGCAAAGAGAAAGTCGATAGGAGTCCTTGGCAGCAGTTTAATTATTTATTCAAAAAAGTCATGTGCAGTAAGTAAGAATAAGCTTTGGAAAAAAAAAACCACAATCGGCTCCAGAAGAATGATTATGATCATCTCTTGAGATTCACATGTGTAGTAGTGAAGAGGTGGATTTTGGTCTTATATATATGATTAATATATGACATACAAGATATTGCTTGTGTTATTCAAGAGTCGTTTTCACATGCCTACATGAAGAAAGTACCAGCACCATCTTCACTTGAGCCAAATTCTGTGGCTTTGCAAATATCAAGATTTCCTTTCCATGATTTTGTTGTTTTGCTCTCAACACTACAGCGCTTCAGAAGTTTTATTTCATTTAAAGATGGTTACAAACATTAACTGTCTACAAAGGGTCTGTACGAGAGGAATATATGGTGCTCTGGTTTCTGTTATTGGCATATTCCTGAAAGTCTGGGGAATATGCAATGATGTGCATGAGACTGTGGACTGGGGGGCAACACGAAATCCTTCTTGGACGAAGACAGGTCATGTTCTTCAATCATGGTTGCTGTGATTTTAAATTCCTGGAAATATATATTCGAATATTATACACTTGTGTATGTATATATAGGGAAGGGATTTCAAAATTATGTGGCATGATTTTAATTAAGACTTGTTTGAGCGTCTTAGTATCACCCAGGCCAATACTTGTGGCCACAAAATTTTACAAAGATTTTACTTTGTGAGATGATTTAATGCCAATTATAGTGGTAGTATACATTGATTTGCAGAGAAGGACGCTGCGTAGCTCTAACCCTCTTGCAAGTTTCAGAGTTGCAGAGCCAACTTGTGGCTTTTCGCTTGCATATATATTGGCAAAGCCTAGTTTTGCTCTGGCAAATTATACATAAGCTAATAAGTGGCCTAGTCTGAGGTTGCTGCACGTTATGGGCAAGTATGGCCAGACCGGATGATAGCTCGATTTAATCTCTGCATGTGCTGGTGATGACTATGCATGGTTGAGGGCCTTAGCATTACAAGATTGAAATATATGTCTCCTAACACTGAAGGAGCATAGCTAGTTTCCTTCATATTATATGAGACTGGAACTGATCCAGATTACATGAGTTTGGTCTCTAATATTCAAGGCCAGTACATGTGGCCTTTTTGTCATATTCAAGTTTCAAAGCTGTCAGAGATGCAAGTTTTCAAGGTAAGCATTTATTATTTTCTTCACAACCTTGAGAAGAAATTAAGTGGAACTCCTACACATTTGGTAACTCGCTTCATGAGCCTATTATGCTTACACCAATGTTTGGTGTCATCATGTCCTGATTGTCCTCCTGGGCTCAAAGTTGTGGATATTGTGGTCAATGCAGAGGCACAAAAGATGAGTATCTATCCAACAAGGCCAGTATCTGTGGCCTCTATTTTTAGACATAACATATTTCACGAAAGGTGAAAATTCATTAGAGATAGTTAATGTCATCTGCGATCAAAGTGCTAGGTATTCATGTTCATCACATGATTATCAATCAGTTAATGTGTCACTTTGATTATGAGTTATCTCGCTGCACGTCAAGATGACTTAATGTCATTCAAGTTTCACGACCTAGCAATTGAGGTCTGTTGAAATATCAGTTGAGTCAATGCAAGTGGCTTTAAAACGACGTTGTTATAAGATTAGTGCTAACTCAAGACCTCTTCAGTCAAGTCGGGGAACTTTGACTTCGAGGTCTGGGGGGCAATGTTTGAACCCAAAATTAACATTTTTTCCGATAACGGGGACTTGAAGAAATCTGGGCCAATATCCGTGGCCCAAGCTATTTATTTGTGATAAGTTCGGAATATATCGTTTAGAGGCTAAATAAAGCCTACTTGGAGACCAAGCAATCTCGGAGCGAATCGTGATATTCCTTGATTTACTATTAATTATCAAATATTTGATAATTAATGGTGATCTATTTGCTTGATTACCAAGCTTTTGCAAAGAGAGAACATGGCAACGTACTTCTCTACCCATAATTAAGGTCATTGGTTGATCAATTAAGGAAGTATCAGGGTCGGCCACCAGCTAAGCTTTCCCATTCAATTAATGGTAGCTGGACGTGAGAGAGATAGGAAGCATGTGATCATCCTTGATTGTCAATAATGAAGGAATACATATGTATATATATGTGATGTGGTGGCTCATGCATGGTATGCATGGTGCAATTAAGGACAAGTCTCCCCTGCAATTATGCAATTAAGGTGGACGTGGAACTATTTGCTGCCAATATATATATATGCATGATTGTTGAACTGAGAGTCCTCATGAAGGTACCTCGTGAAGATATATATGAACATATATACATGCATATTCTTCAGTTTGCTGAAGAGGAAGACTACATCCAAGACTCTAAGAGGTAATTAACTTTGCCTACATTCTAGCGGCGACAGAGGATAATTATTATGTTATCAAAACTATTAAGTGTTTTGATTTGATTCAAGGGCAATAACTGTGGCCTAAAATATAGTATTTCATTCTTATTAGGAAGGAAAATCTACAAGCAGCCTATATATAAAGGCTGGGGAATTTTTCTATCCTGCGGTAGTTCCATGTAGGACTGCCACATGGTATGCCTCTCCAATTAAAACTCCCCATGTGGATTTTTTTTTCCAACTCATATCAGGCTAAATTATCCCTGCATTTAACCAACAGTAAACCAAACCAATGTGAAAAAAAAAAAAAAACAAACAAACAAACTCTTCAACCTCCCGTTTACTGTTGTT
The DNA here is from genome assembly GCA_024704745.1 of Rosa lucieae. Lineage (NCBI taxonomy): Eukaryota > Viridiplantae > Streptophyta > Magnoliopsida > Rosales > Rosaceae > Rosa > Rosa lucieae. The sequence goes on from CM045495.1 coordinate 53,208,464, forward strand.
GCCGTTAACTGAACGAGAAATTCATCCTCTCGTCATCTTCATCTTCATCTTCATCCCCAATTGCAAAACCTACTCCCGCATAGCTGAGAATCTTGCAGAGACCCCGTCGACGCTGGGAGGGCCTATGCGTGCCATCGTCCTCAATCTTCGTCCTGATTTCGGAATCGGGCTACCTCGATCTCTGCCTACATGATTTCTCTACTTCACTATTGCTTGCAATTACTTACTTCTTTCCGATTTGCTTTTTCAGTCATATCAATTTTGCAAGCTACATGTTTTATTTGTGATTCAATTGTACGTGCTAGTGTCATTGTCCAATGCTGTTATGTTTAAGAAATTGATATTGCTACTGGCTAAGATCTAGATAGCAGAATCAACATTATTGTCCACTTTTATGTATGAGAAGTTGATGCTAAGCTAGACTTGTTCACTGTCATATAACCTATTGTTGGACAAACTTTGGTGTGAATTCTTAATATGTTACAGATGGGGTAATGTCTTCTTTTGTTATCGCCAATACCTTGTTAGAAAACCGTAATATAGGAAAGTTAAGCTGTTAGGGAGTGGATGACATTATATATCAAGCTAACACCGTGGTTTTGGTGATATCACATTCTAAACGATTCTAAGTGCATGTTTCACTGTTTGGAATGCTAAAAGATTGATGGTATAAGTAGAAATATGGAAGTTGTGATCCTTGTAAGGAATAACTGCTATGGCTCCTTATGAACCACAATCTTCTCTCTGAATCTGTTCATGTTGTATTGTGTGCAGGTTTATGAAGCTGAGATTGGACTAAGTGTTGTCAGAAAGTTTTGAAGCTGAGAGTCTAGAAGAAGCATTATCCTGCAGTCCAACAAACATTGAGTTCAAGAATCCAGATAAATGGCTAGCACCATACCCCAAGTATGCTGTGGTTATGTTATTTCGCTGTCAAGATATAATGTAAAGACTGAAGATGAATGTGTACTTCATTTTTGAATTGAGTTATTGGTGTTACAGGTGCAGCTAGTTTGAATTGAGTTATTGGTGTTAGAGTTATTGTTGGAACATTCAACCTTTGCTAGCTCTCTTCAGATTAAGAAGGGTTCTAGATCTACTACCATATATTCAATACCATCTGGTTTTATTATATTAAGAAGGATTCATCGTCATCATCACGCTGATTTTATATATATATATATATATATATATTATTTGTATTTAAACCATGACCAGGTCCTGCTAGCAAGTGAGAAGGTTACATGCCATTCTGTGGGTTTAAAGAGGTTTATAAGGTCTGTGGGTTTCCATTATTTGGTGCAAGATAATCAGATGTTGAAGACAATGCAGGGATGCACAGTGAGTACTTGTATATGAGTTGCCCTATTTGTATTATTCAATGTCATGTGCCTACTCTTTTTGGTTTTGTCATCATCATCAGCCTGATCTCTCTCTCTCTCTCTCGGTTTTTTTTTCTTTTTCTCTTTTTGTTGTAATAATGGAAGGAACTTAGAACCAGGTCTTGTTGACAAATTGATAGATGGCCAGGATGGCCTCAGCAGTAGCACACGTCTGGGTGATCAACCTCTGGAGGAGGGATTTATAAAGGTTTCTTGGGTGAAATTGTTGCAATGGCACATACTATCTGGTTACTATATCCTTTGTGGTGAGAATGGTACCCACCGGCCTGAGGATTGTCCTACAGGAGAATGGGCTCGTTTCACGGATTAAATCATGCAACTGCCCCAAGTTATATGCATGGTTGTCAATAGTTATGTGCTGTTAGTTACGAATATGATATCAAGCTTGCACTTTGTGACTCATGGTTAATTGCCTAAAATATACAGCAGTTTAGGGATTGATCATTGTGTTCCATTCGTGTATTTTGCCAATCTTTTGTATTGAGTAAGGCCAGCGTGTCTTTTGTAGTGTACTATAAACATATTTATATGTTCTTTTCCAGGTAAGCAATGAAATAGATTAGCAATAATCAATCATCGATCAGAGACACAAAGACAGAGACATAGAAAGACTAATCAGAAAGAAAGAAAAAAAGTCAGAGAGAGAGAAACAGAGATCATAGAAAACCATAGAGATCATATGTGAAACAAAAAGGTAGAAATATGATTCTACTAAGGATAACCAAACTCATTCCAAATAAGCATTACACTCCAATAAAAGAAAATACCAGAAAATGGTCTTTCTTCTGGCTCTGCAAGCTTGTGGTTGTGTTCAGGAACAAAGAGAGTTGCTTTCCATACATTATTATCTTGCAATCCAAATCGAATTTTTGCTGTGCAGCCAGTTCTAGTGTCCAACCTATCAGCCTTTTTCACTTCTGAAGGATCACTATCTAGTTTAAAACCTTTTTTTGAACAGGCATAATTAACTTGTCTCACAACGTTGTTGCTTTTCCACCTCTGCATTATCCGAACACTAAACCCCATTCTAGCACCATACACACAGTAGAGGTTGTATGCTTCTTCCTCACTATTCACAATTACTCCATACAAGTCGTCATTATTACTAGCTTGGCAATTCACAATCATTGAATCTTTTCCCAAATCAATTGTCTTGGTGTGTTCTTGATCATCTTGTACGTCAATTACTGTTGGCATGTTAGCGAATAAATTAACTGTAATATGTAGTTGTAGTAATATAACCAAAAAATTGTATAAAAGAATACTGTAAATATAAGTAGCCAGTTCACGAAATATTAAACTTGCATGACTATGTATGATTATGTATGAGTACTTAGGTACATGCATGATGTGTATGATTACATATAAGAACTAAGTACATGCATGATATGTATGATTACGTATAAGAAGCCAATAAATATATGAATCTGTAAATTTCCTAGCATTCATAGCAGCCTTTTGACCTTTTGAATCACATCAATAACCTACATGTACCCACTAAACCTCTCGTGACACACCACCACTATGACACTACAATCCAACTGCTTCCCCCATTTCACAACCTTGGTCACCCTCCTCACCCCAGCACTCTCTCTTCAAACACACCCTTAATCTTCTCGTTCTTCAATTTCCCAGAAGCGCTTAGCTTTCTCAACTTATAAAATACTGTAACAAGGCTATTCTGGAATTCTAATTAATCTAAGTACACACATGCTCTATCAACTCATATCAGACTTAAAATTACTTAATTGAAGACTTTGTTTACCTTGATTATGATCTTTGGCTCCATCTCCATTCATTGTTGGAGAGAGAAACTGCAAACTTTGTAGTTGAATGAGAAGACAAATCAACAGTGAATACTTTGGGTGATGAGAAAAACGAATAAACGATAGTATTAGAATTTTATTCCTTAGGGTTTCTTTAACTGCAATAGCTAACGGAAGGCATAACTTTTTAGTTTTTTTTTTTTTTTTTCACGTTGGTTTGGTTTACTGTTGGTTAAATGAGGGATAATTTAGCCTGATATGAGTTGGAAAAAAAAAATCCACATGGGGAGTTTTAATTGGAGAGGCATACCATGTGGCAGTCCTACATGGAACTACTGTAGGATAGAAAAATTTCTCATAGAGGCTAAAGACGACACAACAAAACACAGCCAACTCTCCAATTAATCTCTATGATTACACAAGTCTCCCCGGAGCAACTTCTCTTATCGGTGACCACACTCCAATCCCAGTCTCTTCAAGAGCTGACTGTCAGTGCCACCAAACCAACCCGGCGACCATACTTCCAGCCCCAGTCTCCCTAGGAGTCGACTGCCAGTACCACTGCCACCTAGACTATCTCGACCAGCGAAGCAAGGGTAACGCCTCGCAACCCAGCGAAGCTGAAGATAAGCTTTAGCAAAACCCCGTGCTTTCTCCCAACTTCCCAGTGATTGCTCTGCTTAGTCTACAACACTAAGTATCGATTCGGTGAACGCAAGAGATCACAACCAAACCCCTTATCCATAAGGCGAAAAGTCCTTTTCCGAAAGGCATAGAAAAGAACCTTGTGACGAGGTTGGTGCTCTCCTCGTCCACATCGTTTGAGAAGAAGTCAGGTCAAGGGATGCCCCGACGACTACACCCCATGGTGCTGGCACGCTCGCGCACTGGAAAGAGATAGTTTGCAAGCCAACTGGTTTTGGAGCTAAACACTATGTACCAAAAAGATAATTCCTTTGCTTGGACCCTAAATGGATCAGCAGAATTCGCCTATGGACGGAGAAACTATACAGAAGAAATGAATGATAAGTTAGGCAATAAGCTATGCACAAAGCAAAATCCATTGGCAAGCAACAAAGGATGAACAAGAGACTTTTTATAAGTCTTTCACTTGATTCCTAAGCCAATAAGCTAGTTTAGTATAGTGGTAATCATCACAAGCTTACAAAGCCAAATAGGGTTGTAAAAGCCACCTCCAACGCTAGGACAAGATCCTCTTCTTAGCCCCCAAATGCCAATTTATAAATTACTATATCTAGCAACTCGTAGTCTACTCCATATCAAAAAATAAATTCATGGACCCTAAGGCCACGTTTGGTTCACGGAAAGGAAAGTAATTCCTTTGTCTTTCCCATGGGAAGGAAAATGAAATTTCCCAACAACTTTCCATTCCAATATTTGGTAACGTAAGGAAAGTTATCAGGAAAAAGTTGTTAAAAAGTTTGTAAATAATATAATAAAATAATATGTTAGGAGTAATAAATGCAAGGAAGGAATGGGGGAAAGTGATTCCTTTGAGATTTGGAAGGAACCACTTTCCCCCTTATTTTCCCTTCCTTCAGGAAACGATTTCCTTTCCTTTTGCATCCTAAACGCAGGAAATGAACAAGTTTCCTTTCCTGATGCTTCCTTTCTGTGAACCAAACGTGGCCTAAGAGGAATATGTCTACCCACGTGAAAAACTATAGAAATGAAAGATAAGTAAGTTGGGCTCGTGCATGCATAAATTGAATCCATAGAAGAGGACCAAGGGGTTGTAGACTGAGAGAGATAATTGATCGAGAAAGGAGAATGGGTAATGGCGGAGATGGTTAGGTGTTAAAGAAGATAATTTGACCATCTCTTTGTGAGATTTACTTCAATGTTAGCCTTCATCGTAAGTCTCTCCTAGTTAGCTCGATTGAGTAAGTAATTGTTCCCCAATTAATTAAGGTTGTATCTGATGTAGAACAGATGGCGATAAGGATAAAGGAACAGCTCGATCATGAGAAGAGAAAACCCAGTTTGTTGTAAATCTGGCATTCAGTGTTAGAATTGTGATTGCTATACCTTTTATAAAAAAAAAAAACGACACTATGAACAAAACACGTGGCTTTGCCATGATGTATGAGTTTTTTCGAGCTTTCGGGATCTTTTCGGGCCTTAAAACTACAATTTACTATTTTTCAGAATTTTTAGTTTTCTAGTTTGATTTGGATTTGTCTTATTTTAACCCGTGGGATTTAGAGTTTCATTGTTAGTCACCCAAGGGTTTCTTTTCTCATATATAAGCAACCTTAAACGGCTGCAGAACCTATCTTATCATATTATCAATCAAATTGAGAGTTCTCTTATCTATCTCTGGTGGACTCTAAAATTCTTGTTTTAGGGTTAGTTTTCGACTACGTCAATATCTAATGGTCGTTTGGGTCCATATTAGTTTGTAATATATGTACGTGTGTGTGTGTGTGTGTGTCTCTCTCTCTCTCTCTCTCTATATATATATATATATATATATATATTATCCAGAGCGAAGCTTCGATTTGAAATTAAAGTAGGGTCACTTTTCGGTCACATATCCACATCTTGACTGTTGAGTTTTTAGGTACTAATGTATAGATCATCTCTGCAAATTTTCAGTCAAATTGATGATCATTAATGTATCTTGACTTGATACACATTTACGCAAGTGTACGTATCGTTGTCAAGATAGGGAAATATTATGCCCAAAGTTTATCGTACCACGGGGATTAGTGGCTAACCCACAATCCATGGGTAATCGGAAATAAAGACACTTAGCAAAGAAAGGAAATAAAACAAATAAAATAACACTAATCTAAGGCACCAAGCCTTAGCAATGCTTGGCTTTGATTTTCACCAAAGCCTAATCAAAACTAAGAGCCTAGTGGTGGATATATATGCACAAATGAGTGGAAGAGTTTAATGTTTGGGGGTTGATTCTAACTTAACAAATAATAATGAAATGTAAAGCAATAAAAAATAAAAATGAAATGTAAACAATAAAAATGAGAATGCCGGGTGTTAGGGAAGTTCTTTCACCCAAATCTCATGTGTCGGAAGCTAATCTAATATAGATGCATATTTCCTATTTTGGCGGTAGTCGTATCCAAGGCGGTTCAAGGCTCAAGGACCGAAATTCCCTTTCATGGTATTCCTACTCCGGTTCAAGGAACGTAGGAACTCACTTGGCATGAATTAGAGCCGGTTCAAGGGTCACTAATTCACATCAAGAGGCGTAGAGATCGAGGAATTAGACTACTAAGCGACCCGCCCGCACAATCACGCAATGGGTGTAAATCACCATGCTTATAACCCCTCGAATACGAAATTGAAGGTTTCTAGCTTAGGAATTAGAGGGGGTCAAGCCTCTAACTCCATCCTAGACATGCTCAAAATACACACCCTAGAGTTGACTAGGCTCCTAGACATGCATTTTAACCCAACAAAAATATATATAAACATCCATCATATGAAAATTGCATCATTACATTAAATTAAACATCTTTTACACAAAATTTGGGCTAGGGCACACAACCCTAACCCCCAACAAGAAAATTACTCACAACCCATAAGTATAGACATCAAGATTACAAAATTCAAATAGCAAAGAGTAGAGAAGTGTAGGAGAAAACAAGAATAATCACAAATAGCTAAAAAGCTAGCATGACTAGTCTTGAATTACAACTCCCACAAAATACCCAAATATTGAATCTTGTAGAGGTTGAGGCTTTTGATAGATTATTGAAGCTTTGGGTGAGTAATTCTTCAATTCTCTAAAATAAAACTAACAAAAATCTGGAAATAATAGAGAAGGAGGAGAGAATAAGAGCAGCCCAAAGGGGCTGCCCTGTTTTTGGTGCGGCGCTGTTGGTCTAGGGTTGTTCCCCCCGGCTTGAGAATAGGATGAATATATATATAGTGTGACGTGGGTGGCTGTTTTGTGGTCAAGAGGAAAAATCATGGGTAAGGGATACATGGCTGCTGGTGATGAGAGGAAAAGGAGAATTGAATCAATTGATAATGGAACACGTGCAACACCTTTCATCTGATGGCAATAATTCAATTAACCAAATGGTTAGTTAATTGAAAAGAGAAGAGGGTCACACGTGCTGCATAATGAACAGATGCATTGCTAACAATTTATATAATTAACTAATCAATCAGAGATTGATTAATCAATTAGCCACTGTTCTTTTTTTCCTTTTTCTTTTCTTTGTTAGTGTTGATCACACTTGACCGCTACGATAATTTCGTCATTTTGTCGAAAACTCTTAGTTGCTCCAATTTCCCACTATTTTCTCCCGATTTCCGCAATTCCGCTTATTTCCTACACAATGAATAAAAATTGATCAATTACATAATAATTGACTTGAGGATTAGCTTAATTATAATATTTAGAATGAAATTATGCGTACAGAAATGCGCGTAATCATATCTAACTCGCTTAAACCAATGGACGAACTGAATTTGTCCAACCTGAACTGTACTAGCTTTAAGGCAGTTATCAATTCCTTAACGATCATCAATTTGGCTGAAAATTTACAGAGATGATACATACATTAATACCTAGAAACTGAACATTGTGATGTGGATATGCGACCGAAAAGTGACCCTAAACTCTAAATGAGCACTTTAATTTCAAAGCGAAGCTTCGCTTTAGATAGGATATATATATATCTGTGTGTGTGTGTGTGTGTGTGTGTGTGTGTGTATGTATATATATATATATATATGTGTGTGTGTGTGTATGTATATATACATATATATACATGGTGAAGTATTCTTTAATATAATTAGAAGAGGTTGTTGAGTAAAAATATTGCACACAGTGAGCGTAAATGTCACCCAACATAATTTCACTCGTATTCATTTAGTTAATAGAGTTTTAATTAGTTCGGGTTCGACCCATTCATGACAGAATGTGTCTCTTAATTACAATCTCTTGTTACAGGGAAACACCCTTTGATTCCATTTATGAAGAAACCAATTGTGGATGTGTGTTTGTTTGTTTGTTTTTGCGGCTGCACCCAAATATTTGAATGGGTTGCCTACATACCCTTGGAGAGAGATCAATCCACTAGTAGTTCAAGAATTCCAATGGGTGAATGACCCATTATAAGGTATTTCTTTTTGGAATAGGAATAGTGTTTGGACGAATTTGGTGTAAGTGAACCAGAGATTCGATTTGTTTTGGATTTGTTTGGAAAGGCTATAACGTTTCTTGGTGCTTGGCTAAATTTGACTGATGAGATCAAGGATTAGGATTGGATGAACCAGGGAGTTAGGGATTTTGTTTGGACTTGCGGTTGCATCTAGTGGGTCGCTAGATTGCCTATATACTCTCAAGGAGGGATCAAACCGTTGTAGTTCTTGGGATTGTATTTCTGGTTTTGTATCAACTTTTGTGTTTAATGGATGTAAATTTATTTTTTCTGAATCCATCGAATGTATTTCTTTGGGTGACATCCAAATCTAAATTGGGCACCCGATGTGTCGAATCTCATACAGGGCCATGTGAATGGGCTTTTATGTTGTCTCTCTTACTTGTCGAAGAACAAATTTGGCCAGACCTGAATTTCAAGATGAACAGGCTTAAAAAGTGGTCTGTATTTCTTCTATATTTCTAAGCCTTTAGCTCCATGCTGTGCCAGGCCTGAATAAAATGATTAGGACACCTATATTTATACTCGGGCTTTAGTTTCTGCAGGCCCGAGTGTGAAAGTGGTCCGTATACCCATGTTTCTTCTTCGAGTTTAAATCAAGCCCAGATGTATTTCTTGCCTCTAGCTCATCAGAGATGCAGCTGGAACTAGAGAGCAAAGTAGGAGATGGGGATCGACAGCCTCAGTTCAATTCGGAGAAGGGAACACGCCCCTGTAGTCTCCATAAAATCGAGGAATCTACCATTTAATTATGCTCTGACACTGAGTTCTGTGTCACTGTCTTCAGCGCAGAGTCTGGTACTCCACCTTTCTTGAACTTTATCATCTCTTCTTGGGGGGGGGGTCTTGATTAACTAGAATTCTTGATTGCGTACTAACAGAGGCTTCCCAATTTTTGTTGCTGCGAGTTCAGCTTCCATTGCGTTAATTGGTTGATCAACTGGTGTGCAGAGCCAGCACTAGCCATCCTTCGAATTCTTGTGCGACTCACTCCTTTGTAACCTTTTGTTCGCAAACAAAAACAAACTTGGTTTTGTCTTCTTGCTTAACACGTACAGCACAACCTCAAGCAATTCTTGTTCTAATTAATCAATTAATCTTTGCCTTCATTAATTTGTCTTGTTTACTACACACCACTGCTTCAATTAAACAATCAACTTGTCACATTTTGGCCTTTTTTATCATACCACCGTTTCAAAAACAAAGCAAAGTTTAATTAATCTTTCCTTTGCTTCTGAGCATCTGGACCATGTCTTTTCATCCATAATTTGACAATCGCTTTTCATTGATTTCAAAGCTTTTGTCCAGACTCATTTCTTTTGCTTGTGTATTTCTTTAATTTAAACCCTTTTGCAGGCTTCGGTTACTTCAACACCGCCAAACTCCACTGCCAATTTTGGGTGAGGCTTCTTGGTTGGTATTTTGCCTATGAGTTTCGGGTTTTGCATGGCTTGTTTTGGAGGTGGTGATTCAGTAGAGGCTTTGACAGCAGGGCCTCCGTGCAGATTGTGGAATTGAAACTCAACCGTTCATGAAAGACCATTTGTTCCAATGCTTAGAAATTGCAGCAGATAAGATTGCATTAAGACTCTTGCCGTTCATGAACGATCGAATTTATCTGAATGCATCGGAAAAATAAGAAACTAGCAGGAGGTTGTTCATGAACAGCCACTCATTTGTTTGCAGCAAGATTAATCGATGGACCGGTGCGTTTCCCTGCACATTGAGATATCTCAGTAATGAAAGACAAGAAACATCATATATACCTGAGCTTCTCTCTCAGAGTTTGGCTTAGATAACGACGGAGCTTTGGGTTTGATTGCTGCTTTTATTCCCCTCTTGCTCTCTGTATTTCTTGCTCTGTGCGTCTCCTCCTCCCCGTGGCTTCAATACTGTTTAAATTATATAGCCAAGTCAGTGGTGATCGGATCAGATTTAGACTCTTATTTGAATTTGAACCTTAGTAAACCAAGTTGATCCTTTTATCCCCAGAGCATCTATATAGCATGACCAGTCAAATGAATTTGAATTTCAAATGGTGCATGCATGTTTCACGTCCCACATATTATCATAATCTTTCAAAATTGATAATCAAGTTTGATGTGGATAAGAACGCTAGTTGATCATCTTTCTTATTTTGTCATTTCCCCTTCATTTGATTTGTTTACGTAGAGACTTCATACCACAAGGAGTCTATCCGTAATAATTGATCTGAAGGCTACGTAATCTGTGGTTCAACTAAAAATGAAACAAAGTAATTTTTTTTGTCTCAACGACAAAAGATCATAATGCTTATACGATCGATTCAACCAATATAACAACTTGGCATTATTATGATTCTCAACCAAACTACAGTAAAATTTTGATAAATTAATAAAGTTGGAACCACGAAAAATTGTTAAATTAGCATAATTATTATTTAATCGATAAATTAATAATTAATTTATAGAGAAACCCAATTTGTGGGTTTAAAAGTCACCGCACGCATGAGACTTATCCTCTTTTTAATACTAATTTTCTAATTTCTTGATTTTGAAAAATAGCAACCAAAAAAAAAAAGTCAAGATTTTTTGAGTTTCATCATTTCAACGTAAAATTAGTTAAAAATCATGATTTTGATAAGAACGATTTTGGCCAATAAAACGTATGCTGTAGTCCACAGTTTTCTCTAAGAAATCATGGGTTCTGACCAAAAAAGAATAAATTTAGAGATATTTCTAGAATTGGGACATCATTCCAGAGTGAAAACCACATTTTTTTCGTCTGCTCAGCTTCTTTCACGGACATTTCTATTTCCCACACTTATGTTGGCTTTGGCATGCCCATTAACCTCATTTGCATGAGTACGGAGAAACATGAAATCAAAGTGCTTTTAGTAAAATAGATCAAAAAAAAAAAAAAAAGTCAAATAAAAGAAGAGCAAACCTTCTAAGAGTAGGTAAATGACCCTTAAAATGCTTAATTGGGGAATTATATGCAGTACACAAACAGAATACATAGCCTTTTTGACTTAATCCTATCCCTTTTCTTAAGTTGATAAACAAATTTATTCAATCCCAACTAAAAAACAATTAATTCAATACAAGCAAAGTAAAATCTAAGCACAACTGCACAACATCCATTATCAGAGTGGACCAGCCAGCACTAAACTTTAGCATCTCTGGCTGGATAAGTGAGTGCGCGTAACTGCTCATCCTCTTGGAACTTAGCCATGTCTTCTTTCTTCAAATTAACCCACGCTTCGATCCCACCACCGGACCCAGAATCCATGAAACAAACCAGATTCTTGAACGTGAGGCTAGCAGAGCCGACCCATATCGGCTTCCCCCACCCGAAGTCAGTCTCATACAATGGAAACCTACAGAGACTGGTGAAGCTAAATGACACCACTTCACCTTTCAGAAACTCCTCCGCTCGCTGCTTCAAATAATTCACATGCGCGGTGCCTTCTAGAATCTTCCTCATGTACTCCCCGTCAACGGTCTTTATGGCATCTCTCATTTGTCCCACAAACCCATAACACTCCTCCTCGCCCTCCTCAAACGACGTCGTCGCAGTCGCGAACCGGCTCACGTTTCCGAAATGACTCTCCGGAAGCGCCGGGACCATTCTGGTTCGTAGGTTGACTGCGTGGAGAACTTTGTAAACTGTGTCCGAGTTGGGCTTTCCTTGCGTGGAAGCCAAGAAACGGCTCCATACAAAAGCTGACAGGGCCTCGATACGAGTCGGGCGTCTGTCAGTTGCAGATGTCGTGTATTTTGTTCGGAGAGAAGCGACGGTTGAGGCGCTGAAGACGAATCTTTTAGTAACGATTTTGTCTCTTGCGATTCCAGTCCCTGGTTTGAACCCGGATATGGATCTCGGCGGGAAGAACGTAGCCAAGTCAAAAGTGGGAGCTGTGTAATCACAATTATCCCCTCGGGAAATGGAAGCCCAAGAGTTGAGAAACATGACTAGTGACAACGCGTCGGCGATTTTGTGCGAAATGCACACTCCGATAGCCATGCCTCCACAGTCAAAGATGTTGACTTGGACTGCAAGAACAAAGTCGACAACACATTCCAACTCACATGGGAGTAGCTTGTTGAGTTGGTTTGGGTCCGGTTGGGATACAACATCTGAAAGTAGGCAGTTGACTCGTGCTTCGACGAAAGGAGTACCTTCATCGTTACAGTCGACAAAGGCGTTGTCGATGATCCGTCCGGCTAGCGGATAGAACTGCGTCAAAGTCTCGGATAGGGACTGCTTAACCCGGCTAGCAGACAAAGCGTTTTCGTCATTACCGTGACCATAATTAGTAGCAGGGTAGAATAGGAGCATGGGCATGAAAATGGGAGGGGCGACTTGATCGAGAAATGAAAGCTCATGTTTGCGAAGGTCGTTTGGGGTTGGAGAAGAAGGCTTGATGCAATCCCTCTCAATCACCAAAACCTTCATCTTGATCAAACTATAAAAGAACAATGATCAATAAGTAATTGGGTATGTGGAGGAGTTGTGTTAGCTTAACTAGAACAAAGATATGGTTTTGTGTGCATATTGCATGGCTATGCAATCATTATATATAGTCCTAGAGCGCCAGGGCTGGGGCGGCTGTCCCTTTACTAGTTGACGCGGTTACATATGCAATATGGTCATATGGACGTTTACTAGCTTCTTCTACATGATTAATTAACTAGGAAAGTCGGTAGGAATGAAGCTTAATGGATACTTATCACCCAAGACAAGATAAAGGTGGTAGGTTTCTGCTTAAGGTGGAATCTTGTTCTAGAGGAGGAGACTTAATTTAGTTATTGACATTCAAAGTCGTTTGGATGCGGATTTTGGGAACTATATAGGAAGTTATATGCACATGTAGATAAATGGGTTTGACTGGGTACCATTAGTATTTGAATATGTCAAAAAAGGAAATGGGAATATGCAAAGAGGTTGGAAGACGAAAAGATTCGAGAATAGATGATAGTACGGAACGGGATTGAGTGCTTGATCACCCAACTTAAAGCATAGGGTTATGTCGCTGGTTTAAGATTAGAAAGGTTGCTTATATCCTCTATACTATGAGGCCCTCGACAAAAGAATGAATGTATTTGCAGATTTTCACTTTCTTTTTTTTCTTTTTTTTTTTTTGAGAAGAGCAGACTTTCACTTCGGAATAATAACGATAGGAATTATTTAATCTTTAGTTTTGTTACAAAAAAGAAAAAACAACTAAATAGTTATTGTTCATTTATTGCAATCGTTTTTGATTAAGTTTTATTTGAAATATATTCTTTTTTCTGCACTCTTTAATTGACCAAACTTTTTTGTTTTGCAATCGTTTCGATAAGTTTTATTTGAAATATATTCTTTTTCTGCACTCTTTAATTGACCAAACTTTTTTGTTTAGCTGATTTTTTTGATAATATGATCCTTGGCATAGATCATTAATTATCTTAATAATGGTGTAGAACTGTAGATTAGGCCGGCTTGTTTGCTTGTTTTGTGTGATAAATAGAAAATAAAAATTTATCACAACGGTTATTATTATTATTTTTTTCACTTGGATGATAAAAGAGATTATCAAAGCGTTTTTTTAGCTTCTTGTATTTATGCGGTAAAAATCAGAAACTACCCCCATGCTAATATGCTATGCATGCAGAGAAATCATTATTTATTTCTTTAAAAAATTAGTTATAAATTGTAGAGAGACTAGTAAGTCAGTCTTGTAGGGAGAGTAAAAAAACTCTCAGATATGGCCGTCGTTTGTTAGGGTTTTCTCGTGGAATTGCCTTCGACAAAAACTACCAAATCTCACTCCTCAATGGCCTCCTCCACAGCTAGCCTTACGGCAGCCCTTCCTCATGCTGATTCTGCCCGAGTTTTTCTTGGATCGGTGGGGCTGGAAGCTCTCTACATGCAAATCGATCGCTGGTACATGGTGGGGAGACTCTTTGGACTCAAAGCCAAGTTTCCCAGTTTCATAGGTACAATTCCCAACATCTGGAGGATCAAATCTGGTTTGACTATACGGGATGTGGGAGATCGCTTTGTGTTCCAATTCGAAAGTGAAGCATAGAGGAATAGGATCCTGCATGGTGGGCCGTGGATCTATAGGAATAACATGCTCGTACTCGGAGAATTTGATGGAATGGGATTAGTGTCGGAGGTCCCTTTGAATCTCTTGGAGACCTGGGTTGCGGTTAAGGGGCTGCCTTTAATCCTACGCAACAAAACGGCCTTGCATCTGGTAGGTTCTACGATTGGACATGTACTTCGTTTCGATCAGACTGCCCTTCATAGGAAGGAGGAGGAACAGCTGATCAGACTTATATTTGATGTGCGAAGTCGAGTCCGTTTCTGGAAATTGTTTGAGTTCTCGCCGGCCGGTGGTGGAACCTGAATTGCATTATGAAAATATCAAGGGTTGCTGCAGAAATTGTGGTCTTTTTAAACATGATGCATTGGGTTGTGATTACTTGTTGGTGAAGGAGAAAGAAGAAATCCTAGCAAAGCCGCAGCCAAAACCGCCGGCAGCAGCTTTGGCTGGACTGACCTTGGCTTCAAGTTCGTAAATCAGTAACCCTAGACAGGAGGTAGGGGGAAGCAGATCAGGTTGAAAAGAATAGTCGTTCTCTGGTTCAGATTGGAATGGCGTCTGTTGCTCCCACTGGCAGCACTACTGCTGATGAAAACAATCTGCAGCCCAAGAGTGCCGATACTCAACCTGCCCCGAGTCAAGTTTTTGCCGGTCTTGACATGACTGCATTTCTGAAAAACTGGATGAGTCCAGTTATGCCAAAACAGGTTAGTGAGGTTACTTCAGGGAGTGAGTTGCCCTTAATGGTGATCCCATATCACTGAGAATATATTGTAGGAGAACGACTATTCTTTTCAATAATATAGATTTTTGTTCAGCATTATTTTTTTCTTTATTTGTTTACTTATGTCACAAGACCAAAAGTATTAGAATAGCATATATAGAAGAAAATAAAAGAAAAGTTGAAAAACTCAGATATATATCCACAAGGAATGACAGAAACTCCTACGGCTAGCTTGCTCGATCTGCTTGGCAAAACAATTCTGGTAAAAACCTCTCATCTTTATTATACAAAAGTTAACCACAGTTCAATTAGTGCATCATTTCATAGGCCTTCAGAAAGTAATGAGGAGGGGTTCTAGATTTCGAGCTCAATTCATTGAATACAGAGTCAAATCTATACAAGTTGTATTATACCAACCCCATTTAATTTCCGCGTAGAACCTGTTCATACGTCCATAGTCGTACCGTACCCGAAAATTTAGTACAAAAGGTGGACTTGAAGTTTTGAACGAACTGGTTTATTTAAAATTCCAGTGGCTGGAAGATTGCGACCGGCCGCATTCATTGACTAGGCATCATCTCGCTACAAGATGATCGAGTTTATATCTTATCTCTTTACTAGCTAGTTGCTATTAGTCTCCATCACCCTAACTGTATGCATGTGATGAGTGATGTTCGCATAAGACACCAGTGACGTTGTTTTTTCCACTTTTGGATTTTTATTCCGCAGGAATTTAGTGTATGTATTATATATTAGTGTTACTTTTCTTGATGAGATGGAAAAGCACTTGAGAATTGAAGACTAATCCTTTACGCTGAGAATGTACGGTATGCCATATTGCCAACGGATCACTTCTTTATAATAGTTTAATTTACTCTCATCATCCATTTGAAAATGTTGGGGCCCAGTGGACCCCATGTTCCAGTTGTTATATATACATTTTGCTGGTTATAGTTGAAAACCTGTCTTGTGGTAGGCCTAGCAGGCCTAGCCAAGTGGGTTCTGTTTAGTCATCAACAATTTGGTCTAGGTTCGAAACTCACTGATTGGGTTTTTTTGTTTGGGTCTGAATATTTTATATGTAATACATATTATTCTTTTGGATATTAAGTTATTAACACTTAGTTCTACTTTTAAATTAATTTTCAAAAAAATTAATGTAGTTATAAAAATTTAATATAGTTATTAGCTTATGGCTTTAGACAATTTACAATGAATTACTTTGATTTTTTTTTTTAAAGAAGTATTGATATTTTGTAAGTGCCACATTTAAAATTAAATTCTGGCTCTGCCACTTAACGATACATATGTAAACGTATAATGAAAGACTTGGGATTGAAGATGGGTAATCCTGCCACTACCCACTGAAGAAGCTACTTTTTGTTTTGTTTGTTATTTTTAAATGTCAATTTCATAATCACGCTTAATAGATTTCAATTTGAATTGTTGATTTTCATATTCCTCGTTCCTTAATTAAAATTCTGCCAAATTTGCGTGGATCTTTCCAACGGCTCTAAATCTTTTTCTTTTGTCATCGTTTGTAAATTTGCTCCTTATTAGAGCTTTGATTTAAATAGGATTTGCCCGTTAGTCTCTCTGGGTCCAAACCTGGTAGTGTAATAGGGGATTTTTTTTTTTTTTTTTTTAGATGAACAGAGAATGGGTTAGCAGATGTCCAAATTCCTATTAAATTTTATTAAAAAGTATAGAAAAAAAAAATAACATGCATGTGAATGTTTACCCTTTGGGTGATTGCTCCTTTTATCTCTTTGTGGATCTCTGTACTTTTTATTTTCTTCTAGAATTTTGGTTTCTTTGGTGGAGGAAGTAGTTCTCCAATAGTCCAATGCAGAGACGATCTAACAGGTTGTTTGTTTTTTTTCTTTTGTATTTGGATTAAAGTTGTGTTCATCATTTGGATGTAGTAAGTGGTTTTCCAAGATTTCTTGATCTTTTCAGATCGGGCAGCTTGATGTACTCTTAATGACGGTCGTCAGACGTTGTCACAGGGTGGTTTTTTTGGTCGGGATACAGTTTCGGCTTGCCTGGTTTGAGTTATGGACTCTTTTTTTTTTGCTTCCTCTGTTTATTATGTACCATATAATATAATATAACTTCCATGTACCATATAATATAATATAACTTCCGTTCTCTTGAACTTTTATTTACCCAAATTTTCTGAATTTAAAATTTATAGAAAACTCTCCATCGTCATCAAACAAGCAGTTTGGTTCAAAACTACATGAAGGTCAACAGTTGATAGCTGTAGCTCCCATAGTTAGCTTGCATGCACTCATTGGTTAACTATCAATCCACTGGTTAATTGATTGGGTAGCTAGGGTTTGCAAATCCTTATAATTAAAGTTCATAAGGATCAAAGCTGAGTCATATCAACACATCATGATCATCCCAATGGTATTAATCGCAATCACTAGTTTTTCAAAACTTGTAATAAGTAATGAGACATCTTCATAATTAAACTCAATTAGGGTAGTTCACAATTGCCGATCAATCTCTTTTGTTATAATAAGCCGATTTATGTGGTGTACATTCTATACCTTGTGAATTATGAAGAATGATCTATGATATATGTGACTTCTTTTATGTCAATCTCGATCTTTAATAAGTGAGCAAAGATATAATGACTAAATGAGAACAATATATATATAACAGAGTCTAAAGACAAACAAATTAAAGCAAATTAAGATGAGTTCGTGCAAATAGAATAGCCATAAGTACACTCTCCGCTGATAGTATTAGTAAATTATGGCTCCGTGTGAGTAATATCTTTCCGGCATGTCACCACCTTTGTAAAGCAAATAGAGTAGCCAGAAATGCACTCTTCGCTAATTGGGGCATGTTAGAATACATATATATTGTAGAGACTCTTTTTATTATCTCAGGATGTTCTCCTTATAATTATTGTAATTCAGGGTTCAAGTATTATGTTCCCCCATGTATTTTGAGGTTTCATTAATGATTAAGACTTGAAGACAGCCGTACCTATTTCAAAAATGATGAGTTCATGCATGATGCACCTGATGAGTTATCACTAATAATGCATGTAGCTGGTGCTTAATTATTTACGGGGTATATGTTCTGAAACTACGCCAGTTCATCCAGGAGGTGGAATTAAGAACCTACGTAGTACGTAATTACATCTAACAACATGTCAAACTGAAGAGGGTAACAGTTGTTTTTGGATGTCAAACTTTCCTGAAAATGATCATTGGCAAAGGCCATTTTAGTATCATTGTTTATTTGTTCATAAATCTGAAGGGTTAGGATAATTAAAAAGATAAAAGAGAATTAGATCCTTGGCTCTTGGGGTTGTTTCTACTGGCTACGGTCGATAATGAACATCCGACGCCGCATTGAATGTTGGGAGTCGTTTTAAGTAAACCACGGCAGACGAAGATAGAAAAACTGCTCCATTCCCAACTATATTAGTGATATATCCTTGTACAATTAAAATGCTTTCCCAACTTGGATCGTTTGGGAAATCTTAATTTTTTTCGCTGAAACATTATTGTTTAGTCTTCCAACCCTTTGGAGTTATCGTTTAGTCTTGTATCAAAAAAAAGTTATCGTTTAGTCCATGGTTACTCTGGTGCTAGAATTTGTTAGAAACAATAATATATTAGTCAAAGATTGATATCAATGAAATGAATGAATCAAAGGGAGTAGCTGGCTAGCCGAGTAGCTCTCGTTTCAACTCAGAGCTCATTCCTCATTCCATGGGCGACAAAGTTTGTGCCTCCTACTGCTAGCTGTTGATACATATATTCAATAATTATTCTAATTTTAATTTTGTCTCTCATCCAGTTGATGAAGTAAGACAAACTACACAATAGTTTAACTCTATAGACCCGGCCACATGAAATATTGATAAGCTTGTCATTTATATTAGTGCCTTCACTGTTGTCGCATATACACAGCATGTATGTATCCATTTGTCAAAATTTCCAGCTCCATTTTTCGATTTTGATAAGGACAAGCACATCGTTTTAGTTTTTCTTGTAAATTTTTTATGTGTATGAATGAGAAATGAGACGTAATCTGTAAGTCGGGCTCTATAATGAAGGAGAGATGTTCTTTTTTTTTAGGTCTGAAGGAGAGATGTTCTCACTTTATTTTCTTCTTTCATTTTGGTGTCCAAATAGCAACTATTAAAGTAGCTACAGCTTTCAGTCTGCCCTTAATTGTCCAAATGTCAACCTAAAGCTTTCAAATGGCCGTTGTGCAAAAATGCCAACATGTATATATCAGATATGCTGTATGAAATGAAATACATACTAAAAACATGCATAGTTCCAAATTCAGATGGTCATCCATGCATTATCTTATATATGTTAACCATAACAAGTTGGGGGATGAAGAACAAGAAATAGTTCTTTCACTAATTATTATACATTGATCTTTAACAAGCTTATTGCAGTACAAGATTTGAAGAATAATATAAAATAAGAAAATTCTATAATGTGTAAACGTATGACATGCATACAATTGCCTTAAAAGTGGTAAAATGAGTCTTCAAAATAGTAATATTAGTCCTCAAAGTAGTAACATGAGTCCTTAAAGTGATAAATTTTCTTAGTTACTACATGAGTCCTCAAAATAATAATATTAGTCCTCAAAGTGATAACATGAGTCCTTAAAGTGGTAAATTTTCTTAGTTTACCATATGAGTCCTGAAAATAGTAATATTAGTCCTCAAAGTGATAATATGAGTCTTTAGAGAGATAAAAATAGTTGATGTATGAGAAATGTTAACATACCATAGATTTACCCTATAAAATAAACATCTTTGCACTTTTAAACTTACACGCAAAAGCTCATTAATTACATATTACATTTTTCACACAAGTTGGAAAGAATTTGAGATGGCAGAAAATATTTATCACAAGCATGATAAATTATCACCTCTAATATCATAGATTAATAACGTTGATTGACAGTTAAATACATAATATACTAATTGTTCACCAGATAAAATTTCATTTTTTAGTTATTAATCGAGGCCTTGGCATTCTTTGAACTCAGGGCGGGTGAAACATACTTGAGAAGCTCCTCGTCCGCCTCGAATGTTTCCATGTCTTCCTCCAACAGATTGATCCACGCCTCAACTCCGTCCCCTACGTTGGTGTCAAAGAAACTAACCAAGTTTTTGAACGTAAAGCTGGCAGAACCAACATAAACAGGCTTCCCCCATCCAAAATCAGCGTCGTAGATCGGAAACCTACACAGACTCGTGAAGCTAAACGACACCACCTCTCCGCGTTTCACCTCCTCCGAAAGGCTCCTCAAGAAGCTCAAGTGTTCATCACCCTCTTGTAGTTTCTTTATGTACTCTTTGTCTACTTGCTTAATGGCCTCCCTGACGTGATTAACCACCCCATGAAGCGTCCCGTCTTTCGGGTCAACGGGTACGGGCGGCACCGCAATGGCAGTTCGGGTCACGTTTCCGAATGTGTACTCCGGAAGTGGTGGCTCCATTCTCGTGCGGAGGTTCACAGCATGAGAAACAGTGTACGTCGCGTTGGTGGTGACGCCATCTCGTTGAATGCCGGTGCATGATGCTATGTAGCGGCTCCATATGAAGGCTGATAAGGCTTCAACACGAGTGGGGCGTCTGGACATGTCGATGCATTTGGCTCGGATGGCCTGAACCATTGGAGCTTCGAAGACGAAGCGTTTTGTTGAGATGTTTTGCTTTATGATTCCGCTGCGGTGTTGGTAGAATCCGGACAAGTCCTTTTGGGGGAAGTACTTGTCTGAGACAAACTCGGGAGGGTGAATATCGTTGCCCTCCCCACGAGACTCAGCGGCCAGGCCATTGAGGAACGTGAAGTAGGAGAGGGCGTCCCCGACCTTGTGGGACATCCCCATGGCGATACTCATGCCGCCGCAAGCGAAGAAGGTGACCTGGAAGCACACGGGAAGCTCATGAGCTGCGTCTAGCTCGAAAGGGAGGAACTTGTTGAAGTCCTTGGGGTTTGGGTTGTTGATGATGTCAGAGATTTTGCAGTCGGTCTTGGCTTCGACGTAGTAGGCTCCTTCGTCGTTGCAATCGACGTATTGGGTTCCGTGGACTCTTCCGGCTAGTGGGTAGAACTTGACTAAGGTGTCGGATAAGGCCTTCTTGATTTTGCTGCATCGCTGTTCGTGGATGGAAATGAGGTCCAGGTCGTTGTGGTCGGGTTCTTTCGGGTAGAAGAGGACCATGGGCATGAAGATTGGGGGCTGGATTTGGTCGAGGTAGGAGAGCTTGTGGTGGCGGAGGTGGTGAGGGGTTGGAGATGAGGGTTTGATTGTCTCTGTTGAGAGAACCTCCACTTGAAACTTCATGCTGTTGTTTGTTTGGGAACCTTTTTTTTTCCTTTCTTTTGCCAGAAGGGGTAGTAGTACCGTTGGATATGTGAGGGAAATGCTGAGGGGATAATGCCAACTATTGCCAAGATAGTTGTGTTTATATAGAGCTGGTGATGGATGCTCCAACAAGCTAAAGCTTAGTGAAATGTAAGAAAGTCAAACAAATGGATTTCGATATTAATTGGTTCTAAAATATTTATTCCACAAGTACTATCAATATGTTTCCTCGACAGTTCTTATTTTCTCTCAAGAAAAGAATACATATGATAATTATGTTTATTAAATTAAAGTTCAAGGTGTTAGCTCAGTAGTTAGAGCACCCACTATCTAAGATCAAAGTCTTCGGTTCTAGTCACCATATGGGTAGAAGTGAAATATTTTGATCCTCTTAAAAAAGATAAAATAAAATAAAATGTTTATTAAATTAAAATTATTCCGACTTCAAAATAATAAATAAATAAAATGTTTATTAAATTAAAGTTGTTCCGACTTCAAAATTGCTGGTATAAAACTTTTTAAGTGTTGGTTTCACATTCTTTCAGTCAAAGGTGATTCAGTTTTTTCTTTGTAATTGATCCTATCGCTTAAGTAAAGCTATAAGTCCTCTGGTTTTCCTTTTTTAGGTTTATCTTCTGGTTAGTATGCAATTCAGATGATAAAAAATAAGACGTTTGAGCCTTTCTCTACTAGTAGCTACAAGCTAAATCTAATTTTCAACAACATATATACTAGAATTTTAGCGCAAGTGGTTTGTGTTCACTCCAAATCAAGGGTCAAAGGTTTTACAAAGTGTTTAAGACTAATATTCACGAAGAAGTCACATCAGTCGATTGGTTGTTTTTATAAGCTAGCTCAACAGATCCTTTATAAATTTTGGTGGTGTTCAAATCACGTATATCAAAATTGAAGTTGTCTTATTTCATAAAGGTATAGAAATCTAAAACAACATAACTCTAAACATAAACATAAGATCAACATAAAAACAATTTGTGAAAGACGTATAATTGAATGATAGTAATATGTGTGTTCAATTAAATTAAGGCATCAAAAACTCATGAATGTGGACTCGTCCAATAGAGAATGAAGTTTATGATAAGATCCATGTGGAAATTAATTTTTCTTTTCTTTTCTCACTCCTGCATGGACCCCCTAATAATTTCCCCATCTAATTATAATGGTTGAATTTCAATTAAAATGTGCCTTGATCATGACCAAGAGGCAAGAGAAATTTGAAGGACTAAACGGAGTTTGAAGCGGTTCATTGGTAGCTTGTTAATTAACAAATGAAGCAATTACTGATAAAATTGAATTTGACTACCAAAATTAATGGGTTTGGTAGGTACATACTAAATTCCTACATAAGAAATCCCGGTATTAGTGGACTTTAAGGGCGGAGAAAGGATTCAAATTTTATAAACAAATAAAGTGGTTGCATTATCCGGAAAAGTAAACGGGTTTCAGTTTGAGCAATTCAACTGTTGTTTGACCGATCAGTAGTATTATCGAATTGTTCATAGCCATTTTACAAGTTTATACAATTTAGGGGATATTTACTTTACAAGACAATTGAATATTACTTAGTGGGTGACTGGTATGTGATTGGCATGGACAATATATAATTGGCTTAAGAACTTGTAAATGAATCTTACCAACCTTGTGAACCAGGTCGTTTATATTATAAGGCAACTAGATAGATGCAAATTGTAGTACTATAAGCATTTATCTTCGGACAAGACCAATTGAAATTATGAAAAAAGAAAAGAAAAAAAAGGTCGAGTTGTTTATCTCATCTCTTAAAAGTTCATATAATGTTTTCAATTGCTTGGCATCACGTACCGTACTGTTTTGCTCTTATTCTAGCTTTGCAGTGGAGGCCAAATATTACCTCTTAAAAGAGGCTTAGGCATTAACCATAAACTAGTGTACGCTGAGAGAGTTATCCTAAGATGGGTTATTTGCCGTTGATTTAATTGCTAATTTGCTATACAGAAATTAGCTAGGACGAGAATTTGTAGGCAAATTAAGCAAGTTATCATGATGCAGCCATGACTTCTCCGTCCACTTTTCTGAGTTCGTCACTCGCTTGGTTATGTTTATTTCGACGGCCTAACGTACATATAGACCAAATGGCTCTTTTGAACAACTTACTGAGGCCAGAAAGCTTCATTAATTCATTGCCAGAACGATAAAAGGTTGCCTTTAAAATCTAACCACCGTGTATGAAGGCCCTTTCGTTTAACTTGGACAGATACCTAATTCATTAATTTAGAGCTGACATCTATCCGTTATCTCTGATCGATCTTCTACTTATATGTAGATAGATTAATCAAACTAGTACACACCATTGATGCCAGAAGCTTCACTAGTTTATTTCCAGAACGATAAAAGGTTGCCTTCAAAATCTAACCACCTGGTATAAAGGCCCTTTCGTTCAACTTGGACAGATACCTAATTCATTAATTTAGAGCTGGCATCTATGCGTTTTCTCTGATCTTCTATTTATATATAGATTGATAGATTCAAACTAGTGCACACCATTGCATGTCGCTCTCAATAATCTACATCCTTTGAGTTGGTGGAGGAATTAATCTAGTGGACAAAATGAGCTATAGCAAGCTGTCTTAGTTACCAAGAAGAATTTTTCAGCAGAACGACCAAATCAAACACATTGCCCTCGTCTTGTTGCTTTTAAATCCATCGACTACTTCTCCACTATCTCTTTTATATTGTTAATGACTATGTTGACTTGAACAAATCGCTTCCAGTTCAAACGCTTAATTTGCTTCTTCTCCAAGGTGCAGATCCTGATGAGCGACTACACGTTAACTAGGATACTGTACGGTACGTATAATATAATACAATAACGATGCCTCTGGTTTGGGTACAAGACAGTTTCATTCCAGCCAAACAAAAGGCAAGAGAAATTGTCCGATTTCTAGATTGTCATATGTAGCTATAGCTAGCTGACGGTTAGATGAGTGTTAGTTGTGTTATAAGCGCGCAAGATATGAGTAATTTACCCGAAGATTAGGTTACATGCATGCAAAACCAGATCGACTCAAATTGGTCGATCTACAGTTAAAATTGAAGTCGTTCAGAATTAAATCATCACGTCTAATTAAGTCGTATTAAATTGGACTATCTCATATAGTTCGTGATTTGTAAGATCCAAACAAATCACTATAATTAAAGTCTTATGCAATTTCAATACACTTGATAATGAAAGCCTCTGTAGTCATCCCATCATCTTTATGTACGTTATGGATCTATCTTTAATATGAGACTGCGATGGAGTTGACATTGAATTGAATCAATTATTAGTCAAATATGTATTTAAAATTTGTTAATATGGAGTAGATTTGATTATTTATGTAATGTTCTCATGAAAATATTGGTTCATTTAGCAATTAGCTAGGCCTACTATAACAGAAAAATTAATTTGTGAGGAACAAGTTTGTCGCTGAAAATTGAAATTTCCTCGCCATAGTGTTTTCACGAGGAAAACATTTTGGTCGTCAGGTCCTCACAGGAGAGTGGTCAAGAAAAGTTTATGGGAGGAGAATGCTATTTCCTCACCAAACCTTTTTTTGCGATGAAAATATTTTTTTCTCGTCGTTATTCTTTAACCACTACTTTTTTCCTCTCCTAAACTCACATTTTTTTCTTCACTGAAAAATACTAAGGACTAGAAAATAGTCATTAAATATATTTTTTGATAAAATATATTTCATCGCTAAACTATTATTTTCTCGCTAATGATAAGTAATTATAAATAATAAAAAATTTAAAAATATATTTTGAGACGAAAATAATTTTGTTGTTGTAGATAGCTTTGGATGAAGAAGTTTTTCCTCGGTATAAGCTATCTTCAATGAGGAAATTTTATTTTCCTTGTATTGTGTATCCTTCTAGCAAGAAAACCATTCCTCCCTAAATATACTCAATCACGAGGAACTTTACTTTTTGTCATTGTAGATTCTCTTGTCCATAACGAGAAAATTCATTTTTGTTGCAGTTGTTTAGTTATGGCAAGGAATAATAATGTAGATAATAAAGATGAGTAGACAAAAGAAATATATATTAAAACTAAAGTAATAACTCAAAGTATTCCTTTACAATAAGTACTAATTTAAAGTACTTATATCAATACAATATACTTATTCAAAAGAGTTCAGGGATCCTGCTTAATAAATTCAATATAGAAGTAACTAATTAAATCATTTGATTATTGGTGAACTCTTCAATTTTTTTTTGTGGCATCTTCCTAATCACTTCCCCAAATCTTGCATCTCTTCTAGTTTTGCACTTAGAAATATTTCTCTGAGTACGAATGTACGAGTGTCCTGGTATAGTTTCTTGGTTTTCTATGTGAATGTTCTTTTTAACATAAAAAGTAAAAGGAAATCAAACTCGGAAAAAGATGCACCAAACATTAGGCAAAATACAAAATTGCACATAACATATGAAAGACTTTAAGTTATATATAGCAGTAAACCTAGCGAATTTAATGAAAGCATATGGTCTTGCAGCTGTTTCAATCTGGGCTCCATTAACATGCTCAAATTCATTCTTGAGATCTACAAGATACTGGAAGGCAAGTTTCTTTGGATAGGCTCGGTCACAAATTAATTGTCAAGTAATAGACATGTTTTTCAATTATATAACTAAGAACAAAGGTCAAGTCAAAAGCCAATAGATGTATGCTCTTCCACAGACGATAATAATCATAATACAACATTTATAACGCATAATACAACATTTATAACGCAAGAACTAACAAACAAAATGCTATTGAAAACCACACCAGAGAGACAAAATATGCATAAATCCAATATTAGTATAATGCAAAAGATATTACCATAAAAGATGCATGTATAGCTCACGATGACCTGATTTACAGACCATTTATGGTCAACTTTAGTGATGAACTAAAATATTTATCGTGAGAAAATGTAAAATGATATATAGAGAGGAAAATACATTTCTCGTAGAAAACTTAATGACATTTAGAGAGAAACCGAAATATTCCTCGTAGAAGGTGACATTTATTGAAGAAAATAAAATTCTTGCAAAAAACTTAGTCGCTAAAAATACTTTATGGTGTAGCATTATACAACAACTGAATTCTTAGAAATTTAAATAATCAACTAAAATTCTCGTTTCACCCCGATAAAAAAAAAAATCTCGTTTCACTATTAACTTAATGTATTATGGAATTTATATAAAAGTCAAATTGTTAGAGTCTTGTGAGCTGTGATTACACACATTTCTGTGCATGTAATTGTATCTAAAATACTAGAACTAAGCTAATCCTCAAGTTAATTATTATGTAATTAATCTATTTTATTTTTTTATAGAAAATAAGCTGAGTTGCAGAAACAAGATAGAATGAGGCGAAATTAGTGAAGATTGGAGTTACTGACAAAAAGATGAAAAGTCAACACCAAGTCAACTATGATCAATGCAAGCTAGAGAGTGAAACCCGACTAGTCCCTTGACATTGATATATGGAAATATTTGAGATTGTGGAAAGTGAGGAAGAAAGAAAAATAGAAAAGAAGAAGAAAATTGCAGAGAAAAGAAAAAGAGTTGTGTTAATTAATTAATGAGGGATTAATTAATCAAATCTTTGATTGATTAATCAATCTATTAGGCCTTCTCCAACCCCTCTTCTTAAACTGCTAAAGGGCCAAAATAAAGTCCTTTTGGACTCCAACCTAAAAACTTAAGGGCCAAAAGGCCAAAATGGAGGGCCAAAGGTGAGGTTGTAGTGCTAAATATAGCACTTTGAGTAGCACTATGGCCTTTGAAAAAAATGGATCAGATTGATGGTGGCCCACGGGCTGTAGTGGATGATGACAGGAGCATGATGTCAGCAACGGCTAGTTGGGTTTTTATTTTTTATTTTTTATTTTTTAGCCGTTGGTTTGAAATATTTTTTTTTTTTTTAAACTTTTACACTATAAATACATATGACTTCAACATTCTTTTTCATATCTTCCTTCTACTTCCTCATATATATATCTCTCTATTCTAAATCTTTTATTTTCTCCCTATTCTTAATCTCTCATTTATTTTACTTTTATTGAAAATGGCTAGTTCGTCGAAAAGAAGTGTGAATTGGTCACCGTTGGAAGATGAAGCACTCACCGTTACTTTCATGAAAGTATCCCAAAATTCCGTCAATGGTACAAGTCAATCGGAAGATGGTTTTTGGTCCAAGTCCAACAAAAATTCATGGAGATCCAAAATACTATTTACAACATAAATTTTATAGAAACGCCAAGCCGAAGAGTATTTTCGGGACGACAATAGAGGAAATTTTTTTTAATTTTCTCAATTGTTACAAATTGACCAAAGAATGTAATTGGGCGACTTTTGAAGATACACCACAAGTTATTTACAACACACCAACATCACAACAAAATTCTTCATTCGAATTAGATGATGATGTTGAACCTATCGTCACAAGTTCCACCCATTCTCCACCAACAACTTCTCCAACTGAAAATCCTAGGCCAATTGGGCGAAATGCAGTAAGAAGAAGACTTGCCAAGAGAAAAGAAGCCGAAAGTAACGTTGGAGAAGAAATGGTGGCACACCTAAATCAACTAAGAGAAGATCTCCAGAAATCAAAGGAGAAAAGAGCAAGAAGAGATCAACTCAAGGAAGAGAGAAGAGAACGTGATAGGAAAGAAGCTATTTTAGCAATGCAAACCATCAATTTTACTCCTTTGAGTAAAGAGTATTATGACGGAAAGAAAAATGAGATAATGGAGAAAATTCGGCGCACTGAGTTGTTTCCGTCATCCTGTTCGACGTCGAATTAGTACCGCCCGAAAATGTTATTCAATGACTCGGATGAGTAATTAATGTTGCCCAAATAAATTGTTATCATCTATTAAAATTTCCTTGTAACTTTTATTTATTATGAATAAATTTTGCTTGTAACTTTTATCTTTTATTAATAAATTTTCCTTGTCAAGTCTTGTAATGCATCCAAGTCTTGTTTTGTACATGAAGGCAAAGAATGACATTAAGCTTAATATCTTTAAAAAAAAATACAACCG
Source organism: Rosa lucieae (assembly GCA_024704745.1). Classification (NCBI taxonomy): domain Eukaryota; kingdom Viridiplantae; phylum Streptophyta; class Magnoliopsida; order Rosales; family Rosaceae; genus Rosa; species Rosa lucieae. Next base: position 53,237,034 of record CM045495.1, read on the forward strand.
AAAAAATATTTTTTATCATATAAATTATTTCAATTACTATAAGTCAATTGACTTTAAAAAAATAAGCGCGCGCGCACACACACACATATATATTTTTAAAGGGTTTTGGAACCCAGCCTAATTGGGAGGCTCAGCCCCACGCCCGGTTCCATTTATTATATTAATAGTAGAATTTTGCAACGGGGGGGGGGGGGACATAAAACCTTAACCCCGTGCTACATTATCAACATTACAAATATCCTCGTAGAGTACATCCTGAATAATAGCATGAGTCTCCTCTAACCATACATCATCAAGTCCTACAATACTAGCAAGGTGTGCAAGCCTATGTGCAACACCATTTGCTTCACGGTAGATATGCCTTTTTTTAAATGATTGAAAAGCAGAAAGATACTCTTTACAATCATCTAAAACGCGGCTTACCTCCGAAAAATTATCCTCCTTGCTATTGAGTGCAGCAATCAGAAGGGCAGAGTCGATCTCCATGTCAATTTCCGTCCAACCTTGGTGTATACCAAGAAGAAGACCAGCTCTACATGCCTCAGCCTCCATATTAATAGCCGAGTGTGCATGTAGAAAAGGTCTTGCAATAGCTGCAATACCCATGCCCAAATCATCTCTGACGACCACCCCAATACCTCCAACACCACAATCAGCCCTATAAGCGCCATCAATGTTAATTTTCAGTCTTCCTCGCGGTGGGCATTCCCACTTTGTCGGTGACCTCTTCTGTTTCCTAGTTGCCTTTGGATGGTAACACTGAAAATCCTCCAACTTCTGCCGGCACCACTCTATCAGATGCATAGGCTGAAAGTGCCCACCTTTCCAAATTACATTATTACGTTCATTCCATATCAACCACAGTGCCATGCAAAAATAGTCAACTTGCTCACCACTCAGTCTATCAAACATATCAAACACCCAGGTTTGTAAATCATGTGCTGCATGAACCATTGGCTTGAGCTTCAGGGGACAAAAGTTCCAAAAACATTGGAGGGCCCCACAATCTTTAAATATATGTTTGCTTGTTTCCATCCCATTACCACAAAAAACACAATTAAAACTAGACAAACTCACCTTGCGTATTAGAAGGCCTGACCTTGTGGGCAGAGCATCCAGAAGAAGACGCCAAACAAACACCTTGACTCTAGGTGGCACTACCGACTTCCAGACCTTACTCCAATACTGACGCAACGGACCCCCACTAATCGTAGATGACGTTGAAGCTCTTTGATACATTTTCAATGAATTGCGGTAGACGTGATAACCACTTTTCACGTTAAAAACTCCTTTGGCATCAAAATGCCATACCAATCTATCTTCAGCCTGACGCAAACTCAAAGGAGTTGCTGCAATTAATACGACTGACCTCTGCCTCTGTAAAGAGTTCCCTCAACACATCAAGAACCCACTCCTTACTTTCAGAATCAATAACATCTGCAACCATCCAGTCCTTCGTGCCCTCCATTATTGGAGAGAAAGGTTTGAAAGAATTAGGCATGGGCAGCCATGGATCATTCCACAACGAAACCCTTGACCCATCACCAATTTGGAAACGAAGCCCTTTCCGCAACACTTCCCTACCAGCCATAATACTACACCATGTATAGGATGCACCCTTTCTCAGCTCCGCCTCCATGAAAGAACAGTTAGGAAAGTATTTGGCCTTCAACACCCTTGCAATGAACGACTCTGGTCGGTGCAGCAACCTCCACCCTTGTTTAGCTAAGAGAGCCAAATTGAAACAATGCATATCCCGGAACCCCATACCTCTCTCCAATTTTGGAGTACACATTCGCTCCCATGACACCCAATGTATTTTCTTGCCAACCTCTGGTCCACCCCACCAAACTCTCGCCATGAGTTTATGCATCTCACTACACAAGTTTTTCGGAAGCTCAAAGCACCCCATCACATACGAAGGTATAGCTTGCGCAACAACCTTTATCATCACTTCTCTACCAGCGATAGACAACGTCTTTTCTCTCCATCCTTGGCATCGGGTTCTAATCTTCTCATTCAAGAAAGCAAAAGCCTCCTCCTTGGAATAACTTACCTCCGTCGGTAAACCCAAATACTTGTCATGCTTCTCAACCCGGGTGACCCCAAGAGTACCTGCCAGCTCAAACTGAAAGTCCAATGCAACATTCCTGCTGAACGATATGTTGCTTTTTTGTAAATTAACTTGCTGCCCGGACACACGTTCATACTCTTGCAGAAGACCCTTCAGCACCATACACTTAGCCATCTCAGCCTTGAAGAAAATAAAAGAGTCGTCTGCAAAAAACACTGACTGATGCTTGGGGCACCCCTACAAATCTCCACCCCGTGCAACTGATCACCGCTCTCTGCATGAATAATTAATTGAGAAAGAGCCTCAGCACAAAGCAGAAAGACGTATGGGGAGATAACATCACCTTGTCGTAGCCCCCGCGATAGACTAAAACACCCTCGAGGCTCGCCATTCACAATAAAGGAATAGGAAACCGTGCTAACACACCCCATGATCCACTTTACCCACACCTCACAGAAACCCATCCTCACCATAACCGCCTCCAAGAACACCCATTCGACACGGTCGTACGCTTTACTCATATCCAGCTTCAAAGCACAATAACCCTTCTTCCCACTCCGCCGTCTTTTCAAACAGTGAGATACTTCGAAGGCCAATAAAGAATTATCTGAGATTAGCCTTCCGGGCACAAATGCACTTTGAAACAGAGATATTATATTATTGAGCAATGGCTTCAACCGGTTAGCCAAGACCTTGGACCCGATTTTGTAAATCACATTACACAAACTAATCGGTCGCAGTTGGCTCATGTATTGGGGCGTGTCAACTTTTGGGATTAAAGCCACAACTGTACCATTTATCCTCCTCAACTTCTCCTCGGACCCCACAAACTCCCGTACTGCTTGCACCACATCTTCTCCCACCAAATCCCAAAAAGCTTGGTAAAAACATGGTGAGAAGCCATCTGGGCCCGGTGCCTTAGATGGTTGCATTGATTTGATGGCTAGATAGATTTCCTCTGCTTTAAAACCTCTAGTCAGAGTCATATTATCTGTTGCAGACACAAATTGAGGAATTGCTTCTAGAACATTTTGGAAGTCTGTGGGCCGTGAAGAAGAGAACAACTCCCTAAAATAGTCAAGAACTATTCTCTCCAACTCCTTGTCTTCCGTCCACCAAACACCCCCACTATCAAACAAACCAGAAATGGAGTTCTTCTTCCTACGATTGGTAGCCCGCTGATGAAAGAACTTTGTATTTAAATCCCCATCCGACAACCAAAACACCTTCGACCGCTGCTTCCAAAAACATTCTTCACGACGGAGTAACTCGTTCAATCGCGTTTCAAGAAATAACCGCTCCTTCTCAGGTGGTGCCGACATAGAGTCATCAAAAAACACAGCCAGTTGTGCCCGTGTTTTCTCAATCTCTCTTGTCAGACTCCCAAAATGCTCAAAACTCCACCGCTCAAGTTCTTGCCTAGTATTTTGGATTCTGTTCCACAAAGTGTGGAAATGATCAACACCAGACACACCACTCCATCCCTTCTTAACTATTTCCCTGCAAGCTTCCTCCTGTAACCAAAACTCTTCAAATTTGAACTTCTTTTTCCTCCTTTTCTTCTTCTGACACGCATGAACCCTAATCTCCAAGACAATTGGAACATGATCTGATTTTGAAGGGTTCAGATGACGTACTAGAGAACCTGGAAACATGGATTTCCAGCTATCCGTTCCCAAAAACTTGTCCAGTTGGATTTTGACTTCCTCACCACCTCTCTTCCCCCGCCACGTAAATCAGGGCCCAACAAACTTGAATTCACCAAGTTCACAAAACGCCATGGCCTCCTGTAACCCCTCCATTTTTCTACTCCTTCAAACAACCACTCTTGTCTCAAGAAGATGAAATCTCATTATAGTCACCCCTAACAATCCACGGCAAATTCCCAAGAAGACTAAGTTGCCGCAACAAAAGCCAGGTTTTGTAACGATTTTCCACTTTTGGTTGCCCATACAAACCCGTGAACCTCCACCTATTAGGATCATCAATCTCCCCAACAACCACATCGATATGGCTGTCAGAAAAGGATTGAAGCTCCACCTTGAGGTTATCATTCCACAACAGATAAAGGCCCCCAGACCTACTATAACCCTTACTTTTTTTCTTTTTGACAAACCTACAATCCACATAAACAACATTCTTCCACCCTAGCTGGACCCGTAAATCAACAATATCAGCTGTCGTACACCTAGTTTCACTTAAAAAAATTAACTCGAGATGGATGAGGGAAATAATCCCTTTTAGCCCTGTGACTGTCCAAGGGTTCCCGATCCCATGGCAGTTCCAACAAAGAACATTCATGACTCGTGATGGGCCAAAACCGGACCCATCACGGTAGGGCGTTTTGGAGCGCCCCCAGAGCTCAATTTTTGCACCTTAGTCACCACCACATTGTTACTCTTACCAACCACATAGCCTTTCTTCAAATCTTTGCCATGCATGCTAACTTTACTCTTGCCATGCACGTTAGGATCACCCTTTCCATGCACGTTAGGATCACCCTTGCCATGCCCCTTGGGAAGAACATACACATTATGATCACCAATGCCATGCCTATCAGAACTACCACTACCATGATCACCATGGCCATGCCCAATAGTACTACTACTATAATCACCACTACCATGCACAATAGGTCTACCACTACCATGCACGTTTAGATCTTCCTCCCCCTGCACGTTAGGTTCACACCCTTGAAATCTATTCAGAGTAGGGACCATGTCGGCTTGTTTCCGCTCCCCACGTGGGCTAAGCTCCTTTTTTCCTTATCGGGCCACAATTTCGGCAAAGCCCAACTCAGCTCCCTCTTTCATCTGTGGAGAAAATATCGGACCCACCCGTGCCAACTGTTTTTCCAAACTATTCGCCACACGTTTCTTCTCTGCAAATCTTGGAGTTAATTTTTTCTCTCCCGATTTGGCAATCGAAATTTGTTCCCCAGATGAAGGAGAGCTAATGAGAGGAGAATTAGCAATTAAAGGCACAATCCCCGATTTTGTAATCTTGGTCGCCGCCAACTCCGCACTTTCCATTACGGTCACTTCCAAAAGTCCGCTCTCCGTCTCAGCAGTCGCCAGCCACCGCGCCTCCTCCATCTTCCGTCATTTAGGACTAGATACCATCCCACCGTCCACCTCTGATCCGGTTGCCTCAATTTCCATTGCATCATCAGAGGGGAGCTCCGGCAACTCAGAATCTGATTCCCATTCTGCACGAGTTTGTATCAAACCTGTCGTTGGGAAAACAGGTGCCTTCATTTTCCAACCGGTAGCCTTCGGCGGATACAAACCAAATCTGGTTCCACCACCGGACCTAGAAACCTCCTATGCCCGAGCCTTCTCCTGTTTCGCCAACCATGCTTCCTTCTTCTCTGCATTGAGCAAGACATCATACTTCGGTTCCGTTATCTCTCCAGCAGCTCGCAGCGAGCACCCATTCCCTGTGTGAGAAAGGATACCACAATACAGGCAAAAATGAGGTAAACGCTCATATTCCAACTCAAAAAGCTTGTTGCCTAACCATGTCGCACTCGGAATTGAAACCCTTTTCTGCAAAGGCTTTTCTTCATCGATACCCACTCGGATGCGCAAGAATCTCCCCAAGCAGCTGCCATATTTGTCCTTCCATGTGTTAACATAGTTGCCAACAGCCTCGCCGATCCCCTGCCCAGTTTCTTCCTCCATATACAGAGGCGGGATGCCCCTAATTCAGAGCCAAAAATTTTGTGTTTGCAAAGATACTCTCAATGGATCGACTAAACCGTCAGTCACCGCCACCGTAAATAGCACTCGTTCAAAAGACCACGGTGCTCTCGATACCACCCACTTCAGATCTGACACAATGACACATAAGAGAAGGAAAATAGCAACCGCCAACTTCCCTCCAACTGACAAACCACCAATCAAGATCTATCTATCGGTGTTGCATCTGGAACCCACAGACTTCGTAGAGTACTGATCAGAGACTCTACTCTATATTGTTTTTCTGTCAACAATTCACCCATGAGGAAGAAACGCTTGGGTTGTTGTTTCTGCCGTTTATGTGGGAGAACCACTTCCACCGCCTCTGCCTCAGTCAGGGCAAGTTTACATACGAATCCACCAATAACCTCCTCCATAATGATCAAGTTCCTTGTGATGAAATCCCACCCCTGCACCAGTAGAGGAGGGAACCAGGATATACAAAATATTAGATCCGAAAGAAGAGAAGGGAAAACCCTAACTCTTACAAAATATGAAATCCCACACCGTCGCCTTGTTCTGACAAGGCAAAACCCTAACTCTTACCACGACCTGCGTGAGAGAGAGAAGGGACGTTTTCGTAAAAGAGATTTAGTTTCACACACACACACACACATATATATATAACCAATCCAAAATGTTAAAATATATTTTAGGGCTATAATTTAGCCTTGACGGGTTGGAGACGGTTGATGTCAGATCAATGAATAGTATAGAATTTAGGGCTAAAATTTAGCCCCAGGGCCATTTTTAGCCCTTTGGGTTGGAGATGGCCTTACATTTGGTTTCAGCCACAACCATCACGTGCAGCCCCTACAAGTTGCCTATTTAATTCGTTGGAAACCAATGTAGCTGCGACACGTGGCAGACCACAATTCATTTCTTCCTTCCACATTCCCACGCGCTAAAGGATGATTTTTTCTTTCTTTTCTCTTTGCTGGCAGCCATATAGAGTCCAGTATATATATTACACACAAGACCCTAGATCCTATTCTCTATTCCTTCTTCTCTAGCAGCCGCAACCCACCTCTATTGCTAAGTTTGGTATAGCTGTGTTTTTCAGAAAGGTTGACTTCTGCTTTTTTCTGACAATAAGTAGATGAAAAGCAAAGCAGTGGCAAAATATTTGGTAAACTCAAACTGGCTTGTGCTTTTTGTATGTGGAATGACCAAATTAGACATGAAAGATTATTTTGCCTTAATTGTTTGGTAATACAATGTTGTTCAAATGCTTTTGTTATTATTTTTAATCTTTATTGTGTCCTTATTAATTTTTGTCAACTTTCAATTTTTATAAATCATGGTGACCATATGATTAATATTGGACAATTTTAAAAAGGGTTCTTGACTCAAAGCACCAAAATTGGCCAAAATGATCTCATTTACCCTAGCAACAGATTTTTATTCCCACTAACCCAATTTATAGAGAAATGAAAAAATTTACCCTCAGCTTAATTAAACAACTACATCAAATGCCACTCAATCTCCTCTCTCTCTCTCTCTCTCTCTCCAGACGCTCTACTGTCGACGACGTTGTCACCGGCAAAGTTGCCAACAGCGACGAGACACTCAAATGCAGAAAGAGCCTCTGCGCGACTTGTCGTAGCTTGAGAAGTGGCACCTGTGTCGTAAATCGTCGGTGACTCTTTCTCTCCAGACGCTCTACTGTCGACGACGTTGTCACCGACAAAGTTGCCAACAGCGACGAGACACTCAAATGCAGAAAGAGCCTCTGCGCGACTTGTCGTAGCTCGAGAAGTGGCACCTGTGTCGTAAATCGTTGCTGACCAGTCACCGGAGGGTTGAGGCATCGTCGCTGTCGAGGACGCGGAGCTTGCAATAACTCTTCTATTGGGACTGTAGCAACCTCTATTTGCTATTGTTATATTGACTTGTTCCTTCCTCATTATGTTCCCCAGGAGGCAATAACATTGAGGACCCCACCACCTCTATTGATGCACTGAACTCATTCCCCCAATTGGTAGTAAGGTTGAGTTATGAGAGTTAGTTTTTGTACTGTGATATAAACAAACCTGTTACTTTCAGTGGGATGGCTGCAGCATTTTCTGCAATATTTAATGGACCTGATTCTGCATTATGTTCAATAGTAAATTAAAAATTTACAACTGGTAGATCATGCATATATATAAATTCTTCAAAATCTTTCCTTGTCCTCTAATCATTTTTTTTTTTTTGAAAAATTCTATTGGGGCAATAGAGGTTTGTTAAATGTCTATTCAGAGGCAATAGATGTCTATTGGGAGGCAATAGACGTTTTGAATTGATGTAATCTCTTCATTTTTTTTTCTTTAATTAAAGTTTTATTTGTCTAAATTTAGGGAGATTAGTTCCTATTCTGACAACTGAAAGTTCTATTAGAGAGTAATAGAAGTCTATTGCGGGGCAATAGAGGTTTATTACCCGTCTATGGAGGGGCAATATACGTCTATTAGGGGGAATAGACGTATATTGGGGGCAGTAGACATTTATTGGGGGGCAATAGACTTCTATTGGGGGCAATAGAGGTTTTCAAAAAAATCTGGTGGACGGCTGCCTGTGACCGGCTCCGGCGAAGTCTCCTATGGTTTCTCTCTCTCTCTCTAAAAGTAACAAAGGGGTGAGGGTATAATGGTATTAAAAAATTTTTTTAAAAAAAAACAAAAAAAAAATTCTTAATGGGGTATTAGGGAAGACCTCCTTAGTGTGTTTTGGGTAAAAGGGAATTAAAAAAATTTAATGGGGTAAGTGGGAAAAAAAAATCCCTAGAAATGGGGTAAATGGACAAACAGCCTTTTAAAAATAACTACTTATACAAATATATTAGTAACATTAATAACAATTGGTTTCTGGTTCGCATCAAGTAACCACAAAAAATATCATAACATTTTCAAATGTTCACGTTATTATGCGCACTCATCAAACTTTGAGTAACGTTATTTCTTATTGTTTCCATTTCTTATGCACCATGACCATGATATTATTCTTCTACATCATCATCCATCTCTATCCCACCACTTGACCCATCACCTTCTCTTTCTTCACTGCGGAAAAAATGTCTATCATGATGTGCATGTCTCCGTATATAATTATGAAGTGTCATGGTGGCAATAACAATCTTCACTTGCTTCTCAAATGAAAAACCTTGCATGTCCTTTAAAATCTTCCACTTTTTTTTTTTTCAAACTCCAAATGTGCGTTCTATAACGCTTCTAAGAGAAGAGTGTGCTTAGTCAAATACCTCTTTTTCATTTCCAAACTCCAGTCATATCCTTTTCTCATCAGGACATCACTTATGATTCCTCGATCATAACAAGCTAGCACATAGACATGTTGCATTGATACCAGAAAACAACTGTTATAAAAACATATTCTACAGTTTTTCTGTAACGTCTCGTATCTCAATTTACTCGTTTACTAGTCATTTGGACGGTAAACGACAACTATTATCACTTTTTACTTTGTTTCGATACTTTTAGTGGCCCTAAAAGTTAACTTTTTATTTGGGTCAAAATTTGGGAAAATATTCTTCATGGAAGTTGTAGAGGACGTTAAACCAAGTGCGTGCATATGTGGTACGTAAAAATTGGAGTTCTTATGTGAAAGTTATCAGCGAAATACGAAAGTTATTGTTCATGGTAATTAGTATATATATTGAAATTTACTGTGGGTAGGTCATATTCTATCCAACGATTCCTCTCTCCTCTCCCCCGATCTCTCTCTCTCTCTCTCTCTCTCTTCTCCTTTCACGACGACCTCCTTTCTTCTTTTTCCGATTTCTTCACCGTCCGACGTCCAATCGACGCAATACCAGCTGGGCTAGGATCGCCTCCTCCTCCTCTACACGGCTGTGGTCGTGGGTCACCGAGATTTGGCCTGAAAACCATTAATTTTGGCCAAAACCGTCACTGTACTGTAGTAGTTTGGTTCTCTGGCAAAATTCTCCATTTTTCGGCCACTGCCAGCTGTGAAATCAGTTCTATTAAGAGCACCTCGAGTCACTGATCATCTTCCCTCAAGGCTTCTAGCTGAAATTCTCACTGTGGAGGGAGAATTTGAAGGATTCCCAAATTGGTGAGTTTTGAAATTTCTGGGCTTATGTTCACGGGCCAAATTGGAGCCCTTCAAGGTAAAATTGAAATTTGTTGCAGTTGAGAAAGTTGTTAGGCTTGTTGAGTAGGTGGTGCTGCCAAAATTTGGTGGCCATTGGAGCAGGTGGAGATGGCGGCCCGTAGGACAGCTTTTTTTAATTTCGAATTTTTAGCTAATTAATTCCTATAATTGTTGTAGAGGTTGAATATGTGTTTTTGGTGAATTTTGGAGAAGTTTGACATTGATTGTGAATTTCCGAAGTTTGGAGTTTCAGATGTCGATTTATTCCCTTATTTCCACTATGAAATACTTTAATCGACGGATTGATATTAGTGGTGAAGTTTTGCTTGAATCCTGAAAGAAATGGAGATGTTGGTTTACGAGGAGTTTTCGGGTTTCGTATTAGAAGTGTAGTTATATGTCGAATTGTTGTTTACGGAATATAATTGTGTACAGGACTAGGTACCGATCCATCGCTTGACGAGGATCCTTACATTTGGATACCACGTTAGTTGTATACTGTGAGTGGACTTTTGTTTTTAAATAATGATGCATGCATTTATTTCTTAAAGTTGCTCTAATTGGTTATCATATTGCATTTCAAGCATATGATTTAATTTCGGAGATTGATTTAGCTTTATCTCGTGGAATTACTTTCAATAGTGATTTGTTTCTGAAGTTGGTTATGATTTATAATATTATTTGATGAATTATTTATTTATGAGATGATTTCCAGAATTATACTATTTAATTATATTTCTATTCGTCGATTTGAGATTTTTAAAGCATTTTCGAAATGGGATTTCGATGGAGTTATATTTTCTTATTTATTTATCGACTTTCGGTTTTGGCATTGGGAATGCCTTGATGATGATTTTGGAATTGGTTTTGTTTCGGTTTACGGAGATTATGTTTATTATTATTTCTCGCCTATTTATTTTGAACTTGAGATTATCTTGGCGTGTGGGACACGTCATTGGAAATTCATTTGCGAGAGATGGAGGAAGCCTTATGTATTTATTGATTTACTGGATTTTGAATATGTTTTCTTGTGCCATACTTTGGGGTGATTTTATCATGCTAGCATTGAGTTCGCCTTTGTGGTGACGTGATGGGATCACGGAAGCCCGTCCGCCTTTGTGGCGCTGGTTACTGTCTTTGTGACAGTAATACTGAAGCCCAGTATCCTAATCGCCACACATAGTGGCGTAACGGTATAAACGGGAGTATGGGAGTACTTTAGCCTGAGAGGCTATCACTCGAGCCTGGGAGGCTCACTCGTATGGGTATCATCTTCCCCTACTTATTATATTATTTTGACTAGCGGGGCTAGTCTGATTTCCCTTAACCAGCGGGGTTGGATTGTCTTTACGAGGTTCTCAACTTTTCAAGATAAATGTTTTACCATTGTTGCATGCATCAAGTTTTTAAAGGAATAAATGTGGGAAAGCATAAAGTCCCTTTTCTTTACAATTACTTATTTTTGTCCACTCACGCTAACGTTTTTATGTACTTTCCCCCTGGGCCCTTCGGTTTTAAATGCCCAGTCTGCAGTGTAGTTGTTCGGCTTTAGGAGTTGAGGCTTAGCACCATCGCTGCCATCTATCCGTCGTAGGTTACTTGCTAACCTACTTTGTTTATCGTTGTTCTTTTGGTTTTAGAGTGCTCTGATAACCATGAGATTGTTGTATTAATATTGTAACCTATAACTTGGTTGTAATTTGAGTTACTCGGATAATTTTATTACTGACTTGATACACATTTACGCAAGCGTACGCATCGTGTCAAGATAGGGAAATATTGTGCCCAAAGTTATCGTACCACGGGGATTAGTGGCTAACCCACAATCCTTGGGTAGTCGGAACTAAAGTCACTAAGCAAACAAAAGGAAAAGGGGAAAAAACAAAAAAATAAATAAATAAAAATGTTAATCTAAGGCACCAAACCCTAGCAATGCTCGGCTTTGGTTTTCACCAAAAGCCTAATCAAAACTAAGAGCCTAGTGATGACTATTTACAATGAAGTAGAAATTGTCATTCGAAATTGTGATTTTAATTTTCTAAAAGACTAAGCCAAAAACTAAATTAACAACAACAATTAAAAATAAAGAAAGAACTAAAAGAGAGATAGAATTGGGTACTAGGGATCACTCTCTAGCAATTTCAATGCAACGAACACATTTCAAGCAAACAAACATATTTTCATGAGAACCAAATCCCGTACTTAATGCCGGTCAAGGCCACTAAGCCGAATTTCCTTAAGGGTATTCACATTTTCGGTTAGGACAAATATGAACTCTCTAATTCATGAGTTAGTACCTTACTAGGGCTACCAAAACATGAACTAAAGGCCTAGAGCTCTAGAAATTAGGGATTTAAGCATGCAATAGTTACAACCTAAAATTTAACGATTACTTAGTTCTCTACCTAATACCGGTTAAGGCCACTAAGTCAATTTCTCTTATTTGGTATCCATTCTTCCGGTTAAGGCAAGAATGAACTCTCTAACCCTAATCATTATGCCATGTTAGGGCCACAACGTCTAGATTAAAGGAGAAGGGCACAAGAAAATAGAAACTTAAGCAATCATTCTTTCTCGATTAAGCAACTACTTGACACACCACACTAATTACATGAAGCTAGTGAACAAAAGAACCACCAATTCTATCACACATCACAAATCTCAACACATAACAAAGAGAGTGGTTAATTCCCTAAATTCATGCGTCAAGAACCAAGTAGCATAGTAATTAGAATGCACCCATATGAAAATACATTATTTATCACTTGAAAAATATGTCAATTATATCAAAATTGAGCTAGAGTTAGAAACTCTAGCCCCCCAAAAGTAACTACTCACAACCCATATTCATGAACATCAAAATTACAAAATTCAAATAACAAACAGTAGAGAAGTGTAGGAGAAAACAATGATAGTCACAAATAGCTATGAAGCTAGCATGACTAGCCTTGAATTACAATCCTACAAAATACCCAAATCTTGAATCTTGTAGAAATTGAGTCCCTTGATGGATCATTGAAGCTTTGTGTGAGTAGTCCTTGAAATCTCAAAATAAAATATCAAGAAAAGATGAAGAATTGAGGGGAAGGAGGAGAAAGAGCAGCCCAAAAGGGCTGTCTCTATTTTTGGTGTGTTGCCGGCGCTATAGCTCTCTAGGGTTCTGGAATCCGAGTTGATATATAGTATGAACATATATATAGTGAGAGGTGGTTTGGTGTTTTGTGGTCAAGAGGCAAGATAATGGTACGTGGCTGGTGGTGATGAGAGCAAAAAGAGAATGGATGATGGAACACGTGTTGCACTTTTAATCATGACAATAATTCAATTAACCAAATGGTTAATTGAAAAGAGAAATGGGGTACACGTGCTGCATAATGAACAAAATCAACAAATGGTTCTGTTGACACCCAAAATTTCCACGAGTTCAAATTCTATGAGTGATAAGCGAAGAGAGGAAGTCATCAACCTCGTAACCTAATTGGACCTTCAAGCAAGCCCATTTCATGTCAAAAGGAAGCTCTCTATTTAGCAAGCGATACGAGAAACCCAAATTCTCAAACGATTGACATGCATTTTCAAATGAGCCACCACACTTATTTACCATGTGATACGCGTAGACCCAAGCTACGTTTGGGGCTTCTACGAAAGGGTGTGGTGTGGACGGTAACGGATTCTGTGAGGCCTATTGTTAAGTTAAGGCCCATCGACAATTTTGGGCTTGGGGGCCAAAATTCATGCTTGAGGGGCTAAAATCTTAACAAAGGCTAGTAGAGAGATGAATGCAGGCCCAGCAAAAACTTAAAGCCCACTAGAGCCATTTCCCTACCCAAAGTCTATTACACCAGCCTTTAGCCCCAAGACTGTTGAACCATCTTCTTCCCCAAACCAGAAACGCGTGTTGTCAAAGTTGCTGCTGAGATTGGTGCTTCACCATTTTTGGCAAGAACCCAGAATCCAATGAGAGACTCTCTGATTCATATGCCCAGCAATCCCTTTTCAATTTCCAATAGCCTTCAAACTTTGTGATTACAATTTACAATAACAGAAAATAGGGGATTAGAATCCTCAAATATCACAGCAGCACAAAATCTGGGATGTTCACCACTGACCTTCACTTTCATAGCCAGACCCAGCTTTCACCCTTTTGGTTTCATGGGGAAAACAAAAGCTGAAGGCTTTCGGATTATCCCACCAAAACTAAGAATACCACTTCAAAACCCCCAGTTCTTAGCACGAATCTTCCCCTTTGATCTCCACTATAAAAAGTGGGTTCATCACCGTTGACAGCAGCACAAAATCTGGGATGTTCACCACTGACCTTCACTTTCATAGCCAGACCCAGCTTTCACCCTTTTGGTTTCATGGGGAAAACAAAAGCTGAAGGCTTTAGGATTATCCCACCAAAACTAAGAATACCACTTCAAAACCCCCAGTTCTTAGCACAAATCTTCCCCTTCGATCTCCACTATAAAAAGCGGGTTCATCACCGTTGGAAGCAACAACAACCCAGAAACATTAAGCAAGAGATCAAGCTATCTCTAAATCCCTAGCCATCAATTCATCCCAATCAACCTTAACCCAAAACCCAGAAATCATGCCATTGCTGGAACTCTCTCTCTCTCTCTCTGCTAAACTCCCAGGCATCTAGCTCCCACACCATATCTACCTATAAGTTCTGTTCTCGTGAAATCAACTTCGATCGCTGTCGTTATCATCTAACCCCAATCGCTGCCGCTATCATCTAACCCCAATAGTTGTTGTTATCTTCCAGCCCAATAGCTGCCGTTACCATCCATCTAGTCACAACAAAATTGTTCGTGGGTCACACCTTCGATCGATTTTGGGCCTGGTTTCCGCTCTATCAAAAGGGCTAATCGCTGCTAGAAATCCAAAGCATAAACTTGCCCTCACAGGTTCATTGCTAACAATTTAATTAACTAATCAATCATAGATTGATTAATTAATCAGCCACTATTTGTTTCATTTTTCTTTTCTTTGTTAGCGTTGACCACACTTGACTGCTACAATAATTTCGTCTTTTTGTCGAAAATTCATATTTGCTCCATTTTCGCATCATTTTCTCATAATTTCTGTAATTCCTCTTATTTTCTACAAAATAAATAAAAATAGATTAATTACATAATAATTGACTTGAGGATTAGCTTAATTCTAGTGTTTTAGATATAATTACATGCATAAAAATGCGTGTAATCAATTACTCTAAATGTGGGGTTGTTCAGTATCGGGAGCAGGGTGGCTCTAGGGGTTTTGGAGAGTGATTGTTAGAAGTGTTATTTTTGGTTAACAGGTTTTTGGGTTGTCCACTTTTAGGGGAGGTTCTGCCGAAATTTCCATAGGATGGTCTCGATGAGTGGGCCCCGCAGGGCCACCTCGGTTTCTAGGGTGGGTCCTGACATTTTCACCCTAGAAAAACCCTATAGCACATTCTTTAGCATCTCATTGACTTCTAGAGGCAATTTAGGTTTGTTAAGTAAATGGCCTAATTCTTTATTAGCTTTCCTTTATAGTGCAACAAATGCCATACCTCTTATGCTGGATTCATTCAAGGTTGCATTGATACCAGAAAACAACTTACATCTCATAAAATACCCAGAAAAAAAAAAAATTTGCATCCCATATCTAATAATTGTTGCATTTCCACTCTGTATGCCTTGTCTGGCCTAGCGAGGTGGCGAGTCATTTGCTTGATCAAATGTACGCAACCTCCTAGTAGCAGGATGAAATTGAGTATCGCTGGATTTATTTCTGTGCGGCAACATAGTAGGAAAACTGTGCTATTTGTAATGATGCTTCTTCGTGATAGAGTTATCTTTCCAGTATGTCACCGTTATGTCAAAGCAAATGGAGTAGCCTTTCATGCACTCTTTGCTAATTGGTGCTTGTTAGAATACATAGATTTGGTAGAGAGTCTTGGTATTATTTCAGGATGTTCTCTTTATGCTTATTGTAATCTGGGGTTCAGGCTCTACTTTCCCCCCTTATATTCTGCAATTTCATTAATCAAGGCTTGAGGGCAGCCGCACCAGTCCCCTTTATAAAAAAAAAAAGGCTGCATTTCAATCAAGGAACTCATTCCAAAGTCAAAAACTACCACATTTATGACCATTCAGGTACTTTGTACATACTCTGTTGCCACCTTACTCATTTTGGTCCAATACACTACAGTTTACGAAAACAAGAATTTGGGGTCCAATTAATATTGATGAACTTGGCATATATGAAATCATAAGAAAAGGAAAGTAATCTGGTAAATCTCTCTTCCCATTTTAACTTTTCATCACCAATTATCATTCTCCACCATTTTTCAAGGAAAAATCAAGGGGTTTTTACTACCACACTATCAATTGCTCATCAACACAAAGAGATTTTACTTTTGGTAAAGAGTGGGGGCTTAATATCAAGTTGGGTTTATGTTTGCCTATAGCAAATTGTGAGCTTAATTTGTGTTCCCTCTCTCCTCTAAACCTTTCTCTTAATTTCTTATGTATTGGATGATGTATTTGAGTATGGGTAGTGAGTAGTTCAATTTTGGGAGTTAGGGTTGTAAAACCGTAACTCATCTTGGTCCTTAGAAGCATGTTTCTAGGCTTTGTCAACCTTTGAAATTATGTTGTGAGCAATTGTGATGAATAGATTGATAAATTGACAACTTATTAGTCTTGTTGCATCTAGAATTTAAGTGTGGTGACCATTAGCTAGTTTGATTGTAGCTAAGCTTACTTGGGTCTCTATTATCTTGCTCTCTAGGCCTCTAATTTTAGATATTGCGGCCTTGACCGCGTAATACCTAAGTTAGAGAGTTGATTGTGGCCTTAACCGGCATAATCAATACACCGAAAGGATAATTGGTTTAGTAGCCTTAACTGGTACTAGATACGGGACTCGACACATATAGGAAATGCCTGCATTTGTGAAATTAGCATCGATGTTGACAAGATAGTTAGTGTGATTCACCCGCACTCTCATGTTTCCTTTAATTTGAAAATTCAATTTAATTTCTTGATTGATAATTAGTTGTTTACTTTTATTTTAGTTTGCATTTAATTTTGTTAATTCCCAATTCAAAATTCCCCAAACAAAATTCTACCTTATGTTGTGCATAACTCATTTGGGCTAAAAGTTAGTGGTTTTGATTATGCTTAGTGTGAGCTAAGCTGAGCATTGCCAAGGCTTGGTGCCTTGTGAATATTATTTTATTTTATTTTATAAATTTCTTGTGTACGTGCTTTTAGTATCCTACTACCGCCAATTACCTTGGTTAGGTCTAACGCCTAATCCCCAAGGTATGATAAACTAAGGTCCAAATAGTCAAATACTTCCCTTACTTGGCACGATTCGTATGCTTGTGAGAGTATATGCATCAAGTCAAGCTGGCTCCAAGTACAGTCCCTAGTTTAAATTGTAGACTGTAGCTCACCTAGCTATGCCTTAGTAATCGAGATTGAGGTATTGTTCGTGAACCTCGTACACTCCCTGCTAAGTGTCAACTCAGTCCTAATCGTTAGTTTCTTCATCGGATCCATTATTAGGATTGACCGGCTTGATTTTAAAGATATTTCACACAAGCAACTAAAATCTGCTTATTGGTTAATCAAATTCAGATAGAGAAAAACTTATGTAATGATAAAGATTCCGGCCAGCATTCAAATAAGAAGAAAAAAGAAAAACAAAAAAATTAAGAACAACGAGCCACTAATCAGTGTCATTTGTTACATTGTTGGTTTGTCTTCTCCTAACCAACTGAATGGTCCAAACGATGCTGACACTGAAGGTGTCGAAAGGTGAAGAACCAGTGACAATGTTCGGGTCTTTCACTGCCAAAAGTGCACCTTTAGGGGAAAGATAGTCTCATGTATATTTGTCGTGCCACATACATGGTACGACAGACTAATGAGCATTAGCAAAAGATCAATGAAGGTGGTTTTAGTATTTCATAGTGGATAAGTAAGAGCAATTTCAGAAACATAATAGAAATTGTTAGAACACACCATCTATGTTCCACGGTTGCCATATTGAAGACTTTCTCCACCCTTAGGTACCTATTGACTAGAACGTCATCTGCCCAACATCTCAGTCCATTGGTATACACAACATAAACCTCAAGATACCCTAGGCTGTGTTCGATATTGTCCGCTAAAACTGTTTTCTATTCTACAAAATCAAAAAAGCATTTAAAACGCATTCGGTCGTTCATGAGTAAACTTAAAAAACATATATACCGCATTTTCACCGTTTTTGAAGAATGAGGAATATAACATTGAAACCACGGAGAAATATTGAGCAGCTCTTGTCGCGACACAAAGTTAAACACCTCCTCTCTATATTCATTGATGTGTGCCACCAATTTCAACTTTGGCAATCAATTGATATCATCCATGAAATTGATTTTTCTGTTGAAAATTGGAGAAAGTTGTTCATACCGCTAGATTGAAGCTTTAAGTTGTTTAGTTTTCAATTTTCGTGAAACTCTTTTACAGATACGTTACCAGACACATATTCAAATCCTAAAAATGCATGATTTAACAATTAATTTTCACTAGAAAGGTTGCCCGCGCTTTGCTGTGGGATTTACAATTATCAATGAATTATTAGAAGTATGTAATGGGAAAAACCAATTCTTATATATTGGTGGAGATTGTTTAGAAAATTAACTGTTTGTGTACATAAGAATATCGTTGATTTCATAACATTACATAGCATAATTTTCATTACACACGAAATCAAACTTTGGTGTGTGAGAACTTTTTGATGGATGGCTACAATCTGTCATCAGGGCTGCAATTCAATCAATTACTTGCATAAGTAAATACATAATAAAGTTGTATTAAGTTTGAATCAAAATCATCAAAATGAGGATAATGTGAAATAGGTAAACAAAATAATATTTGTGTTGAAGACAAAATAATATTTGAAGAACATTGCTTATATGAACAACAGGGTTTTGCTCCAAGTTCAGGCAAAATAATAATGGGGACACAGTTAGAAACACTTCAGTGCATTTGGGCACAAATTAAAATATGCATGCACATTAGAAAAGATGATTGATATGAAACCTGGGAGAGAAGCAGAGTCAATACTTGAACTGCAACAAAACTAAAATCAGAATCTCACCTTCTATCAGGGGAGGTAGTGGCAGATGGTAAAGGGTATCTTCCTTTCACGAAGCTCTTTCATAGCAATCTATGCAATTCAGAACTCGAGAAGATTATACTTGCGTAGAATATGGAAACAACATTTACATTATAATGCACTAAAAAATGACAATTGGACCTCTCACATGTTTCTTTAACTCAAAAGAAACATAATCCTATACACACACGATAATTTCTTTCAGCTAGAAAACAGAAGCCACCATATAAACTACAAAGCCCATCATATGATCTCTTTTTCAATTTTAAAAACTGCCTTTGATAGAAAGAGACTGACAATAGTTAACAAAACATAAGATGTTAACTTGTTCTCTATAAACAACCAAAAATGTTTGTATATTGCTGCGATAATTTACTATTTGTTTTAAATCTACACCATAGTATTAGTAGATGCTCTCATGTGTGATGCAGAACAAATGGCAGCCCAATTTGAAGAACAATTGGATCGTGCTAAAGGAGGAAAACGAAAAGTGACTAGTAGACGCGAAACCGGCTTTCGAGTCCGATTGGGACACACCTTACCTTTCCGGAAAGGGAATCGCGCCAGAAATCAAACTCGTTGCTTAGCTACGACCTGTGACATTTTTCGGGCTTCCGGGGTAGTTTAGGGCCTCAAAACTGCATTTTTCTATTTTTCGTCATTTTGGTTTTCTTAGTTATTTTCGGGTTGATTTCGTTTTTACCCATGGGCTTTAGGGTTTCATTGTTAGTAGCCCTAGGGTTTATTTTCTTATAAATAAGCCGCCTTAAGGCTGCAGAAGGGATCTTATCATCTTTTATCAATAAAATTGAGATTATTCTCTTTTATCTCTGGTGGACTCCAGGATCCTTTGCTTAGGTTTATTGCTGGAAAACCTAGTTATCAATTCGACTGCGTCAGGTGGTATCAGAGCAGGTCTTCCCTGTCTCTTTTATTTGCCTTAGTAGCAATGGGTGAGGTTACGAAATCAGATATTGAAGCTCTTACGGCAGCGTTTACCGCTGCCATCAATTCCATGAATAATCAGATTGGAGAAATTCGTGGATTGTTGGGTGAGAGGAACAACAACAACAACAAAATCGGCATAGAGGTGGGGAAGGAGGCCAGCGAGTTAGGGCTCCACGTGGTGAAGTTGTTGATAATACATCAGGATCTGAGCCTGAAGAAGAAATTTTACATCATGAAAAACAGGGACAAGCTGACCAGGATTACAAAGTCAAGGCCGAAATTCCTTTCTTTTTGGGCAATTTGGGTGTAGAAGATTATTTGGATTGGCAGCTTCAGGTGGACAGATTCTTTGAAATTATGGAAGTGCCTGAACACAAGCAAGTTAAGCATGTTGCCTGGAGATTGAAGAGTACTGCTGCAGTATGGTGGGATAAGTTGCAGAGCACTCGTAAGAAGCAGAGGAAGCAGGGTGTTAGAACATGGCGAAGAATGAAGCAGTTGATGATGGAGAGATTCTTGCCAGATGATTATAAGCAGATTCTATACAGGCTGTATATTGAATACGTCCAGGGAACTAGGACGGTGGCTAATTATACAGCTGAGTTCTTACGCTACTCAGAGCGTAATGAACTAGGAGAAACTGAAGGCCAGAAGGTGGCTCGCTATATCAGTGGGCTAAAGCCTTCCATTCAGGAGAGAATTGGGTTACAAACTGTTCATACTATGGCCGAAGTTACAAACCTAGCATTGAAGGCAGAGTTGTTGGAGAAGCCTTCACGAGCTTCTTCTTTCCAGAGGTATAACTACCAAAGGAGCACATATTTGGTTAACGCCTCAACTGCCAAGGGTACAACCACGCTGCAGAGAACAGAAAACGCTTTTAAAGCTTCCAATCCTCCTTTTAAAGGCGCGAGCAGTTCTAATAGTTCTAGTGGTGCTCAAAATAGGGCCCCGAACCAGAGGTTTAATAATCCTTATGCTAAACCTATAACAGATATCTGTTATCAATGCAACAAGCCTGGGCATAGATCTAATGTGTGTCTTGAGAGGAGACAAACTGCTCTTATAGGTGAATATGATGAAGATGAAGAAGAAGGAAGAGGTGACAACTATGATGGGGCTGAGTTTGCGGAGGAGGAGTCTCCTGAAAAGGTTAATATTGTGTTGCAGCGGGTCTTATTATGTCCTAAAGAAGATGGGCAGCAACGCAATATTTTCAAGTCATTTTGTTCCATTAATAACAAAGTGTGTAATTTGATTGTGGATAATGGGAGTTGCGAAAACTTTGTAGCCAAGAAACTGGTGGAATACTTGCAGTTACCTACGCAGCCTCATGAAGCACCTTATTCCCTTGGTTGGGTCAAGAAAGGTCCACAGGTTCGAGTTACTGATTCCTGCAAAGTACCGGTATCCATTGGTAAGCATATAAAGACGAAGTTCTGTGTGATATTATTAATATGGATGCTTGTCATATTTTATTTGGACGACCTTGGAAATATGATGTGGATGCGATTTATAAAGGCAGAGATAATGTGATGTTGTTTATGTGGAATAGTCATAAAATTGCTATGGCTCCTGTCTGTCAATTTGAGAAATCTGGTGTAAAGAAAGGGGAGACTTTTCTGACTTTGTGTAGTAGTGAATTTGAGATGGAGGAGTCCTTTAAAGAGTCTGAAGTTTTATGCCCAGTGGTGATAAAGGGGTTGTTGGCTGCAGAAAAAGAGGTTGTGGTGATCCCTAAGGAAGTGCAGAATATGTTGGGAGAGTTTGAAGAGTTGATTTCAGATGAGTTGCCCAACGAACTACCACCTATGAGGGACATTCAACATCAGATTGATTTGGTTCCTGGAGCTAGTTTGCCAAATCTACCACATTACCGAATGAGTCCCAAGGAGAATGAGATTTTGAGGGAGCAGATTGAAGATTTGTTAAAAAAGGGGTTCATTCGTGAAAGGATGAGTCCTTGTGCAGTTCCAGTCCTCCTTGTGCCTAAGAAGGGCAATCAATGGCGGATGTGTGTTGATAGCAGGGCCATAAATAAAATAACTGTGAAGTACAGGTTTCCCATTCCTCGTTTGGAGGACATGATTGATGAACTGGAGAGTTCCAAAGTATTTACCAAGATAGACCTTCGAAGTGGTTATCACCAGATTCGAATCAAGCCAGGAGATGAGTGGAAGACAGCTTTTAAGAGCAAGGATGGCTTGTTCGAGTGGATGGTTATGCCATTCGGGTTGTCTAATGCGCCCAGCACTTTTATGAGGCTTATGAACCAGGTTCTTCGTCCTTTTATTGGTTCCTTTGTCGTGGTGTATTTTGATGATATATTGATCTATAGCAGGACCAAAGAAGAACATCTAGTACATTTGAGACAGGTTATGGGGGCTTTACAGGAAAATAAACTGTACATTAACCTGAAGAAGTGTACTTTCTGTACCAACAAACTGTTATTTTTAGGATTTGTGGTTGGAGAAGAAGGCATTCAGGTTGATGAAGAGAAGGTGAGAGCAATAAGAGAATGGCCAGCTCTAAATACAGTTTCTGAAGTGCAGAGCTTTCATGGTTTAGCTACTTTCTACAGGAGGTTTGTGAAGAATTTCAGTACCATTACTGCCCCTATTACTGAATGTTTGAAGAAAGGCAAATTCCAATGGGGAGAGGAACAAGAGAAGAGTTTTGCCTTAATCAAGGAGAAACTTTGTACTGCACCAGTTCTTGCTCTTCCTAATTTTGACAAGGTATTTGAGGTTGAATGTGATGCTAGTGGCATGGGAGTAGGTGCTGTGTTATCACAAGAAAAGAAACCAGTAGCATTCTTTAGTGAAAAGCTTAGTGAAGCTCGTCAGAAGTAGAGTACTTATGATCAAGAATTTTATGCAGTGTTCCGAGCATTGAGGCAATGGGAGCACTACCTGATTCAGAGAGAATTTGTACTATTCACGGATCATCAAGCCTTGAAATACCTTAATAGTCATAAAACTGTGAATAAGATGCATGCAAGGTGGGTGAGTTTTCTGCAGAAATTCCCTTTTGTGATTCAGCATAAATCTGGCACTCTTAATCGGGTTGCAGACGCTTTGAGTAGGAGGGCTTCCTTGCTGGTCACTTTAGCTCAGGAGATTGTGGGGTTTGATCTCTTGAAGGAGTTGTATGAGGAAGATGTTGATTTCAAGGAGATTTGGGCCAAGTGCAGCAATAATAATGCAGTTGCAGATTTTTATGAGAATGAAGGATATTTATTCAAGGGCAACCAGCTTTGTATCCCTAGTTCTTCGTTGAGGGAGAAACTGATCAGAGATCTGCATGGAGGGGGATTGAGTGGGCACTTGGGCCGAGACAAAACTATTGCTAGTCCTGAGGAGAGGTATTTCTGGCCACAGTTGAAGAAGGATGCAGGAACTATCGTGCGAAAGTGCTACACCTGCCAAGTTTCTAAGGATCAGTCCCAAAACACAGGTCTTTATCTACCTTTACCTGTTCCTGAAGATATTTGGCAGGATCTTGCTATGGATTTTGTATTGGGATTACCCCGTACCCAAAGGGGTGTGGATTCCGTGTTTGTGGTAGTTGACAAGTTCTCTAAGATGGCGCATTTCATTGCATGTAAGAAGACTGCTGATGCTTCTAATATAGCCAAACTGTTCTTCAGGGAGGTGGTTCGTTTGCATGGAGTACCCAAGTCCATTACTTCGGATAGAGACACAAAGTTCCTTAGCCATTTCTGGATTACCTTGTGGAGGATGTTTGGAACAGCTTTGAACCTTAGTAGCACAGCACATCCTCAAACTGATGGACAGACAGAGGTTACTAATAGAACTTTGGGTAACATGGTCCGAAGTGTTTGTGGAGATCGACCCAAACAGTGGGATTATGCCTTGCCACAGGTGGAGTTTGCTTATTACAGTGCTGTGCATAGTGCAACAGGGAAGTCCCCATTCTCCTTAGTTTATACTGCTGTGCCTCGACATGTAGTGGATTTGGCAAAGCTTCCTAAAGTTCCTGGTGTTAGTGTTGCTGCTGAAAGCATGGCCAAGGATGTGCAGTTTGTTAGAGACTCAGTTAAGGGCAAGTTGGAACAAACTAATGCAAAGTATAAAGCTGCAGCTGACAAGCATCGGCGAGTTAAAGTGTTCCAGGAAGGTGATGACGTGATGGTGTTCCTGAGGAAGGAGAGATTTCCTGTTGGTACCTATAACAAGCTAAAGCCCAGAAAATATGGTCCTTTTAAAGTGGTAAAGAAGATCAATGATAATGCTTATGTTGTTGCACTTCCAGATTCAATGGGCATTTCCAACACTTTCAATGTTGCTGATCTGCATGAGTTTCGTGAAGATGAGGCTCTTTATCCTGAAGAGAACTCGGGGTCAAGTTCTTCGGAGGTGGAGGAGACTGATGCAGAACAAATGGCAGCCCAATTTGAAGAACAATTGGATCGTGCTAAAGGAGGAAAACGAAAAGTGACTAGTAGACGCGAAATGGGCTTTCGGAGTCGTTTAGGGCCTCAAAACTGCATTTTTCTATTTTTCGTAGTTTTGGTTTTCTTAGTTATTTTCGGGTTGATTTCGTTTTTACCTATAGGCTTTAGGGTTTCATTGTTAGTCGCCCTAGGGTTTATTTTCTTATAAATAAGCCGCCTTAAGGCTGCAGAAGGAATCTTATCATCTTTTATCAATAAAATTGAGATTATTCTCTTTTATCTCTGGTGGACTCCATAATCCTTTGCTTGGGTTTATTGCTGGTAAACCTAGTTATCAATCCGACTGCGTCAATGTGCCATCAAGAAAATGCACATACTCATAACACACCATTTCTGGTGTTGTTAACGTTAGAGATTGAGCGGGATCTCTAGTTAGCTTTAGAGAGAGAGAGAGAGAGAGAGAACGACACAAGATGTATAGTGGTTCGCCTCCGCATGAGCGGGAGACTACGTCCACTTGAAAGCTATACTTAGTGTGTCGAGCCTTGCGGCCTAACAAGATTACAAGAGATGTAATGAATGTGTTGAGTTGTGGGAGGAGGCATTCCTTTTATAGGTGAAGGAATGCTTCTCATTTACTTGTTCTTCGATGTGGGACAAGCAAAGTTACTATTCTAGTCTATTTAACATGTAGAAAGCTATGTTGTAGTGGCATCTTGGCAAGGGCGGAAAGGTGGCTTCCCGACGTCGGATTTGCGACTTCCGGATACCGCCGCGTAGCCTGAACATAGGGCTACACGATGCATGTCTCGGTTGGGCCATGCCATGTCTTGTGGATGTCCCAAAGTAGGTGTTACTTATGCTTGGTGATGTAGTAAATACTCCATATTATTGGAGGTATGTACAAGTCCCCGAAGTCCCCGAGTAAGAGTAGCTTCTTGGTTGGGGAGTTCAAACCATGAAGTCATCAAGCATAAGTAACCGGGCGGTACGGAGCCCCTACAAGTCCCCGAACTCCGTAAGCAAGAAGGGACTCGTTAACCTGCACAACAAAGACAAAAAACAGGCATATGTAGAATGCTTGTTGCGTTGGGCAACAAATGTGAGTTGCATTGATATGCGTTGGCATATACGAACGTACGGGGTGCATGATACATGTTGATGTATACGCTGGAATGGCGCCGAGTACGATTCCTTATGACGTACAAACTCGAGAACGCGTATGGTCGTGTGAGCATATGGTTTGCGTATGATAAATGCGTGACGCGCGCAAGGAGACGAACGAGGTCGATTTTGACGGGGTTATGCTCGCGAGATGCAAGTTGCATGAGCGCCGCGGAGGTATGCACTTGTAACTCATGAACGATGATTGCGAGTACGGTTGTGTTTGTTTGGTTGTCTCTCGTATTAATGGAACGAGAAAAGAATTCAATTTGTCTCAAGCGACAAATGGTAGAAGAATTCAATGTTCCATTAACGTGTGGTGTGTCGAGTAGGCATGAGCGTAAAGCTCGAGGATTGCCGGGAAGGCATGAGCGGGAAGCTCGGGGGTGCCGGGAAGGCAGGAGCGGAAGCTCGGGGATGCCGGGAAGGCATGAGCGGGAAGCTCGGGGGTGCCGGGAAGGCATGAGCGGGAAGCTCGGGGGTGCCGGGAAGGCATGAGCGGAAGCTCGGGGTTGCCGGGAAGGCATGAGCGGGAAGCTCGGGGGTGCCGGGAAGGCATGAGCGGGAAGCTCGGGGTTGCCGGGAAGGCATGAGCGGAAGCTCGGGGGTGCCGGGAAGGCATGAGCGGAAGCTCGGGGGTGCCGGGAAGGCATGAGCGGGAAGCTCGGGGGTGCCGGGAAGGCATGAGCGGAAGCTCGGGGGTGCCGGGAAGGCATGAGCGGGAGGCTCGGGGGTGCCGGGAAGGCATGAGCGGGAAGCTCGGGGGTGCCGCGAAGGCATGAGCGGAAGCTCGGGGGTGCCGGGAAGGCATGAGCGGAAGCTCGGGGGTGCCGGGAAGGCATGAGCGGGAAGCTCGGGGGTGCCGCGAAGGCATGAGCGGAAGCTCGGGGGTGCCGGGAAGGCATGAGCGGAAGCTCGGGGGTGCCGGGAAGGCATGAGCGGAAGCTCGGGGGTGCCGGGAAGGCATGAGCGGAAAGCTCGTGAGCGGAAGCTCAAAGGTTGCCGGGAAGGCATGAGCGGGAAGCTCGGGGGTGCCGGGAAGGCATGAGCGCCAAAGCCTGGCGGTGCCGCTGAGGTGCGAGCGCGAGAGTCTGGCGGTGCCGCTGAGGCACGAGCGCGAGAGTCTGGCGGTGCCGCTGGGGCACGTGCGCGGAAGCCTGGCTGGGCTGTTGAGGCACGTGTGCGGACGCGGAAGCCTGTCGTTGCAATGAGGCACTAACGGGTAGCTCGATGGTGATGCCCTGGGGCATGAGCGTGGCCGTTGCTAATTATGCTGGGCTGTATGTACAAGTCCCCGAAGTCCCCAGTCAAGGAGGGTGGTCTTGCGGGTTGATACCAAAGCGTAGCTTTGTGCCGTATATCAAGCATAATTAGTGCGAGTGCGTCGTCCATCTAGAATTGGTTGGAGCGAACGCTTTTGCCCTTTCAGGTGGGCCCCTGCTAGGCCCTGCGAGGAGTCCCCCACTCCTGGCTATAGACCTCCGGATGGTCGGAAAATTGTTTGATGAGGGGAGCTGCGCGGAGCAGAGGGTGTTGGGTAGCGAGCCCAATCTTTGGTACCCAAGCGTCGGGGTTAACTGCCGGATCAATGGCTGCCGTAGGCTGTGTTAACTAGTCCCTTACTGTTTTCTCAAATGAGAAACTTGACTGCAATGCCGCGTAGCGGTCATTGTCATTATGAGGCGTAGCCTTACCGCTTGGCGGTTGGTTGAAAAATGATAAACACATAGAGCAAGTAATAAAATTTTGTTTGAGTTTCCCATACTTATTTAATTTTGCAATTAAAAATAGAAGCATGGCATATGTGTATAGCATTTACTTGTAATGTGGACGGTAATATCATTTTTGCATTTTTTGTAGATATGCTAAAGGATCATTGAGATCGGTATACGAAGCATGGCATATCTAGCATGTGAGACCTAGAAAGTGTTGCCAAATCTACAAAATGTTGTAGGCATGCCTAAAAGTTTATGGAAGCATGTAAAAGCATATCAAGTGTGATATATTGTAGTCATGCTTAGAAGTAGTAACAGCATGTGATTGGCATGGCATTTGCTCAATTTGAAAGAGCGTAAAAGATAAGATATAGTGACTTATCTTATACCGATTTGGAGGCTAGCGGAGTTGGCCGAGCATGATGATCCATTACTCCGGCGAAGCACCGTAGTAGGAGGCTTGTTAATTGAAGTGGTACTCGGCGGTTGTATCTCCTTAACATAAGGTAAATGATTAGCAATTTATTCATGTTAATGAACCGACCGATAAATAAAATTGATTATTTGCCTGCACTCGAGCGGGTAAAGGTATGAGAAATGTTGTACTTCAAGTAATAGGAGTATGATTAAATTGATCATATGTAGGTTGGAACCTAGTGATGTGTCTGGTATAAGATAGACATGGAAAGCTGCAGTAAGTCATTTGCATGGGGAGCCAACAACTTAAATGAGAGTAAAATCATGTGGGTCGATTAAGGATGTGCCTATGACCCATAGTTATGGTGATTAAACTATCTGTAAGGCGATAGAATGGCTGTGTGCATAAGAAGAGTAGCATGCATTTGATGTGGCATAAGTGGGAAAATGAATTTGATATAAATATCCCATGTGTACGTGTACATGTTCCTACCCACGATCCATATGTTAGAAACATCATCCTTTTGTTGGCTTTTTAATTACCAAAAACTAGATGTATAGTTATGTGGTTATGTGTGTAGCACATGTATGATGTAGTGGCTATGTTTAATAGTCATGCTCTTAACAGTTGTTGTACACATGCTCGTAGACCTAGGCATGCATGCTTATGTCCATGATAGCCATGTATTATTTAAGCAACGGTCATGGCAATGATGTGCATTTGCAACATGAGTACAATTATATATGCATTTGTACTAAGATGATGACTTTATAGCGTGTAAACATGTGTGCATAGAGATGCGTGAAAGCATCAATTAATATCCTGTTACTCAAATGCATAGTAAGGTAGGAGAGTTTAGTAGGAATATTGATTGAAACAACATATGCATGTTTGAAGAAAACATTTAATTGATGTCATGCTGTCGAGTTACTGCGGCACCCACTTTGAGATAACCACATGCATAATTTAAACTAGCATAGCAATTGAGTCAGGTGGGGTACTGAGCATGTGAGCTACTGAGCTAGTGTGTGTGTATATATATATATATATAAAAGATGGTGATGGGCTTGCACATGGCATCACAAATACCACAAATATATATGTGAGGCGGTGATGCACTGCCATTTGTACTAGTACGGCAAGCATTGGTATAAGCCATATATGATTGCATTTCAAAGTCTGAAGTACTTATCTCATGAGTCTTAGCAGCCATGGTGAGAGCGCAACGCAATTTTCCGCTGCCCAGACCCAATTATCAAGCGGCCTTGAGTGGATGCGAGCGACGCCTGAAGGTCAGATGACTGCAGATCGAGCATAGGTCCTGGTATCCGATCGGGGTGCCCAAACAAATACCTGGTGCTGAGAGTAGTTCTCTGGGTGACCGGGAGATTAAGCCTCCGCCCAGAAGATTGAACCTTTTGCCCAGAATATTGACGAGTATGGCCAGCGGTGGTGACTCAAAGGAGAAGCTCAGCGGAGTGCCTGAGCGGTGAAATCCAGCGGAGGGGACCAGCGGAACATGGCCGGCGGTGGGCTGTAGTGGTGTGTGTTCAGCGGTGCTCGACGTTCAGCGGAAACACGGAGCTCGGCGGAGACTCGCTCAACGGAAACCCGGAGCTCAGCGGAGGCAGTTCGTCCAGCTGAGAAGTCCGGCGGAGGAAGAAGGCCGGCGGAACTCGGAGCTCAGTGGAGACGGTAGGCCCGGAGCTTGGCGGAGCTGGCTAGCGGGGATTTCCCGGAGGAGGTTGTCCGGCGGATGCAGGTTAGCTGATGTTGCCAGCGGTGAAGCTTGGCTCGGCGGATTATTGTGTCTAGCGGAGGAGCTCGGTGTTGATGCCCAACTGAGGAGAAACTCAGCGGAGGAGAACTCATCGGGGGTCGTTACCGATTAGCGGAGCGGAGCATTTTACCGGTGGAGGATGACTCGGTCAGCGGAGAAGCTTTTGGCTAGCTGTGATCGCTGCTGAAGAAGCAACTCCCTAGCGGTGTAGCTGGCGGAGTCTGGCAGAAGAATTATGCCGCTGCTTCACTGTCGGCAGTGGCGGTGACTCGTTTGCAGCTAGGATGGGCTGCTGCACGGTCTGCGAAGCCGCTGATTGTATGCGGAGGGCCTGCGGAGGACTGGCGGAGAAGGATGGCCGTGTGTTTGGCGAAGCTATTGGTCAGCGGTGGAGAGCGATGTTGCCAGCGGAGGATGATGCCGGCGGGGGGGGGGGGGGGCTGACAGAGCGGAGATGGTGCCAGCGGAGTGCACTGGTGGGGTTGGCGGATGTCTTTCCGGCGGAGGGTGACTCGGTCAGCGGAGAAGCTGTGGAGGTTGCTTCTGTTGGGAGTAGCTGGCGGGAAATGGAGTTTTGGTCCAGCGGTGGCTCCTGGCGGGGCAGCAGTGGTGGCTAGCGGTTTGTTTTGCCGCTAGGTGGAACTTGTGGAGCCATGCTCAACGGAAGAAAAGTGTCAGCGGAAGTGGAACTTGTGCCAGCGATTGGTGGCTCTGGCCGGCGGTAGCGGAGCTGTGCTCGGCGGTCGGCGACGTCGTGCCCAGCGGAGGAGGATCATGGGCGCCAGATGCAACGAAGAAGAAGGTGGGTGTAACTGCAAAAAAGAAGGCAGAGTGGCCATAGTAGATTTCTGGGTGTCCAGAGAGAATTGGCACCCACAATTTGTTTTTTTTTTTTTTTTGTGGTGGTTGGCGTTGACCAATATGGTCAGCGTTGACCAAGCCTTGATGTGCGTTGACCTGCTCCGCCGGGGGTTGACCGACTCCGCCGGTCGTTGACCAGCCATGTTGGGCGTTGACCGACTCCGCCGGGCGTTGACCAACCACGCTGGGCGTTGACCGGACCCGCTGGGCGTTGACCAGCCATGTTGGGCGTTGACCGACTCCGCCGGGCGTTGACCGGACCCTAATTTGATGTTGGATGAGCGTTGACTCGATATTTTCGGGTCGAAGTTCGTGGTAGGTGACGAAGCCTTTGTGTTGGCTTCCCACAGACGGCGCCAATGTTAACGTTAGAGATTGAGCGGGATCTCTAGTTAGCTTTAGAGAGAGAGAGAGAGAGAGAACGACACAAGATGTATAGTGGTTCGCCTCCGCATGAGCGGGAGACTACGTCCACTTGAAAGCTATACTTAGTGTGTCGAGCCTTGCGGCCTAACAAGATTACAAGAGATGTAATGAATGTGTTGAGTTGTGGGAGGAGGCATTCCTTTTATAGGTGAAGGAATGCTTCTCATTTACTTGTTCTTCGATGTGGGACAAGCAAAGTTACTATTCTAGTCTATTTAACATGTAGAAAGCTATGTTGTAGTGGCATCTTGGCAAGGGCGGAAAGGTGGCTTCCCGACGTCGGATTTGCGACTTCCGGATACCGCCGCGTAGCCTGAACATAGGGCTACACGATGCATGTCTCGGTTGGGCCATGCCATGTCTTGTGGATGTCCCAAAGTAGGTGTTACTTATGCTTGGTGATGTAGTAAATACTCCATATTATTGGAGGTATGTACAGGTGTTGATGGGATTCTTCACTTTCACATGATACTCAAATTTGAGGAGTATAAACTAAACAATAAATGAGAAGCCAAAATAGAATCTCTTGTTGTTGCTAGCGATAGTAAAGTAGCAAAATAACATATCCAAAAGGAGCTGCAAGATTTAAATTGACATTATGGTATTTAACCAAAAGCAGTAAATTTCAGTACTGGAAGGGTGCAAAACTGAAAACTCATTGTATGCATTTACAAAGGGATAAAGCAGATAAGGGAACAACAAAAGCAACAATCGTGGGCATCCAGAATAGGCATAGGAGAATCTTATACCTCAAGTGGGTCAGCCTCACCCTCCACCTCAACCATCACAGGGGCACTGATGCTGGTCATCCAAAAATTAGATTTGGTAAAGGGTTGGCCAAAACCAATCAATATAATTTCATACTAATAAAAGTTTAAAGAATACCTATAAATTTTGATGTTTTGGGAGGCCGTTCTGCTGGTACCTGTTCTTCCTTGTCATCACTTTCAATGGCATCTCCAGCAAGATCATCATTGTTATCCATATCCTCCTCCTCTACATTTTCCTGACCATTGATAAACACTGGAGGGTAGTAAATATGTTGGTGAGAAAATGCAGAATGTGTTGTTATCAGGAAATGCAGTTGCTTTCTAAAGTTTGTGTATCTCATATGGCAGTTTTCCTAATTATCAACATCAGAAGATAAATAAAGTAATACAATGACCTTTTTTGAAAGAGAAAGGTAAAGGAAGGTAGTTGCACTTCTTAAAATGGAATTAGACTAAACAATATCAGTATGCCCGGCAGGCTAGATATTGTTGACAACCCGCAATATTCGAATGATTTTGTAACCCAGAATTTAACACAAATGAAATACCAAAATAAACCCCCATAACAATCTGGCTGTACATACCTCAGTCAATTTGTTTAGATACTGCAGTCATTTTGCTTTAAAATCCAACAGCTTCAAAACGAATAATAATCTTTGGAAATTTTCTCTTCTCAAATAAACACAACTCCTCAGTGTAAGATCAGTTGCTCACATCTGTATCAAGTTGTAAATCCACATATGTACCCATTCTTTGTGCAACTGAAGACATAAAGTGCGAATATCACCGTTTCATTCTTAGAGCACCTCTGTCCAAAAGTCAAGCCACATCCAAGTTGAATTCAAAATAGTGCAAAAGTCATTCTTCTATTTCCTATTGTAACAACAGAGTGAACAGACATCACCATTACATATTGCTATTTAGAC
This sequence comes from Rosa lucieae, assembly GCA_024704745.1. NCBI lineage: Eukaryota > Viridiplantae > Streptophyta > Magnoliopsida > Rosales > Rosaceae > Rosa > Rosa lucieae. The sequence continues at coordinate 53,269,533 of CM045495.1, forward strand.
TCTTTGGTGAAAGAGATCGAACACATATAATGATATATATGATTTCAGAAAGAAGAACATCACATGCATCCATAAAAGGCAGCAAATTCAAGAGGTATACAAAACATTCAAACCTACTGATTAGAAATTTGGGGCTGTAGTCAAAACCCAGATCCCTCTCACACTTCTTTCTTTCTCTGTGTGCTTCTCCGATCAGTCTCTTTCTTGAATATCACCTCTATCTCCCACTCTCTCTCTTCGTGCGAAGCAAAGAAACAAACGCTGGGTATCTGGATCATTCATGAACTCTCTCAAGATTGCTCTCTCTCTCTTCGTGGAGCAATGAAAAAGAGCCACATCCAGTCTTCGTCAGGGTAGTCGGGTAAAAGCCAGCAAGAATGTAGGGGCAAAAATGTCACTATCATTCAACAGATCTCGCATCCTCTTTGCAGCAGCAGCGTTCCTTACATGATGCATCTTGTTGCTGCTTCTTAATTGTATTAAAATGTTTATCTCCGTCTTTCTCCTTCGAAGTGGTTGGTTGCAGACTGCCTTTCCTCAAGTAATACTGCTCAACCTCGTTCACTCTTTTCTCAAGCTGCAAATCCACCACAAACTAATCAATCCAAGAAATGCAAAACTGTATAATTGAAGAATAAATCATAAAGACAACTGTTTAAATAGAGATAATAGCTGACAAAAAAAAGCGACAGTAGCTATAATCAATGCGAAAACCCATTGGAGTAGCACAGCATATAACAACAAACAGATTAGATAACAAAGTACTGATATATGTCCTATAAAAGCCAATATTAAAGGTCAGTAAATAATCCAACTCAAATCAATAGCTATTATCAATGAAAAAATCAATGATAAAAGCCAATGCTTCAGAGTTCTCATTTGGACTTATCCTCCACCTTCTCCAACGCTTGAGCTTCTAGGGTTTCTGAGTTCATTATTATTTGTTTCCTTGTCGAAGCAAATTGCAGGCATATCTGGAAGCAAGATAATAAAGAAGAAGCATATGACTACGTTTCAAGAAATATTCATATGACAGTATAGTACCCTTGAAGTCTCTTTTACCAAATTTTCCAAGCCACCTATAGCTCACTTTGTTTTTCAATATAATTCCAATTAAGGTTAAATGATTAGAGTATACACCTCCAGTTCTAAACTCACTTTTACTTTCTCACACCCCAGAAAAACACACACAATTTGACAATTTGATTTTCCTAAGGTCAAACTCTTGAGAACAAAAATCGAAAGGTCAAACCTTCGAGAACCTCTGTTGGGCTAACATGTGCAATAGCTGTGTTAGAAGGCAACATCATCATCCAAGCATTGTCCCGGCAAGACTCAAAGCAGCCTGTGCACCTTCTGCTTAAACAAAAACCATGAACCAAATCAATAGACAGATAGCAATTAGCAAACCATAACTGCAACATATAAAATTTCTATAAAAATGTTTTCTCAAGATAGCTGTCAAGAAAAAAAAAATCAACCCAAATAAATTAATGATAGCTATGAAGATCATGGGGTACCTGGACTCCTGGACGTGAGATTATACAAATCCCTCGGCATGATCTAACAAATTTGAGGAGCTGATGTTGCCAAGAATCCTCAGGTGCAGCAGGTACCCAACCTTAATTCTTGTCAGAGAAAAACATGGAAATTGTTAGCAAAATCAATATTCTGTTTAATCAATACCTCCGAGCCCAAATCCTAAATCAATCACATAGGACGATTTACACTGATTTTGAAGAAATCAATTAGATACCTCCTAAAATGAAGAAGATCGCCATCTCCAGAAAGCTGGAGCTTTGTCTCTCTTCGAGGAAGCTCAATAACCTCGTGCCGAGTGATCAAATGCAGGTTAGAGACGGAATATTGATTTGAGACGGAAATCAATCCCTTTGCCACGGAAATTAAACCTTGCCGCGTATCCAATCAAACCCCCAAGCACCAATTTATTCGATTACAGACGGATATCAATTCCCTCTGCTCTCTCTCTCTCTCTCTCTCTTTACCTCTCGGTGGAGTGAAGTACCATAGACACGACAGCACTGAGCATCACCCCAGGTGTCGTAGCAAGAAACAGCATGCACCGAGCAGCACCCCAGGTGTCGAAGCAAGAAACAGCATGCAGGGGCAAAATCGTCTTTCGTCCATTACCGGCTCGACTCCAGCCGGCACTGTTCATAAGCCGATGAACAGTGTGTTGAGAATTAGTATATAGTAAATTTTGTAAAACAATTTTTGAAAAAAATGACTTTGTAAAACATTACGGAAGGGGCCCTTAAGAACAAGCCATATATCCCATTCTTCCAAAATCGGGCCAATATTCCGGCCGATAATTAACTCTGCCAGCGAAGAGACACACGTCAGCCTCCAGCCAATCATATTCCCCTCTGCTTCTCCTGCTTGTACCTTCAACTCTTAACTAAAGTACAAACACCTGATGATATCATAGCTCTCCTCATGCTCGAAGCTTCTACTCTGACCACCTCATTTCAACACGTCTGAAAAATCCAACCCAATCCAAGAACAACCAACGCTCTTTCAATGGCGGCCACCACCATAAATCTTTAATCTTTAACTAAATAACCCAAAACCCTCTTCTTCACCCGTGACCTCTGTTTTTCATTTCCAAACTCAATGATGCCAAGCCTAAGCTTGCAGCTGCAGAGCTTGTTCTTCAAGTACCACCTCCGCCACCAACTACAGACTCTAACCCAAACCCAAGAAGAGACCCGCGACCAATTCGGCACCACTTCCCGACCCGACCACCCGTCCTTTCCCGCCAACCCGACTTTCCAAAACGGCGTCGCCACCAAGGACCTCCACATCGACCCCTTATCCTCTCTCTCCCTCCGCATCTTCCTCCCCGAAACAGTCCTCGTCAAAGACTCCACCTTCGGCTCCGACGGCGTCGTCTACGGCGGATACTCTCCCCCGATCGGAAAGCGTCACCGCAAGCTGCCGATTATGCTGCAGTTCCACGGCGGCGGCTTTGTCATCGGGAGCAACGGCACGGCGTGTAACGATGCGTTTTGCAGGAGGATGGCGAAGCTGTGCAACGTGATTGTGGTGGCGGTGGGTTATAGGCTGGCGCCGGAGAGTCCGTACCCGGCTGCGTTTGAGGATGGGATGTTGGTGTTGAACTGGCTGGCCAAGCAGGCCAACTTGGCGGCGGTGAGAAATCGCAATGGGAGGAAGGGAAATGGTTCTGGTCATCCGGGTATTTTCGATAGCTTTGGGTCGTCCATGGTTGAGCCTTGGTTGGCTGCTCATGGTGAACCTTCTAGGTACTTGTTTTCTCCCCAGTTACTATTGAATTGTTGCTTATCGGTATTTATTTTTGTTTAAATTACATGCATTTGCTGAATTTGCACACTGTAAGCTTGTTTTAGTTGCTGAATTTGTGTACTCTAAACCCATTATGCATCGAACTAGGTGGTTCGGAAATGTTTGTCAGGTGTTTGTTCTTGGAGTTGAAAATAATCCCAATTGAATTGCACATGTATTTGCTGAATTTGTAGCGTCTAAACTCTGTTATGTACATGAATGTCATGATTTACAGAATGTGTGTGTGTTTATGTGTGTCTTGGTGGAATAGATATTTTTGGTGGTATAATTTTGGAAGTAGAGAATTCAAAATGGGAGGGAAACTATATATGAGATTGGTGTTGTGTAATTACAAAATGTAATTGAACCTTTGAAGGAAAAAGATTTATGGCCTAGAAGCCAAATGATGTCATGAATAAGACAATTGCAGTGGTATTTCTGAATCAATGGTTTTTCCTAGCCTCTAAATAATGCATCCCTCTCTTGTACAGATAAAGCTGGTTAGATTTGTCCTTTTGTATGATGGAATTGATGACACTGTCACTAATTGGGTTGTTGGCATGGTTTTGATATCAGAGCAGGTGTATACTCCTCGGAGTGAGCTGTGGTGCTAACATAGCAGATTATGTAGCTCGGAAGGCTGTGGAAGCGAGCAGCCTCTTGGATCCTCTAAAAGTGGTGGCTCAAATCCTGATGTACCCTTTCTTCATTGGAAGCGTTCCCACCAAGTCCGAGATTAAGTTGGCAAATTCCTACTTTTATGACAAGGCTACTTGTATGATGGCATGGAAGCTATTTCTACCCAAGGAAGAGTTTTATTTAGACCACCCAGCTGGCAACCCTCTCGTTCCTGGGAGAGGGCCGCCCTTAAAGACTATGCCTCCCACACTTACAATTGTTGCAGAGCATGATTGGATGCGTGACCGGGGAATTGCTTACTCAGAAGCATTGCGGAAGGCTAATGTGGATGCACCTCTTCTTGAGTACAAGAATGCTGTTCATGAGTTTGCTACTCTTGATGTGCTCCTCCAGACACCCCAGGCCCTGGCTTGTGCTGATGATATCACAATATGGGTCAAGAAGTATATATCACTCAGAGGTGGTGAGTTTTCTTATTGATTTGTACAGAGAAGAACATAAAAAAGAATGTCGAAGCTTGAGGAAGCACATTTATCAGCTTTGGAAGAACTTTTCGGTGTACAGCATGATGTTACTTCCATTTGTTGGGATCTCTGTAGTGGTCCACTCTACTCTTCACTCAACATAGCTATAGTTTTTTTGCCTGAACATATATTGCCTTTGCTAGGATTTGTAAATGTTCATTAGCTCAATTTTGAGATGTAATATAGTGATGCCTGGCACGAAACTTAATTATTCAAATTTTTTATTCTTTCATTCTAATAATAAAGATCAGTTCTGTATCTTGCTCTGCCATCTTCATCAATTGTGCATTTGAATGCAGTGGTTCATGAGCAAACCTTGCATCACATATTTGTCTGGTCACCTGACTCAGCTAAAAATTTATTATGGTTGTTATTCTTTTGGAGTTATTCACATGACTGCCACTTAATTCCAAGATTATCCAAATATATGAATGTTGCTGTTTCCAGTTGAATATCCTGTACAGTTTGCCTTGTACACCATGCATATATAGTATTCCCATAATGACAGCATCTAATCTGGTCGGCAAAGACAGATTGGTGGCTTTACTTGGTCATACTACACAACCTAGTTTTTCAATATGTTGAGCTTATTCTAGATATTACAAGACTATTACAGGCCACATTACCTGGTGGCCGGACTTGGTGAAAGGAATGTCTAGAATAAGATTAATGACCACAAGAAGCATGCCAAAAATTCTTTATCTGCGAAAATTATAGTCACATATCGTTAAACCCCCTAGACTATGGACAAAGACAGGTTACAATACTCCCAAATCCTGGGATTCCGTGAAAACGATGGCAATGTGTGTTCCCTGATTAGTAATTGCTCTATGCATGCATTGCTCTATGCCTGCTGGAAGTAAGACCACTTCTTTAAGTACTTACCTTTCTACATGCTTGTCTGTATGTTCATTTTAAATACTTAACAACATAGTAATCGTCATCAATTCGAACAAGGAAGCTTCAAGTTACAGTATATTTGCCCTGCTGAGTAAAGGGTCTTTAGACTTGATTGCCGAAGCTTTTGATACATTAGAAAGCTACAATATGGCATCTGGTTTCTATGTGCAACCTTGTGAAGTCTATGGCAATAACAAATGTGATGAGGTTATTGGTCTTGATCTCAATCTCTCATCCATGTCATGCCTTCCCTTCCCTTCTCTTTCGACTCTGGAGAACAATTCTGCTGTCTGGGAGATTCCGTTCATAGATGAAACAAGAAATCATAAGAGGGTAAAGCTTGAAGATAGTGCCGATGAATCCATTATAAGTACTAATTATAGTCTTTACAGTGGCAGTGGCAGTGGCAGCATGTATACTAGTGGCTTCAATAGCTTGTCAAGAATTCAATTCCGGGATCACATATCAGCTTACACCCGGAGATACTTGGCAGCAGAGAAAATGGAAGAAGCAGCTTCAACCTTGCTGGGAGGCGAGCCCGAGGAAGAAGGAAGTGGAGATGGAATGAAACTAGTTCAAAAGCTCATTTCGTGCGCTGAGGCTGTGGCTTGTCGTGACAAAACTCATGCTTCAGCATTGCTTTCTGAGCTTAGAACTAATGCCCAAGTCTTTGGGACATCATTCCAGCGAGTAGCTTCCTGCTTTATCCAAGCTCTCACTGACCGTCTTGCTCTCGTTCAACCACTGGGGGCTGTGGGAGTTACAACAAAGATGATTGCTGTTTCCTCAGAGAAGGATGAGGCTTTGCACCTTGTTTATGAGATTTGTCCACATATCCAGTTTAGTCATTTTGTAGCAAACACATCAATATTGGAAGCCTTTGAGGGGGAGAGCTATGTTCATGTCATAGACTTGGGCATGACCCTAGGCCTCCTTCATGGCTACCAATGGCTCAACTTGATGGAAAGTCTAGCCAGCCGAACGGGACAACCCTTACGCCGGCTTCGAATAACTGGTGTTGGTGACTCTGGTGAACGCCTGGAAGCGATTGGTAATGAACTAAAGTTGTATGCACAAAGCATGGAGCTGGATTTTGGATTTTTAGCAGTGGAAAGGAACTTGGAAAACCTGAAGGCCGAAGATTTCAATCTCATTGATGGGGAGGTTTTAGTCATCAATAGCATACTCCAGCTGCATTGTCTTGTGAAAGAGAGTAGAGGAGCATTGAACTCGGTTCTACAAACACTATATGAGCTATCACCAAAGCTAATGGTTCTAGTTGAGCAGGACTCGAGCCACAATGGGCCTTTCTTTCTTGGTAGGTTCATGGAGGCATTACATAATTACTCTGCCATCTTCGACTCCTTAGATGCAATGCTGCCCAGATATGACACAAGGAGAGCTAAAATGGAGCAGTTTTATTTCGGAGAGGAGATTAAGAACATAGTAAGCTGCGAGGGACCTGCGCGAGTGGAGCGGCACGAAAGAGTTGATCAATGGCGCAGGAGGATGAGGCGCGCTGGGTTCCAACCGGCACCCCTGAAGATGATTACACAGGCTACAAAATGGCTAGAAATGAATGCTATTGAGGGTTACACAATTGTGGAAGACAAGGGTTGCTTTGTTCTTGGGTGGAAGTCGAAGCCTATCATTGCAGCTTCTTGCTGGAGATGTTTTTGAATCAAACCTCTCGTTTAACATTGTGACTTTGGAGGCTTTCTGCCTCTCTTAATCTCCAGTTTGCCAAAAAAAAAAAAAACATTGTGACTTTGTTGGCCGTTAAAAACTTGTGAAACTCACTATGTTCCTACCTCTTGTCAAGGTGGGTCAATTGCCGTCAACGTTCCTACCTGAATTCATATGTTGTATAGTTATTCCTCTGGTCCAGGTGTTTGGGTATCTATTGAGTTTGAATTTGTGTGTATTGGATGACATGTTTGTATTTTGTTATGCTTCTTGCCTGGTGCAGAGGTAGCTTCATTAACAAAGCTTTAATAAAAAGTTTTCTATGTGGTCTGACCTTAATCAAAGGTAAAAGTTTGTGTGTATTGGATGATGTGGAAATCAATTACCTCTTTTGTCTTTTGTTAATGTTGTTGCATGGTACAGAGGTTGCTTTGCTAATCAAATGTTTTCTTTTTCTTTGGTCTGACCCTGATCAAAGGTTTATCCAAATATGGATCTGAATACAAGCTCTCGAATGAAGACTGAGACTTGCTTATCTGGTTGGGAGGTAACTCTGTTGAACATTTTCCTATAAGATCTAACAAGGAATGTCCACAACAAGACTCTGGAAGGTAATGTAGGCATTTGTTGTTGTTATTAGCAGTTCAAGTTTGTGTTAATACGAGCTTAGCATAATTGGTTTGCATTGTACAGTGTGGATTGTGAGATTGGAGTGATGCATATTATCAAGAGATTATCAGAAGGGGGAGTGGTGGAATCTACCTTTACCAAAGGTGTAATGGCGAATATGAGGGTGGGTACATCTTTTAGAAAGATTCTTAAATATGCCGAATGGTGCCTAGAACTGTGAAAAGAAGTAAGGAGTGCAGCTTGAAGGGATTTTTAGCATATTGTTTATTTTAATTTTGGTTAATAATGTATCCCCTTAAATTTGAGGGCAGTCATTTGAATTGCATGTTTTTGGAAACTACCTTTGTTTTTAGATAATAATGCTTAAAGATTGTCCAATTGTTGCATGTGGTTTTCGTGATCTGGTTTCATCCCTCTCTTTCTCTCTCAATATAAATATATATATATATATATATATATATACATCAGCGCTTCTCCACTGCGGACGTCCGCAGTTTTTCTTAGGTACGGATTTTAGGTTTTGACTCACTTTTTTATCATATTTTCACATCTTAACCGTTCCGTTTTTAGGTCCTAATGTATAGATCACCTCTGCAAAATTTCAGCCAAATTAGTGATCGTTAAGGCATCTAAAACTACAATTTACAACAATGTACACGAAAGGTTCCAGTTCCGCAGATTTGGTTCGTTCATGTAAATTGCAGTTTTTGATGCCTTAACGATCACCAATTTGGCTGAAATTTTGCAGAGGTGATCTATACATTAGGACCTAAAAACTGAATGGTTAAGATGTGAAAATATGATCAAAAAGTGGGTCAAAACCTAAAATCCGTACCTAAGAAAAACTGCAGACGTCCGCAGTGGAGAAGTGCTTATATATATATATATATATATATATATATATATATCCAGAGCGGAGTTCCGCTTTGAAATTACGGAATGAACTTCGAGTTTTGGGTCACTTTTAGGTCGCATATCCACATCTCGACCGTTCAGTTTTTAGGTATTAGTGTATAGATCATCTCTGCAAATTTTCAGCCAAATTGATGATCGTTAAGGCATTGATAACTGCCTTAAAGCTAGTACGGTTCAGGTTGACAGATTCAGTTCGTCCATTGGTTTAAACGAGTTAGATACTTTAACGATCATCAATTTTGTTGAAAATTTACATAGATGATTTATACACTAGAACCTAAAAACTGAATGGTCGAGATGTGGATATGCGACTTAAAAGTGACCAAAAACTCGAAGTTCACTCCGTAATTTCAAAGCAAAACTCCGCACTGGATAGGATCTGATATATATATTATAGCCCAACAGAGACACACATCTATATTTATTGTATCTGTAGTCTGGTGCATAGGTAGTGTGAAGCCATATTGAACGTTGTGAAAAGTATTGCAATGCTATATATGCATTACTGGATGGCTGTTAACTCCTAATAGTGTGTTGAGAAAAGGTAGTTGTTGGGAGTCTCTTACATGTAGGTAATTAGAGTGGACCTATAATATAGGAATGGTAATCCTAATGTAGAGGTATAGCAGCTGTAATATTGTCTTGAAGAAAGGTTGGTCGTTTGACCTTGTGAGTAAATTTATGTTACCTACAAATCTACAATCTAGAAAGAGGTAAAATTTTGGTTGATTGTACTGAAGCTGGGTACAGCAAGTATTGATTCCACACTATTAATTAGAGTGGACCTATAATATAGGAATGGTGATCCTAATGCAGAGGTTTTGCAGCTGTAATATTGTCTTGAAGAAAGGTTGGTCGCTTGACCTCGTGTGTAAATTTATGTTACCTACAATCTAGAGAAAGGTAAAATCTTGGTTGATTGTAGTGAACTTCGCGTACAGAAAGTATTGTTTCCACACCATTTAGGTTCGCAATTTTGACAATATTAGTCAACAAATAGTGCATGTTGAACATATTCAATCAACATTCCACTCAACAACCAAAAGTTAGCTGCCAAGAAGTGAAAATTAGACCAATGGAATTCCTATTGTCGTTAAATTGGATCTAAGAAATAATTATTGGAAAGATTTGATTTATAGAATAACCAACATTTTGATGTGTTAATTATTCAAAAAGCAATGCAAGTGCTAACAAAAGTATACACAATATGGAAGGTTCTTATATAGCAGATGTGCAAGTTTTCCGATTATGTCGTCCATTCACTAGACAAAAAAGAAAGAATATAAGCATTACAAAGCACATACCTATATGGTAGACAGATATTAATTGTGAGATAAGAGAACTATTATCTCAATTCAAGGTGTGATTAAGCCACTGAAAGTTGAATAAAGCTTTGGAAGATTTACTGATCGAGATGTAACATATATATAGAAACAAAAGATAAATTATATCATAATTGTAGACACTCAAATCATGGAATTAATTGTAAAATTTGTGATTCAATTGGCATATGATGTTGCCTGACATGAATCATGAATGTGTTTTTGTCAATGGTTTTGATTAGAAAATATCATAACTGCAGATCACTAATTATGGAACAATTATAAAGTTTACGTTTTTAGACTGAAGGTAATATACTTTAGTTATCAATTTCAAACAAGTAATCAATTGGACAATAAAATATTGCTAATGTTACGTTTTTCCATAAATTTCAAAATATTGATTACATTGAAATTAATCAAGAATACAATAAATGCCTTTAAAATTAGTATTTTCAGCATTTAAGGTATTTAATAAGGGTATATTCAGAATGCACGAAAATGAAAATTGGTAGTGTTGAGTCAACAAAATATAAATGGAAAGAAATCCAACGTGGCAGCTGAGTCATAGGATCGCGATTAACAAAAAAAATTAACCGGACTCTATCTAATAAGGGGTATGAATTTTGAACTTAGATCTAATTAACTCTAAAGTAATATTGATGGTGTTTGGTGTAGCTCTTCTGGACATGCGGGTTATGGTGGCATCTGTGGAGATTTGAGAAGTGGTATTATGGATGTCTTTTGCTCTAATCTTAATATTTCAAGCTCTGTGACAGCAAAGGTTATGGCAGTCATCAAGGTTGTTGAGTTAGCTTGGGTCCGGACCGGCCTGGAAACATATATGGTTAGAAGTGGACTCGGCTCTTATTCTTTCATTTCTTCATTCTCCTTACTTGGTACCTTGGCAACGACGAATTGAGTGGCATAATTGTTTGCATCGTATCTCTCAGATGCATTTCCGTTCTTCACACATCTATCGTGAAGGAAACCAAGCTGCAAATGCTCTTGCTAACAAGGGTATCTATTCTGATAGTTTAACGTGGTGGGACATGTCCCTAGATCTTATTCGCTCTTATTGTCGGAATGATTACATGGGGTTGCCCAATTTTCATTTTCGTTAGTTTCACTTTCTTCTTGTATTTATCATTTGTTTTCTTTTTTGTTACTTTCTCTTGAGGAGTTTGGTTTTATGTCCCCTCCTCGCTCTTGTACTTTTTTCTTTTCTTATTATTCGGAATAAAATTTAAGAGGAGATAAGTCATCTAGGTTACTCCTCTGTTTATTAAAAAAAAAAACAATCAAAACAATATTGATTTCGAGCTTGTATATGATCTCAAAATGCACCATTTTGGTGATTATAAAGCTCTCACTTCTCAAATATGTGGTTATAAAAACACAACACTTTCGGTAGTGAGAGATGAAAATGTAATTAGATGCCACAAAAAAAGAATCATAAACACATACAAAATGGTAGTGACTTAATTCGTGGTTCTTTTACACTAGAATTGTGTACATAGTCTTTGTAATTTCCTATTATCGCAAGTATTACTACAATACATTTCCTTAATCATGTTTGATGACTTGACAATAATTCCGTTCTACTCAAATCGATAAGAGCATTTCCACCTGTCTGGTATTGACCGGCTGCCATGTGGGATTGATGATGTGTTGACTGGGCAAGGGGAAAAAGAAGCCTCCACCTGCCCAAATTTAGTTAGCCAAAGTTTGGCTTTCCTTGATCAAGTCCAAAAAAAAAAAAGCCAAGCCCGTGACTTTTTTCTTGCCCAAGCTTGGCCGGCTGCCAGCTCAGCCCAAAGGTATCGTGGCTGATGTCATCAGGGGGGGAGGACGCTCTACAGGTGCGCGTGCTGGCGAGTTGCTTGTCTTCTAGCGTAGAAACAGATGATAGCGCGTGTTGCATCCACATTTATAACTGGACTACTGATGAACTGATGACCTTGGTATTAGTATCCCAGAAAGCTTCACAATATCTCTCATGGAGCTGCAAGCGAGGTCGAAACCCAGACCAAAAATGCCGGAAAAGTCGCCAGTGTCGAGGAATTGCGACGGAGCCGAAGTCACCCAAAAGTGAAAATCATCAGAACCCAATCGAATTCAAAAACAAATCACCTAGGCATGTCGAACACGACGAGAAGATGAAGTTTCATACCACATATAAGCAAATTGGTGGCCGAAGTCTGTAGAAACTCGCCGGAAAAGTTCCAAGTTTCTCACCATCGATTCTCCTCACTTGTCCTGTGCAAGGACGATTAAAGACCACGAGCGTAACGGTGACGACGAGACGAAGAAGATGGTGCTCGTGCGCCGGTCGGAGGCGACCTGACGATGGAGCGCCGGTCAGGTTAGGGAATCGGGTCGCTATCTCTCGGTTTCGAGTTGGGAGACCTCGAAGCCTCTGTACGTGATCTTGATCCTTGATCTGATCAAGGGCATTTATAACCCTGAGTTCACTCTATTTCAATGGCTAGGATGAAGCGGTGGTAAAATGGAAGGCTACGATCGCACCGCATAAATTTTCTTTTTATTTAAATGCATTTTCATAATTTCCAAACTTTGAAAATTCATTATAAACACTTCGGGTGTCCGAAAAATTCCCAAAAAATTCCCACGAACTCGTCATGTCGTGTACTTTATTATCCAACTCTTAGATTGAAGATTTCACTTTATGAAAATTTCTGAAAATTTCCTCGAGCATCCTGACATTTATTGAGATTGTTGAATAATTTCGCGTACGATCTTCATTAAGCTCGATACATTTTTCTAGGGCTCACAATAAATACCTACCAATTTTTTTACATCTCACACCCAAAAAAATATACTACGTAGTTAGACCTTCCTCCTCATATTATAAAAATAGTAATCACAATTTTGACATTAATTATCCATAAATCTCCATTATTACCATCTATTTACATCAAATCTATTTCAATTTTCCAATAATTTTTTTTTCAATGAACAGTAAATCTGACTGGTCAAGAAACAAAATGTGTGGAAACCCATTTCCAGTGACAGTGAACAGTTTCTTCACTGATCGAGCCCTTGACATTTCTTGACTATGGGTGGAGTTGCTCTAAATATTTTGCTCACTCATGAGATCTATTGTTATGATCTGTAGCGTTTGTTAATAAGAAAGTGGTGAGTCTTAAGCAGAGCCGTCCCTTGACCAAGGCAACTAAGGTAGTGGCATTGGGCCTCAGTTTGGGGAAGGCCTCCATCTCAAAATATATATGTTACAAAAAAAAAATAGTAAAAGAAAAAAGATGCAGAACTGCAGTCTGTAGAAGACGACGTTGAGGCCAATGAAATCAAACCCATGACTCCATGAGACCTCAAACTTTTCTCTTTTTCTTTTGTATTTGTAAGTTAAACACCCCAAGCTTTCCTCTTTCTCCATCACTTTGGGATTAGGAAAGAAGATAACCAAAAGTTTTGCTCTCACTTTCACTAATTTGGAAAAAAATGAAACATTGGCTGCTGAAACATGAATTTTTGATTCCCCTCTGATTCTTTCAAAGACAAACGGTAACATTTCTTCCTTTTATGTCTATTTAAGCCATTGACAGACTCTCATAGACGCATAGAAGCAATCTTTCTCTTCCTCTTACTTAATTCTGAATTTCAACCTCTGTTCTAATTTCGTAATCATAATTTAGATGGTTTATACAATTTTAACAAACCGTAAAGGCCTAAAGTCCAAAATTTTGTGGTTAGAAAATCAGGTTCTAATGTTCTTTATCAACATTGTTACTTTTCATTTTGTTTGTATAATCTACTATGTTTTAGTTTGAACTTTGCTTTGCTGACATTTATTTTTTCAATGGACAAAATTATTAAGACCATCTCCAACAGATTGGTCAAATCCACGTGGAGGGCAAAACGGTAACAAATGACTGATGAAAAACTTCTCCAACCCATAGGTCATACACACGTGGATTTGACATTAAGGCTTCGTCTGTCAAATTTGACAGACCCAACTCTCTCTGTCTTTTATTTTTTTATTGTTTCTTTCATTCTCCCTCTCTCTCTTTCTCTCTCTTTCTCTCTTCCCTTCTGCGTTCTCATCTCCCTTTCTCTCCCCCTTCCCCCTAACCAGACCAAAGCAACTCATAAAAAACCTTAATGGATCCTTCTGGGTTTTGATGGAATGGCAATTTGAGATCTGGAATTAAGGATTGAGTTTGAGGTTTTCCTCTCCAACTATAACTCGAAGTCACTGTGACCTAATTGATTACACTGTTGATGGCGTTGCAACCGTCGACTCTACTCGGAAGCCAAAAAAGCAGCAGCAGTCGCGGCGCCGCCGTCCAAGGTTCATTAGATTTCATTGCCTCAATATTTGTTAATGAATTTGGGCTTTGCTATAATTTTCAGCATGGAGATTTAGCAGATAATGATTTCTTGGATTTGTTTGGAATTGATTCAATTAGATTAAGAGTTGCTTGTATATGAATGTCTGTGATGAATCATAAAGTATCAGCCTAGAATTGTATATGACTGTCTATGATGAATCATAAAGTATTAGCCTAGAATTGTATATGAATGTCTGTGATGAATCATAAAGTATTAACCGTCTCATTTAGTTCAGATTGATGTTTCTGGTGTCAAGGATGACAGCTTAATATTTTCGAAAAAGATGTTCTGTATCCTCTGAGACATCGAGATGAAGTGAGGTCTGATGGATTTGAGATCTGGAATTCTGGGCTTTGCTTGGTGCTTATAGACCAGAATTCGGTTTGTATATCCAAAAAAAAATTCGGTTTGTGTTATATTGTCGCCTGTTGATTTTGGGTTTCTGGGTTGTTTAGAATCTATCTGTGTGGTTTATAGGCTTGAGGGAATGAAAGGAAAGGTAGGATTACCAGGGAATTACTTTGTGTTCAAAATTCCAGCCATTGGACTTAAAGGGATGAGGATGAAAAGAAACATGAAGTTTTGACATATTGATTGGAGTAAGATTAGGCAAAATAGAAAGTTGCCATGTCACATGTCAAATTTGAATTTGACACAAGCTAAAAGAAAACTCCATTGGAGATGCTCTAAGAAGGTCTTTCTATATTTTGCGTTAGACCTCACTTTATTACGGGACGGCCTTGGTCTTAAGTTCAAATCTCCTCGATCGCAAATGGTGCATGAAACGAAACACCTATTACACAAAGCACCATCGTGGCACAATAGATGGCCACATCAGCAGCTTCCCATGTGGGCCCCGGCGTCTCCTATCCCATGCATTATGGGCTGCCACGTGTATGGCGGCAAAACAACTGTCCATCGGAATCGAAAACCAGAGTCTGAAGAAGAAGCTGTGGATAAGACCTTGAAGGTTTCCAGCGGGCTCTTTTTCTGAAAAACCAAGACTCCTAGCAAAGTCGAACTGAGAATGGAAGTGGGTATGTCTTTGTCTTTAAACGCAGTGGTTCGGCTTCCACTATCGAATTCAAGAACCCATGAAGACGGTTTGGTCAGGCACTCACTGGTGTCCTCAAAAACGACCCAGAAAGCTTGTAAGCAAAGCCATGGCCAAGCACTGGTGATTGAAGCAAAGGGCAAAAAGGGAATGCAAGATCGTCAGTTCCAGAGGCGTCAACCTCCTCCAATGCCCAAGATTGAAGACGATGGCAACCCACGTTTTGTTGTGTTTATTCGAATGGCCAATGTTTGTTCTCTAACTTTAAGCTTCAAAGCTCATTGCTTTATCCTTTTCAATTGCAAAAGTTGTCAACTTTCTGTGTTCTTTGTGATTTTGTTTGATGGTTTTGGATTATATTTTGGGGTTGGAGCAGGTTTACCTATGGTACCCACTTAGTGTGATCTCTGGTGGAACCACCGCAAAAATCATGCTTGCAGCGAAAGATAATTTTCTGGGGAAATATATATACAAAGATACACTTGCTAGAAATCTTGCAGCAGTTATTTACCGAGTAAGTTATGTTTTCTTAATGTAAGTAGATTTCAACATTTTTGCAGTCTAGTTGGTTTATTACTAATTCATGGCTTCATGCTCATCTCTCTGTAATTTACCACTTTCTCATCTCATTACTCGTTGCAACTTTTGTGTTGATTAGTTATGTTGTATACATACAAATGGTTTGACAGAGCAATGTGAAGTTGAAACTCTATTAACAATTGTAGAGACTTGATTAAAAAAGCTGATTTTGAGCATATTTAAAGATAATCAATGTGCTTTCATGCCTCATTTGTTTCACGGATTTGAGGCAGGGAAATGGGACTGCTATGAATTGGAATAATTTGCGAAAATCTTTGAACGGTCTCTGTTGCTATGAATTGAAGCAACTGATGCATGCCTTGTTGTGGTTGGAACCTTTTCTCTGATCCTCATTTAGAGGATGTATTCTGTCTTCATCAACTGAATGTGATGGTTAAACATTTTGTGCATAGGAATTGTAGTTTCTCATTTAGTGTTTTACTTAGTTGCTGTTTCTTTTAACTTAAACAGGATGAGAAGGAAATACAGAAGACGGCGTTCAAGCAGTATCGTGTATTGCGGTCAGCGACTGAGTTTAGATATGGCTACAAGATTGTGGTAATGCTCTTATAATCTCACACACTGAATTGAAACTTCATTTATGATTTTATCCCTTTCCCACCATTGAAGTGGGATGAAAGTTAACAAATATGACAAAGTTAAAATATGTGATTTTGGTGTCTTAAGTATAGTTTGCCAATTTGTAGGAAAATGGTAATATGAGAGCAGCACTTTCAACGTCAGATGTAATTGAGGTAATTGTTTTATATTATTGGTTATGCTTGTGTATGCCATTGTCTTTGTCATGAGATTATGAAGCATTAGACATTCGGATGCTCAAAAGATTTGAGCTTTGAGCTGGAGGTCTCCATCATTCTTCATGAGCTAATAGTTTATGCTGAGTAAATTTATGTTCTCATCAAATTATCAGATTATTGTTTGCGCTAATTTCTTTTTGATTCTGAAACCAAATTGTAGCTTCCAACACCAGACCAGCTTAGAACCACTCTTGATAAAGTGAAAGATTTTTTTGGGGAAGCAAAGGAATCTTTTGGCAAGCTGACGGCTATAAGTTCACCCGAGTCTGAGGAATCAGAACAAAAAATTGAAAAACCCAAGGAAAAGTGAGTTATAGTTTTTAAGTTTTGTTTTCCAATTATACTAGTAGAATTTTCTGTTATTAGACAATTCTCAAACTTAAGACCTGCTCGAATTGATCTCTTTCCTGTCAACATCCTTTTCATTTGTCTTTTATATCAATCACTTTACATGGCTAAAATGATTGTTGGTTATTTGCCAGGGTTAAACGCTGAAGAGAAGAAGCAATCACTCGGCCTGTTGCAGTGGAAGATAGAGAAGCCTAATGTGCTGCATAGAGATTTCCTTAAAAGGTGGTTTAGGATTCTACACACGGTTTTGTTCATAGTTCTATGTTCATCTCAGAAATTTATGTTATTTTCCAATAACATCTAATACAAATTTAGCCCCATTCCATACTTGTATTTTTCACAATCTCTTGAAAGCTGAATTTAAGCAAAAACGCTTTAACCAAGATTCATGGAACACCTTTTGTAGTCTTCTTTGTTGTTGTTTTTATTGTTGATTACTAGAATTGCAATACTAGGTGATTATACATTGCACTAGGATATGCTTTAATTTGGACTGGATTCTTTCCTGAAAAGTTGGGACTAGAACAAGAACAGACTTCTTTCTTGTGGCAAGGCCGAAAATCTCATCAAGGTCTACCTCATCTGGTTCAACTCATTGATGCAATTCCCAGTCAAAGTGATACAAGAGGCGAGCTAATGCAATCTCTATGTACAGTTGCAGTTGCTAAGCCAAAAACCAGAACAAGGACAATCTCTTCCTCTCCCAAATGGTAGAAACCTGGAATCTAGATCTTTGACATTTTCACTGTTTCCATCCTCAAACCTCTAGGGCCTGTAGGGGTTGTCCCATGCTTCTGCTGGGTCTCTTCCTATCCCGTAGTCGTTGATCAGAACCCGAGTTTTTTCAGGTATTTCATAGCCGTCCAGAATGCACTTCTCCATTGATTCTCTAGGAACCAGTAGAGGACCTGGTGGTTGCAATCGCGTTGCCTCCTTTATTACAGCTTTCAAGTGATGAATGTGTGGAAGGTGGGATTCATCAACTTTTCCGGCAGCGGATGCAACTTTTCGAACTTCTTCCTGTGTTTCTTCATCACTTTTGGGTGTCTAACCAGCTCCATTGTCCATTCTAGTGTGGCACTTCTAAATCTTCTCTTTGTTGCACTGTCAGCAAACATCCACAAAGTCTTCTATGCCCTTTGTGAAAGTCATTATAGAGTGAGAGCCTAAAATGAAATCATGATTCAACGTGGTCTTTGCATTTCACCATTCAATGTGCCCACACTTACCGAGCTCCAACGACATCGATGGAGGAACAGAGGTCCGATCCCGGCGACCCCAATAGTTTCCCGATGAAATCCGTGACTTCAGTCAATGTTAGTCTAACAAATTTTAGGCTCGTGTTTATGGTTTACCGTTCACGTGTTTATGGCCTTGGATTTTCCAGCATACGATTGCAAAATGACAGTGTGTGACAGATTGATGCATAAATTTTTCCACAAATTTTTTAATGGAATTAGTGCATTTTCACGCCGATCCAAACACGTCAAATGCATAGATCACGTGGAAACTAAACACTACACAAACTTCTCCCTCAAAGTAACGCTCTTAAAAGAGAAGTTTTAAATACACACCTCTAATTACTTAATACACACTCCTTACTTAATATACTAACCATTTAATTACTCATTCTAATATTTTACTAAATACACAACCCAAATTACCTAAAATATCATTAACCTAAAAAACCATGAAATACACTATTATTTAACTACATTAAGGCTACTATTTAATTTGATTAGTATATATTAACATATTAGTATTTTATAATTGACCATATTAATTACTTGTGTTAGTTATTGAGAAATCCATAAGGAATTATTATTATTCCCTTCAAATAGATGCTTAGAAATAGGTTTTGTATTATTTAAGTTCTCATCCACCAAACACCATATTGATCAAGTATAAAATTTTGAGTCGAACATTCAACTAAGACTGTATCAGTAGTTTCTCCACAATGGCGGAACTACGAAATTGTCATTGGATGGTCAAACAAATTAACAATTACAAAATTTTATACTTGTGATTTTTTTTATATTAGATAATAAATTGACTAATCATAACTTTTAGAAAAAAAAAACTAAAAGTGGGAGTAAAGCGAATTGTTTTAAAAATATTTAATGTCATTGATTTTGTAAATGATATGGTTTCTCACCCCATTTAATTACAATTTATTTAAGGAATATTTAAATTAGATGGTTTCTAACTTTATTCTTATTTATAATTATAGAATCATATATATAAGGAAGATATGATTATTATTATTTTTTTCTTCTAATATATAGATGTCTATTTTAATCATTTAATATACCTATAAAATCTGATTTGAAATATAAAATAATATGAATGTGTATTGAGTAGTTCGAGGTGTGTATTTAAAATTTCTCTTCTTAAAAAATCTAAAAAGACAAATCATACCCTACCACAAGTTGTCAACACCAGTCTACGGATAACCCTGACTTTAACCAAGGGAGGTTTCTGGACTCCTCCAGAAATGGTCCGAATATTTCTTCATCCCTCTATTCCTCTTCTGGAAATGTCCACTCTCCCCTTTAAATCCTGGAAATCCCGTCCTCTTTTTTCACAGAATGCACTCTCTTTCAACTACAATTCCATCCCTACCAAACAGTTCACCCTAGCACGTACAGCTCCATTTTCGCTCAAACAGTTTAACCAGCAACAATG
Source organism: Rosa lucieae (assembly GCA_024704745.1). NCBI lineage: Eukaryota > Viridiplantae > Streptophyta > Magnoliopsida > Rosales > Rosaceae > Rosa > Rosa lucieae. The sequence goes on from CM045495.1 coordinate 53,289,331, forward strand.
TCACAAGCTGTATCCAATTTCAGCCTCTTTCTCCCTTTGTCACCTGGGAGAAGAACCAAAACTCTTCCAATCAATGGTGGAGGTTTGAGCTTGAAGGCCATGGCAAACGAAGCCAGAGACAACCTCGACCACTTGCAGAGAGTCACCAAGCAACACCAACAACCACAGCAAAACCAATCCAAGAAGAGAGTCGCCCCTACCCCGCCCGTAGGTAATCAACTCCTCACCGAACCCAAAACTCCCACCTCAAACAGTTTCAAACTTTTTCCACAAAAAATGATTAATCTTTCGAGTTTCATCTTTTGCAGGACTATGGGACCGGTTTCCAACTGCAAGGACAGTTCAGCAGATGATGGAGACCATGGAGAGGATGATGGACGACCCGCTTGTCTATTCGGGTCAGTCGGGCGTGTGGGCTCCGCCGTTGCCGACCGAGACTGGCGGGTACAGCAGGGGAAGGACACCGTGGGAGATCAAAGAAGCTGAAACAGAGTACAAGATGAGGTTCGACATGCCCGGAATGACCAAAGAGGATGTCAAGGTTTGGGTGGAGGAGAAAATGCTGGTCGTTAAGGCTGAGAAGGCGGTCAAGAAGAAAGATGGTGGTGGAGTCGAGGAAGAAGAACAAGGTGAAGAGTGGTCGTCTAAGAGTTATGGAAAGTATAGTAGTAGAATTGCATTGCCGGAGAATATTCAGTTTGAGAAGATTAAGGCTGAGGTTAAAGATGGGGTTTTGTATATCACTATTCCTAAAGCTATGAGCAGCACCAAGATTTTGGACATCAATGTTCAATGATAGAATCACATGTAGCAGAGGATTAGGATTATGTTTCTCTTGTATTTAATTCAAGTTTTGAAATTGTTAGAAGCATGAGCTTTTGTGGTTGCCTCTAACTAGTCTGTGAGATCGATGTTAAAACTCTATGACATGTAATAGATATCGGTGTTCGATTCGAGTGACTGCGAATGTGACCAGATGTTAAAGAATCGGTTCTATGAAATATCAGATAATAAACAGGAACTTGTTTTGAATTATCAGGGTACACTGATTCATACGATAGCTCAATTTTGCCTCAAATGTCAAAACGTAGATTGAAGATTACATACATTTGACTGAAAAAAGGAGAGAACTCTTTTCTACTTGTCAATTGTCATTTAGGATATGAAGATCTAGCACCACGTTCTTAACTCTAGCCGAACCCTAATTCTAAGGTTGTGATTCCAACTAAATTAAAAGAACGAAATATACATTCTCATGTTCAGTTCATTTTATTTCATTTCCTGTTGTAGTAGATCTTTTTTTTTCTTTGGTAATGGTTGTAATAGATATTTTTATAGATTAAAGATTCCTCATGACGAACGGTCTATTGGTGGTGCAATTGTAAGCTCCAAAAATAAAAATATTCATATTTTGCTTGGTGGGCAGCACCATTTAGTTCTAGCCCTTCCGCTTGCTGGTGTCTTAAAGATGACTTCTTTTGTTCCTATGATTCCATACTTATGAGTCATTGTGTGATTTTTCGTTCTCAATTGCAATGTGCATTGAGAATAATTTAATGAAAAATGCTTTGGCACATGTTTCTATTAAGCACTTGGATCCATTATTTGTGTTGGTCTACAACTCGAGTTCAATAGAGATTTATACTGCTGGACTAAATATCGTCATTTTTATTAATTTATTTGTTAATAATATGGGTGATAGTAACATTTATTATTTACTTCTTTTGTTCCTATGATTCCATACTTATGAGTCATTGTGTGCAATGACTAAAATATCGAGTATCGAGGATATATCGACAGTCCTAAAAACGGAAATTTCGACGGAAATATCGAGGAAATATCGATATCGATAAATATTCGAGAAAAATGATGGAAATTTAGATAAAAACATGGAAATTTTAAATAAGATTTTTGGAAATGTTATTCAATCAATTATCTACTATATTTCAAAAGAAAATGTTGAATAAACATTGTAATATATTGACTTATAGTAATTTAAGATAAATTAACATATGTTGAATCATCTGACATTTCATAAAATTCAACTCAATATTCTCAATATTTTTTTTATACTAGATGGAAAAGTAGATATGATTAATTCAAATCAACAAAATAGAGTATAGAAACCAAATACTTAGTAACATTAAATAATAGTATACCTAATTTTTTATTACTGAAATAAGAGTATAAGAAATATATCTATTGTGAAGTATGACAGAAAATGAATTGTGTGATGAAAATATTCTTGTTTTTAAAGTAACAAAGATTATTTCAGATTGAGAATTTGTTGGTAATTTTTAATTATTATTGTAAATTAGCTATTAATTAAATATTTCTCTTAATTTCCAGATTTAGAAGTAAAAAATATGTATATATTGGCATATGGCTTTGGGTTTGATTCAAAACAACAAATATGTATATATATATAGATTAGTTTAGGTATCGTGTGTGTTCATATATATACATATAGAATGCACTAAATAATCAGTTGGCATTGTTGCGGCAATGGTTGAGTTGTTTTGATTCTTCATCAGCAACCAAGGATCGAATCTTGTGCATTGCATGTGAGTTGCATTTTTATGTACAATTTCAAATCTCGGTGGGCTTGTGGGCCCCAGATTGTCTGAAGTTCTGGTCACGTGGGCGCCATGATGTCTGACATTTCGCGATATTTTGCTATTAATATCGATGATTTCGGGAAATATCGCAAAATATCGCGATATTTCGAGAATCTCCCCGAAATTTAATTGGTTGGTTTGCAAAATATCGGACCCCTAAAAAAACGAAAATTTCGCCGATATTTCGGCCATTTTTTCGATTTTTTAGTCCTTGATTGTGTGATTTTTCGTTCTCAATTGCAACGTGCATTGAGAATAATTTAATGAAAAATGCTTTGGCACATGTTTCTATTAAGCACTTGGATCCATTATTTGTGTTGGTCTACAACTCGAGTTCAATAGAGATTTATACTGCTGGACTAAATATCGTCATTTTTATTAATTTATTTGTTAATAATATGGGTGATAGTAACATTTATTATTTGGCTAAATACTGGTTACTACACTGTAGTTTAGGTCCAAAATCAATTCAGTCCCTAGACTTCTAATTTTATCAAAAACACCCATGCAGTTTCCATTTTGATCTAATAGGTCCAATCTGTAGTCTTCCGATAATTGAGTCATTTAACTTGTTAACGTGGCTCATATATGGCCTATATTTTATGATGTGGTGTTGAGATGACATGCATAGTCAATTTATGAGTGGGTCTCACTATTAGAAATCTATCAAATAAAAAGTTTTTCATCAAATAATCCAATTATAAGTTGAACCCATAGCAAAATATTAACGAATTGGACCTATTAGATCAAAATTGAAAGTACATGGGTGTTTTTGATGAAATTAGATATACATAGACTGAATTGATTTTGGACCTAAACCACAGGGTAGTAACCAGTATTTAGCCTTTTATTATTCCAAGTATCTTATTTCACATGGAAAAGGAAATACTATACGAAAATAGTGTCATACCAAACATCCTTAGACCAAATCTTTTATCTAGCTACTCATTAAATATTTTTTCATTCTCAATTATATTGTGTATATTTTTGAATGAAATATTAATATATGAGTTTCTATAATTAATTGAAGGGTAATTGAATTCACTATATCAGCAAACAACGGTATCATACATTGTACTTGGAAATGATAAACTTATAACATTTTGTTCTATCGTATGAATCATGAACATATGACTTTCTATAAGTACTTAAAATCACTACAATAGGATAACATAATATTCAATTTTTTGTTGTCTATTCATATATAAGATATCATTTGTTGAACTTTTCATTCTCACTTTCAAGTGTATTTCTGAGCGAATGATTTTTGAATAAGGGAAAATGTATATTCGTTAGGGCTGGGCGTTTTGACCCGAAAACCCGAAAAACCGGCCTGAACCGATCCGGACCGCCGGGTTCGGGCCGGGCTTTAAGAAAAAAAAACACAAAAATTTGAGGCCCGGACCGTTTAAGAATAAAACGGGCCGGTCCCGGGCCTGAGAGTACACCACCATTAAAGCCCGGATAAAAGCCCGAATAGATTATATATGTCATTATGCCACATGCCTTTCTCTTATAGGCTCCACGTTGAGCCTTCTTTCAATTAATAAATATTTTTCTCTCTCCACGTTCCCTCTTTTCCTCCCCCTCTCTCCACACGTCCTCTCCTTCAATTAATAAATATATTTTTATATTTTTTTTTAGTCTTCTTCTCTCTCCACGTTCCCTCTTTTCCTCCCCCTCTCTCCACTGACTCCACACGTCCTCTCCTTCAATTAATAAATATATTTTTATATTTTTTTTTAGTCTTCCTCCTTCTCTCTCCACGTTGGGCCCTTCTTTCTTTTCCTCCTCTCTGCACACGTTTTCTCCTCCAGATTTTCTTCCTTCTTTCTTCTTCTCTTCAATTCTTCTCTTCCCAGATATACCCACCTCCGGCAACCCACATATATCAACACCATCATGACCCACTTATTCTCCCTCTCGCTTCCTCAGCCCCGTCTCCTTCAACGAGCTTCGTCAACTATGCCTTTCTCCAGAGCACGACTAGTCGGCTACTGTTGCCACTACAGCGACAACCTCAACCAGTCGACCTCCTCAAATTCCTCCATCTAAACCCCGACGAACGTGTTTTTGGCCCGATTTCTTCGTCAAATTCCTCGATCTCCTCAAATTCTTCAAGTTATTTAATCGGTTTATCTGTTTCTAACCTGATCGGTGGTGGATCTTCACCGGATTTTTCAAATCTTGAGATGGTGCAAAAGGCCCGAAAACCCGAGAAACCCGGCCTGGAAAACATCGGTCCAGGCTCTCTCCGGTCCCGACTGACGGAAAACTTCACCTGAGACCGACCCGAAAACTTCGGGCTCGGTCCCGGGCTCAGCATATTGACCCTCGGGCTGGGACCGTGCCCAGGCCTAATATTCGTCACAAGCTAGAATATGTCGTTACATACCATTCTGCTATCATTTAAGGCCATAGACAAACAAGAAGCTAGTGGTAGTACCCACAAGTGGTAGATACATATAGTCCTACTCATTATACATCCAAATACGTAGAGGTAGTGGAGACCTTCTTTTGGTACTACTCCAGAGATGCTAGAATGATTAATATACGGCTTTCTATAAGTACTTAAAATTCAATAGAATAGCATAGCATTGCAATCAATTTTGAGTCTATCTTCTCATAAGATGTTACATGTTAAAATTTTTCATTTTTAACTACAACGTGTGTTGTTGAATGAATCACTGATATATGTCTTTCTTTAAGTACATAAAATCCATCAAAACATGATAACATTGTCTTCAAAATTTTTAGTTTGTCAATCTCATAAGATGTATCTATTAAAACTTTTCATTCTTAACTACAACGTGTATTATCGAATGAATCATTGACATCTAATTCTATATAATCCAATAAAACAGGATAACATCACATTCAATTTTTATTCTGTCTTCTCATAAGATATAACATGTTAAATTTTTTTATTCTTAACTACAACGTGTATTTTTGAATTTATCATTAATGTATGACTTTCTATAAATACTTAAAAGGGTCTTTGCCCAAAAGCACCAAAATGAGCCAAACTTTTCTCACTTACCCCAGCAACAAATTTTTATTCTCACTAACCAAATTCAGAGTACAATGACAAATATACCCTCAGTCTAATTAAACAACTTCATTTTATGTCATTCTCTCATCTCTCTCTCTCTCTCTCTCTCTCTCTCTCTCTCTCTCTCTCCACAATAACGTACAGATCACCAGCCACCTTCACCGGAGAAAGTTTCACGGTGACATGGAGATCTATTCTTCCCGGACTTCGATGAGATCAATCTCCACCGCTCGACCCGAAGACCCGATCTGGCGAGGGCCTCAGCTCCTTTTTGCAGAACCACCAACCGCCGTCATTTCAGCCTCGAGCTCCGGCGAGTTTGGATTTGTTTCAGTGACCGGCCAGATCGAATTCGATTCAAGCCTCGTCTCCAATTAGATCCTTTCAGCGCCAGAGGAGGAGTCGTGGACGAACATCCGGTGCTTTAGAAGGTGAGGCTGAAAAGAAGAGTAAGGTTTTCGATAGACTGGGGGATTTGGTGCAGCAAGAAGAGAGGGTTCCGGTCAATCGGGGAAGAAGAAGATTGGGTGTCCAGATCATTTTCTGGGTGCCCAAATCAGATCAGATTTTTTTGTTTTTTAAGTAACGGAACAGAAGGAAAGGAAAAAAAAAGGTTTTGAATGTCTATTGGGGAGCAATAGAGATTTACTGCCCCTCTATTGGAGGGCAATAGACGGTTATTGGGGCGCAATAGACGTTTTGAATCGATGTAATCTACTTGCCTTTTTTCGGTTATCAAAGTTGTATTTGTCTAAATTTAGGGAGATTAGTTTCCATTTTGGCGACTGAAAGTCCTGTTGGGGGACAATAGACGTCTATTGGGGAGCAGTACATGGCTGATAGTCGTCTATTGGGTGGCAATAGACGTCTATTGGGGGTAATAATCCTCTATTGCCGGCAATAGATGTCTATTGGGGGCAAAAAAACATTTCCGGTGAGATTTTCAGCAAATTTAGGTAGGCGGCAGCAGGTGACCAGATTCAGGCGAAAGTTGGCCAGAATCCCGCGGCCGGTGACCGGACTCCGACGAAGTCTTTATGGTCTCTCTCTCTCTCTGTTGAGGGTAAAATGGTATTAAAAAAAATTTAAAAACAAAAAAAAAAATCTTAATGGGGTATTAGGGAAGACCTCCTTAGAGTGTTTTGGGTAAGAGTGAATTAAAAAAACTTAATGGGATAAGTGGGAAAAAAATCTCTAAAATGGGGTAAATGGACAAAAACTCTACTTAAAATCCACTACAACAGCATAACATGTTATCCAATTTTTGTCTATCTGCTCATACGATGTCACCTGCCAAACTTTTTTTTCTCAACTACAGCGTGTATTCTCGAATGAATGATTAATATATGACTTTCTTCATCTAATTTAAATCCACCATAATAGGATAACTCGCATTACATTTTTAGTTTGTTAACTTTTCATTCTTATCTAAAACGTGTTTTCGCATGAGTCATTAACATATGGCTTTCTATACGTCCTTAAAATCCACCAGAACAACACAATGATACCATACAATGTATTATGCAACTCATTCAATGAATGTTTCGTTTTGTTTTTCGAAAGAAAAAAAAATGTAAAGAATAACACTAAAAAGTCGTTGAAAAACCTCTAGAATTAGACTTCTCTTGAAACAATTAGAAAGGGGTCTTGATTGTGATTTTAGATTCGAAATCTACCATTAGAATGTAAAACATAGTGTTAAACTAATCAAAATAGCTAACAAAAATCCAATTTCAAACCGAAAAGTATGCAAAAGAGGAACTAGACGTTGGAGCCAATGTGGCCCCGAGTCTTAAACAAAAAGGTTGGAATTTGATGATCCATGGAGAGAGAGAGAGAGAGAGAGAGAGAGAGAGATTCAAATAAAATCAAAGATGGAAAAAAAATAAAACCTACGTTTTAAAGGCGCAACCAAGAAACCAACACAGGGGAGAAATGATTCTGTGTATCCCACCTAGACAGACACTCTCCTTCTCTGGCACAAATGCTTCCTTTTTTCAGCACACCTGGGTGGTTATAAACCAGACCATGCAGTGTACCCAATAGGGAGCCTTGCTTGAGTTGACTTGGTTTTCATTTCTGAAGCCACCCTTTGCTTTGTGAGTTGTGACAGAGTGAAACACAGTTTTGAAGAGTGAAAGAGTGCAACTTTCATTGTTTTGAAGGAGATGGGTGACTCTTCGTGTCTAATGAGGTCGTTTTCTGGGCCTTCTGAGCGTTCCGGCGAAGTCAAAGAGGTTAGTCTCTGCAAGGTTTCAGATTTCTTGGATTGTTTTTTGAGGGTTTTCAGTTAATGGGGGTTTCATGTTTTGCTTAATCTTTGATGGGTTTTGTTTGTTTGATCAGAAATTGTGGGAAAAATGAGAACTTGAAAATGGGTTTGGATTCAGTAGTGGATGGTTCATGCTTCGTTTCGTTTGTTTGTAACAATTTTAACATGAAAAGTTGGATTCTTTTGAGCATGTTATGTTTTTCTTTGATTAAGTTCTTGATAATCCTGCAACACATTTCTTTAGGATTAAGAAACTGAATAACTTCATGGTGGTTTTAGATGTTATGGGTACCTCTCGTTTTTCTTGTTGATGCAATTTTGTTTCTTGATTTATCTTTTGTGTATGAGTTTGGTGCTTATGAGTCGGTTTCCAGAATTGAATGAGAAAATTGAGATATATGCTATGCTATGGTTTTCGATTGCAGGGGGGCCTCCTTCGGTGTCTAGGAGAATCAGTCTCATTCGGTAGGTATGCTTCAGAACCTCTTGATTGGGAAAAATGGTCGACATTTTCTCACAATCGGTATCTGGAAGAAGTGGAGAAGTTTTCCAAACCGGGCTCGGTTGCACAGAAGAAAGCCTACTTTGAAGCACACTACAAAAAGAAGGCTGCTGAGAAAGCAGCAGCTTTGGCTGAGGTCGCAAATACTTGTGATAGCAAAGAACCCGAGTCAGTTTCTATGCACAAAAGTTGTCAAAGCTCCTCTGTCAACATGGAGTTGGCAAATGGAGAGAGCCTGATGGTTGAGGAAAATATAGTTCCAAGTACTGAGGTGGTATACTCAGCTGTTGTGAATGACCACAATCCAGATGTTGAAGGGACTCAATTGGAAAATGCAAAGGTGGATGGAGCAGAGGCGGTCATTCAAGAAAGTGTTACTGTGGAGGATGCTATTCAGGTTGAGGTGGAGAATTCTATTCAGGATGAAATGGATACTTCGATTCAGGTTCAGATGGAGAGTTCGACTCGAGTTGAAATCTCAAACCAGTTTGAAAATGACCAAAAAGAGATTGTTAATGGTGCCACCCAAGAAGAGAAGATGCCTAATAAGGTAAACTTTTGAGTGTGGTCCCTGTATTTATATTTAGAACTACAAATTTTCACAGCTCAAATTATCATGTTATTGATCATGCAGGAAGCTGCGAGTGAGGAAAATCTAGCTTCAACAAGCAAGAAAAGATCGGTGTACTCTTCTCCCTCAAGGTTATCTACTCAATGTAGAGCATCCAAGATCCAATCTTTTCCTGCCAAACAACTTGCTGGTTTTCCAACTGGAAAGAAGAACAATGCCACCCCAAAGAGTAAGAATTCTGAGGCTGACTTAGTTGACAAGAGGAGATCAACAAAAAAATCACTCCACATGTCAATCAATTTCAGCTCTCATGCTGGCGAAACCAGTAAAAGAACTTCGCCGGTCCTGGAGAAGATAAAAAACTTAAGAGTTGATGCTACTGCACTTAATGTGCCTGTTAAAAACTCAGCTTCCCTACAAACTGCAACTAGGGTATGTTCTTTCTTATCATGCTTGTTATCCATTTTTATTCATAATATTGTTTGTCCACCACTATTCACAAACACAAACAAATGACATGCCTGTGATATTTTCAATAAGGGAACATTGTTAACACTTATAACAGAACTTTGGCCAACTGCAGGCGTCTGTTAATGGGGTATTGAAGCAATCTTCAGTAAACCCATGGTCCAAAGATAGAAGGTAACAATCTTGCTTTCTACTTGTTGTGTGTGTTACTTAATGCATTCAGTTCTCTTAACTTGCATGATCACAATATTTTGTTGACAGGGCAAAAACAGTACTTAATAAGTCAGTAACTGGGAGTGTAGCTGCAGATGGGGTATGCAAGTCACCCTCAAAAGAGTAAGAATTCTGCTAATTAAGTAATTATGTACTGCAAGGTTTCGTTTATGTAGGCGGGGGGTTGCAACTTAACTTGATTGTGCTGTTGCTATGTTGTACTTTACTTCAAGGAACTAATTACTTAACCGGCAACAATTGTATAACATCATGGAACTGATTGTTTGGCAGTCAATCTCTTGCTGCAAATGGAAGCAAACCACGAGGTCCTATCAAGTCCTGTCCTTTTAGCCTTAGGAGTGAAGAAAGAGCAGCAAAACGGAAGGAGGTAGATTTGATATTAAAGTTATTTTTTTCCTCCTCCTGCTGTGGTTCATTAAATAGTTGTGGTTTTTTTTTATTCAGTTAGTTAATGTCAATTTCTATGCCAGTTCTTTCAGAGGCTGGAAGAGAAGAAAAATGGAGAGACAGAAAGTAAGCAGCTGACAATGAGATCTAATAAGGTTAGTTTCTTATAACTTTTAAGTATATATTCAGTTACTATTTGCTTTAGGACAAATGCAACTTTAGAAATGCTACATGGGTACCGGGATAATTTGAAAAGGTGAAATTTACTAATGCTGATAAGGAATCCCATGACTTGAGCGGATTAGGCTTATTTACCGAAGTTTCTCAACTTGATTGAGTATAATTTATCCCAGATCTGTGTAAAATATTCTTTTTTATCTTTCTATTAGTTAGTACTAATAAAAAGGGTTGGGAGTTGCCTAACAGCATAAATGGCATAAGACGTGCAAATAGCACAGGTGATGGGGCAACTTTTACTATTAGTGTGGCATGATCTGATTCTTTCCACATAAAATTTCCTTCTCATTTCTTTTTTATGCCTTTTCTTTTTTATTGCTTGGTCAAACAATGCAAAAGTTATACTTAAAAGAAAGAAAATCTTATGCAGGAAAAAGCAGTGAATGATGTTAAAAAATTGCGTCAGAGTACAGGCTTAAAAGCCAAAGATCTGTCTTCTGGATCACAATTGTTAAATAATAAAGTGAAGAAGGTATGCGCAATTACGTTTGTTTGGGCAATAACCTTTCCATTTATATCCATGAATATCATCTTGATTTGTAGATGACACTTATACAGGTTCCACCGACCTGGAGTCAGTCACAGAAACTCGAGAGGCAGTCTACTACCAGCAAGGTCTTGGACCCAAGCACTCGGCCTTTGGTCAATTCTCACAGCTCTAAGCATGTCACGCAGAAATATAACCCAAGGACCAGCCAGTCAGTCACTTCCCTTCCAAAGAAGAATGCTCATGAGAATTCTTCTCCCAATATTCAGAGTTGAGGATGTCTAGTGACGGAATATATACGTATATGAATGGAGATTAATTCACCCACAGCCGGTTAACACACCCTGAACTACTTTCAGTAACTATGCAACTAGAATGCAGGGTAGTCTGGTCTTCATTGGCAGATCTGTTGAGTTCTGCCAACTAGAGATTACATTCCCTATGGCTTACCTCTTGTTTCTATCTTTGCTTCATTAGGTGGTTCAGGTTGTAGATGAATTTCACCAGTTTTGTTCAAAGGGTTACTAAATATAATGGTCACATAGTTTGGTTTTTTGCGCTCAACATCTCTCTACAGAAGTGTATGGGCAGAATGAGTTTACTTGAAGATGCTGCAAGTGACTGCTAACCAAAACTAAACCCAGATCTGGGGTCTCAATATAGTTTTGGCAGGATGAACTTGATACCTTGAAATGCATCAGCCCATTTAAGCTTCAACAAGAAACAAAGGAAACAAATTTTACATGACTTGTTTGCTAATTACTTAATTATAATTATTCTAGTTTCATAATTTGTGAGGACAATGAATGTCATACTAACTTTTATATGGCAGCATACCTCTCTACATTCGTATAGATACAAGAAATCTAATGCACATCCCAATTAAAGATGACTTATTATGCTAGAGTTTGCCATCACTCCTAATATACACATTCCAATAGTCAAATCCAATCTATCTAGTCAGAGAAATAATATCCAGATTCATTTGGTTGGATACTCGACTTATATCGGTTTACCACACAGAATACCATAGGATCGTTCTTCATGAAGATGTGCAAAAGTGCAGGGCTGGCTCGGGGGCCAGTTTATGCTATGAAAAGACTCTGATCTGCCAGAGAATATTCCGATGACTCACATGGATACTCACAGCCAAATCTCATTGCCTCATACAAGTGAGCAGGAACTTCAGCACCATTATACTCCGAAACCTCAAGGTTCATACCAAAATAATCAGCTGGATACAAACAAATTTGCAACTCGTCGTCCAAAGAAGCAAAAGATGACCCACTTCCAAAGAATAGGTTCTTTTGGCCAGGTTCGAAATGAGTAAGGCAACTCAGATTGAAGCCCTGGTTTTTCATGTTTGATAAACTGCCGGAACTGGGGTCAAAACCTTGGTCCACCACACAGCTCTTGGTCTGTTCTGAAAAGGAGTCTGCTGCAGTTATTGTTGGACTTACATGACTAATGTGACTGTTTCTGTACGCAGCTTGTGAAGGCTTATTCTTAATGGGACGATTTGTTTCTTCATCTAAGATGGACGGTCTTGAACTAATGGAAGGAATTGGCTGTAGTAGATCAGCTTGGAGGTGGTGCTGTACACCAGGCGGTTGTGGCTTGTTGAAGCCATTATCTAACTGAACAACCGGCTTGTGCTCTTGTTTCATTTGAGCTTCAATCCAAGAATACTTTGTTGGTATAGTGAAGTTTATTTCAGATTCCACTGATGCAAATGAATGATTGACTCCCATCTGTGAACTCCTGATCTTCAGAGAATCAGCAACATTACCATTCAAGCCTTTCTTGGTTTCTGCATAAGAATGACTTAAGTCCACTTGTGAACTTCTGGTCTTGTGAGAATCAGGAATACTGCGAGTCGAACCTCTCTTGGGTTCTGCTACAGGCTCCGGAATAATTTCCTTTACATCATCTTCAAGTCTCTTTGGATCCACCACGGTCGGAGCAACCAAGTTATTGCCAGAAAATCTGTAGCTGCCATTTGTAACATCATTTTGTGGAATGCTAATCGAGTTCTGAACACCAAAGATTCCTTGAGGATCTTTTGTGGCATAATCAGAATGCTTCATCCCGCCAAAAGAAGATTTAAGGTCATTTTCCTTTTGCAGCCTACTCAAGTAGAGCCGATACTTCTGCATGGGAAATTTACTCAATGAGAATGAATATTCATGGCAAGAAAACATGTTATCTATTATAGGAAACTTCCAAACCATTAGTGTACTAGAAGGGACTGTGTGCTCATAATATTGAGGAATTTCACACTTTTTGGTGAAGAATTCATTACTTTTTGGGTGATGAAAAAACTACTATTTTTGTTTATTCTAAAGAAGAACAGACTAGAAAAGAAAATGTCCTTCCTCGAACATTTGGTGCAACTAGCTGTTCAAACCTTCAGGTGTATAATATCAAGAACAGAAAATCAAAAACATCAAATTGTTGTTAAAAGAGTTAATAGTTTTATCTGATTACTGCTTATTTCTTAGAAAATGAATCAGTCCCTAAATATCTTCTACAATCTATGTCAAAAACAAGTGCACAGTATTCTGGCTATCAAAATTCTGCCATGAAAGTGATGCAGTGTACAAATTGTACTAAATAAGCAGTTTTGATTGTATCAGAAGAAAGCTTAAGAATTATCTATGTACCTGCAAGTGGCTTGCAACATTTTCCCTGGTCAACCAGGGCACGTTCATCAGGTCAAGTATTTTCTTTGGACCAACTTCTGCCAAACAGATATTATACATCATCGCTCTGTAGAAACATAATAAAGATGGTGGCTATATCATTGAAAGCCAACACCAATGTCAAACGGACTTTTGAAAAGTAGCAGAATATGTTTTGACTTATAGTTCATGATGGTGATCCAAAACCCATGCTTTATAAATATAAATAGACTTACTGTCAAATCCAATCTGATGCACTGCTTTTACAAATTTCTGATGAAGATCAACAGACCAGACTACCCTAGCTTTTTTCGTAGATGAAGAATCACCAAAGTCTCTGTCATCATATTTGTTTTCGATGTCCTTTCTTTTTCTTGATGAAATGAGGTCGTCGGCACCAAGGAAGTATCCATCATCATAGAGATCTGATCCATTTCTCGTCAGCTGAATACCGTCGATGCTTTCATGACCCTCTATGTCTCTTATCTCATGTATCTTTTTTCTGAAGACATGCTGCCATATGTTTCTCAGTTCTTTCATTCTTATAGGCTTAAGAAGATAATCACATGCTCCATGTTGAACTCCTTTCATAACTCTACTTGTTTCTCCATCTACAGACATCACTGCATAGGTAGGATGAATATGATTGTCAGAAACTAGCTGGTAAAGGAAACTTCCTTAATGAAGACAAAGCTTTATATGTCAAGGGAAGAGTACTGACTAATAACTGGAAGATCCATCTCAAGTCCAACATGCTCGAGAAGTTTAAAACCATCCATGTCAGGCATGTTCACATCACTGATTACAATGTCATATCCATCTTTCTTTTCTCGAAGCAAGTATAAAGCATCTCTTGCCAAACCACATGTAGTCACTGAAACACAGAACAGGGAAGAAAAGGAAAAATGTCAGAACTATGGAAAATTTGAGGCTGACATTATAGAGTGGGTTAGCAATCTGAATATATTGTCAGATTGGCCAAAGCCATTCTGGGTGATAGTTGGATAAAAAAAAAAATCCAGTTATATTGACTACACGAATGAGACTTTATCAGGACTTGAAAAGCAAAATGAACTATCCACTTTACAAATGGAAGCCTTCTCTATCTTTGTTTACATGTGCAAGAAATAAAAAATGAGAACATCCCCACATAATCAAGGAACTGACGATGAAGAGGAGGTTCAGAGGAAAGTACTTCATTGTCCTTGGAAGGACTAAAAATTTGATTCAGCAAGTCTGATACCACATAAAAGAAGTAGCATATCAAAAGCCCTATTCAAACCCGCACAGCCAGGCCAGGAATATAATCGACAAAGATAACATTGAAGGCTGTATTGCTAGAAAGGTCTTTGATGGCAACAGTTGAAACAAGGATAGAAAGAAAATGTGCTAAAGGAGTCTTGACATCAGAAATCCAAGAACCGGTGCAGGAGGATTAGCGAGGTACTTAACTAGTGACCATTTTATCATGAAGCTGATCTGGATAAGAACAAGTCCACTGGGAAGACTACCAAAGGCACCAGGGAATACTCATCTGTTGCCTGGATTTGAGTAAGTTTATATATCATTCAAAACCATCAAACATAAACTTTCCCCATCAAAGCTTATAAATAATAGAGAAATAAATGTTTAGTAGTCAAACTAGCTAATAAATGAAACACCTGTAATCAATTGGACTTGGATCACATTATCATTCTATCCTGTGTAATAGTCGATAGAAATGCACAAATCAAAAGTCTGGCTGGCACCTCTGATATGCATTTATGCTCACCCAAAATCAGCAACTTTTGAAGAAGGGAAATACAATAAAATACACTTCACAATCAAACCCTGATCATTTTGATAATCAATTTGCTTAAACAAACTAGAAAAAAGCCTTGCACTCCAAGAAACCCATATGGATGGATACCAAATAAGATCAGAAGCCATTCTAAAACCACAGCCATAAACCCAAGCATCATCAGCCAGCCTAAGACCAACTTCTACTCCATTTTTGCTGCATGTTAACCATAGAATAGTCTAAACACAATCATAGAAGCCATCCATATTAAAACTCTACATGCATAGAGTGCCTAGATGAACATTTTCTAAACAACCACACCTACATAGAAATGGAACAAACCCATGAAACCTTGTAGTCCAAGATTAACCCATAAATAACAAAACCCATCTCAGGATCACCAAAGTTCAACCAAATACAACAAACAATTGATGAAAAACACAAAGCCTTAAGAATCAGTGGAACAGAGGAACAGTGACAAAGTTGATTCATAACCTTCATAGGAGCACTTCTTGAGCATCTTTTCCAAGATCTTAAGCCAAGTTGGGTCATCGTCGACGACGAGAACCCGGAGGCCGGCCGGAAACGAATCGTTCCGGGGAGAAGAGAAGCTACTCTCCATGGGGAAAGAGTTAAAGGACTTGCTTGATTGAAGTGAATTGGGGCTAGAGTTGGGACTTACACAGCTCCAAAATGAGAGACTACTAGTATATAACTTGGAGTGCCTCTTGAATTTTTTTTTTTAAAATGGCTGCTTTTGGAGTTTTATGGGAAGCTTTTGAGAGAGAGAGTGTGTGTGATGGAAACAGAGAGAAACCCACGAATATTTTGGCGCCGGATAGCTTAACGGTCCCGGTGGCTCACATTTGCCATTAACGACCTTTTTGGTTACGGACCTTTTGTGGCTGCACAACCCAAAAAGATGGGGTCATGGGGACTATGTACGGAAACAAATGGTTTTTACTAGATAAAGATTGTAACTTTGAGCAAATGGGGGGTAGAATCTTAGGCTAACCAAATAAAGAGGTAGAATCTAAAGGTGGGTGGGTGGGTGTGATAGAATGTTTTTTTCTTTCGAAAATATGTGTGTGAAAGAATGCTGGAATGAATAAGCATGTAGCATCTAATAATAGGTAGCTTAATGCAGAATGTTTTATTTAACCATATTGTACTGTGTTCTATAGTTCCCTCCATTTACAGGGATGGGATAGGACCATGAGTGGACCTTAGGAGGAGGAAGAAACAATTTGAAGTTCATAATATCATATGATAACCAAAATGGGTGGAGAATACATTTTGATACCTACATAATTTGACATCTTGTCACTTTCATGTTTCACTGAATGCATAAAACAAAAGCCATGCACATATTGTATAAACACATCTAACTCTCATGAAATCAATATAAACTCAAATTATTAGTTTGATATAAATCATTGTTCTATTAAATTTATGAGGTATTTTTGATTTCTAACACTAACAGTAATAATTGATTCTTTCCGACAAAAAATGGGAAGCGTAAATAATTTTTTTACTGGTTTTGTAATGTCTTGGCCTAGAATAATTATCTTAAATAATCTCTATGTACTTCATGAGCGTAAGCACTAAGCAGGGCTTTACGTTTAAGGCAAATACACGGTACATTATGATTATGTGACGCAAAAACCATGCCCTGATTAGTGGATTATGGACCCGTATGATAGTTTTAAAGAACACAAATCCAATAACAGAGGGACAAAACACCCTTGTCACTTCAGATAGCATTAGCACCCAGTTGACAGAGTGCGTTCTGTCTCCATGTCATTTTGTTCGTGTCTTTCACGCGTTGGTCTTTCTCATCTTTTCAACATGAAATAGACCTAGGAGATTAGGAGCAGGTTTATGGCTAATTATAATTTTATCCCCTCAAAAAATACGTAGTTTCAACGTCACGATACAATGTTAAGAACGTTTCAATTTCATTATGATAGAATTGTAAGGAAGATTGAAGAAGATGATGAAAAGCCCAAAAAAGAGAGAGAGCTTCGTATACTGATGCAGAAAAAATACAACCTTGCACACAATATATATTAGACTTGTTGCTTGTTTTTCTACTTTATACTTCTACATTTACTTAATACGAGTAATTTTCCCTTTTTGCCCTTAACATCCCCCCTCAAGCTGATAGTAGGAAACTATCATCATATTGCAATAGTAATTAAATGTTGTGATTATAATAGAAGTGAAGATTCTTACTTCAGCCAGGAGGAATGAGTGGCAGTAACTGAGAAGCATTGTCATGTGGCCAATGTAGACATATGCTTGATTGAGAGGAGAAGGAAGCAGCCTTAGCTTGAAGTTCTGAAGAAGATGGTAATTGAAAATCATAGTGATGCCTGTGAAAACATTCTGCAGCACTGTGACCCCTCTTGAAGCAAATCTGACATTGTAAAGAAAAACCAATAGCAACAACTTGCCTAGGAGCAGATCTTTGGGGACAAGTTTTAGCAATATGACCAAATTGTGAGCATATTTGACAATTATCACTAGGGAAAGAAACACTCTGATGACAAACTCCAGAAAAATCACAATCATGACAACCATTTGAATTCCTCAAGTCTTTGGACTTCACATAGCCAAGATTGTTGGAAATACCACCAGTATTGTAGCACATTCTCTGAGTAACGAAAAATAGTATTATATTCATAGAAAATGTTTAATGCGATTTGAGATAAATTTTGATAGTGTGTCAATTGACATATCCCCTCAAATATAAAAGAAATAGTTCGAAATTCACACAATGTTTTACACAAATTAATCTCATGATTCCATCAAAACGCATTTCATGACTTTCTAGAAACTCTTACTTTTGAAAATAAGAATACGATGGACTTCACCTGCATATTTTAAATGTGGTTCCATGGAACATTAGCTTTGAACAAAAGAAGTTCCTTAATCAAACTTCTTTCTAATTACACCAATAGCTTCGCACTGCCTCTGAGCAGATGACATGCACTCAATGACATAAGGATTCACGAAAATGACAAAGCTAATAGCAGAGTAATTTCCCTCAATTTTTATGACTTTGGAATAAACCCATTGGAAAGATGACTGAGGCTAGCTAATCATTATCGTTAATAGAGGCCACGATACCCCCTATGGCAGAAAAAGATTGAGGCTCCCATTAGTGCCATTTGCTCCATATTGGCGCCACATAAAGTGGCATATATCTTTTCTGCAACTCCATTTCAAAGAATGATTTATTAGTGCCAATCATCACTTAATTAAGTTTTCTTGAGCGGCAACTCACCCAGTAAATATCTGACATAAAAAAATAAAAAATAAATAAAAAACTCACCCAGCGGAGAGCAGCAAAACATTGACATTGATTGTGAACCTGTATACATCTTGAGCCTCATTAGTGCTGAACCTTTAATCTAAAACCCTTAATGTTTCTACTTTCTTCAACTCAGAAAAAGAGCAAGGGTTTAAAGCCTGTAAAGGTATGCTTTAGGGGAGTGGGGTAGAGAAGGACTTTGAACAAATAAAAACTCAATGGCTCTAAAAGGAAATGCCCACTTAGAAATTCTTTATCTTGAGATCAATTATTTACTGAAGAGAGTGAGCATCATTGGTTTCAAACAATTTAGGAGGATGCACTCCATGCAACTTCTCATAAGTGGAGTCCCCCTTTTCATTTGTTTATTAAAAGTTGATAGAATATGGCTCCTGCCCTATGATGCTCTCCTATGATGCTTCTCTGCTTATTCTTTTTTAACTTTTTATTTTTCGTTTTTTACTCCCTCTTGTTAACTGTTATATTGATGCTGAATAATGCAGTGAGCAAGAATATGCCTAAAGTTTGGCACCACTTAACTTAATGCTTCAGATGGGTTTTAGTTTTCTGTTTTGCCCATCTTCATTTTGAGAAATGAGATTCTTATGCAGCAGTGATTATGCTATGCAGTATGTTTTTAATCAAACAAAGCCTGTCATGTGTTATGAGGTGTATGGTTGTATGAGCTACAGCTAGATTTGGATTCATGGGCCTAATTTAAATAATTTCATTGGCAATTTGCTAGTTCCTTTCAACAATGATAGAGACATTGAAACCTACTTTGGCCCTGTATTTAACTTGTCTAACATTCGGTGGAATAGCATTTTGATGGTAAAAGTTAAGCCCTAGCCCTATCAGCAATGCAGCTTATAGTTTAAGATGAGTGACAGAGCAACTGAACCAGGTTCAGATTTTTGTTTAAACTTCTTCCCCAGATCCCCTAAGGAAGCGTCAAGGTATTTTAAGCCCATATACCGAGGCTCAAACAGCAGAGTTCAAGACAAAGCATGAATAGTTTGCTTCCTCTTGAGGCTTAAAAATGTGTTTATTCATCATCACAAGGTAGGCACAAAGATATTTCACCTCTTAAAGCATTCTGCTAAGCTTAATGTTCCGATAATTACAGTGGAGAATTCCGCTATTGGTGACTTCAACAGCATCATCAGTGCAATTCAACCTCAGGGTTACTCTCTCAGTCGTTTCATAAGAACTTGATCATAGCCACAGTTTCATACCAATGTGGAGAGTTATGTTCTATCACACCTTGACATTAATAATACTTGGTAACCTCTTATCTTTTAAAAGATTCATAGGTAAATATGGTAACCTTTATCATCAATTGTATAGTAAATTATGAAGTAATCAGAAGATTACATAATTCCAGCAAACTGCTTGCCATTTCCATTGCAACACTCAGGTTTCAAAATGCTGAGTTGAATGGCAGGCATAACTGTTACATATATCAATACTAGTATATCCAGCGCTGTCACAGACTCTCAGGTGCATTATTCGCTGGTGGCTGGCAGCTGCTCCTTGATGTAGCTCAATCAAGAATCTTCAAAGTCCAAAGCTCGGTTTTCACCTGGAAATAGGCTTTTCACTATTTCAGTTGCTATATACAGCCACCATGAAACAGCTTGTCAACCTTCCATGGTGATTTACATTAACTTCTCTGTATTATACTATATGTACAGGGGTATTCAGCATTTTGTGTAGATTGCAACTTCATTTTCATCTCCAAGTCAGAGCATGTAATCATATACCACAACATGTGTTGCTGGCATAACAACAGGAATATTTTCAACATAAAGATAGAAGCGTCTAAGGTTCTCTTTTGCAAGGGTTACGGCATCAATCACGTCGCTGTTTCTAGTGAGTACCCACAAATCTGTAGAGCTAACTCTCTTGAGGTTGCCACGGCAAAAAGGGCAGGACTGTGATCGTGCATTCCTGTAATCAGGTACATTGTAGATCACCAGCAGTGAGTAAAACGCACACTAGTTCTTATTGAAACTAGTAAATAAATGAAGATGGAAAGTGCTTATACCAATCATGGAAGCAGGTGATGCACATAGAATGCCCACAATTCGGCAACACCATCTTTGCATAGTTTTCCATACATATACCACATTCATCATCTCTTTCTAAATCCTGATCAGAGAGGTTTTTCCTGTCTTCCATCCTCTTTTGGCTTCTCTTCTTATTATCTTCCAGTTCGTTAAACTCGCCTTCAAGTTGTCTAAGATAAGGGTATATTACAGCTGCAATGGTTTTCCAGCAGAAAACACTGATATGTCAAAACAAATTTCCAAGAGGCAAGGAATTTTTTTCAGTAAGAAAACAAGAGTTTAAGCATAAGAAGCTAACAGTGGAAGAATAAACATACCATAAAATTCCCTTATAGTGACCTTTTGTTCTTTGGAGGATATTGAAGGAACCCCATCAACATATACCTGCACCATTATGCACAGCTTAATTTGTGTTTTTAGGCAACAGGAGAAGTCTTTTCTTTCTGGTTTGGCAGGAAGTCAACAAAAAAAGATGATAAAACCAAATTATAGCCAACCTTGTATACAAGAATGTGGAGGAGGCCCAAGTAATTGGGAAGTATATCAGTGCAACTATAATCCATCCATTCAATGAAATAAAGGAAAAGAGGGGCAAAGGGGCTGTAAGACAATCTCATTTGGATAGAATTCCCACCATAATCTCTGGGAAGAGAAGCTGCCCTGCAAAACCCGTTTCATAAACCAATGAAAAAAAATATCAAATTTACATATGCACTGGTGAATTGACCACTATAACAACTCAATTTCACACAATTTTTTTTTTTTTTGATGACCTCAATTTCACAGAATTAGCAATTGGAAATAAAAGCAACACAAGAAAAGGACTTTTTTTTTTTTTTTTTGCGATTTTGGAGCTGAAGGATTGGCAACATAATTGCTGTGAACTTATGATATGTGTGAAGTTTAAGAATTTCTCACCTACAAGGCCCTTAGGATAACATAACTAAACTTAACATGCATTACACCAAACTTTACTTTTCTTCTCAAATGACAAATACCATCTAACAACCACAATTGAGTTGAGTTAACCACACAACAAACTACCCAGAAGAGGAAAACAGGTAAGGCAAATGCATATATGATTCCACAGTTTTGATTGATCAACAACAAAGAACCAAACTTTAATTCACAACAAATGAAGGAACCAAACTTGAATATAAATACATAACTAAAGAAAATAAAAAGAATAGACTCACAAGCTATTGGCATGTTGTATATCAGCTTCAAGAGCCTTGATAGATTCTCCGAAACAAGACTTTCTGGGCTGATCTTGCCACATGTGTTCTCCCTCCCTTTTGAGTTATGAGGAGAAAAGAAGAAGGGAAAGAAACAAAGACAAAATTAAAGAGGGAAAGAGGGTGTGGGATAAGATGAAAAGAGTGACTTTGTTTTGGTGGGATGAGTAAGTTCTGGTTTTGTTTCTGTTGAGGAATGTTTGAGGTGGGAGACATTAGATGGTGGGGTTTTAAAAAGAAAGAGAGAGAGACGGGCAAAGTTAGAGCCAAAGCTTTGCTTAGTGTTCAAACCTTTCCCCCTTCAAGGAAAGAAAGGGATGCCTTCTCTTTCTCATGTTGCCTACATTATTGTATCAACTGCTTCAGGCTTGGGCTGTACCATTATCTGCAAGGCCAACTCTGACTTTTGGGATACTTTGGACCTGAAGTCTCCCTTAATCAATGTTGTCAAAGAATAAAACCACCTACGTCACAGTTGCATTTCAGGAATATTCAACTTGGCAAAAATTTCCAAGTAGTAAATAAGGCTCTTCCTCAACACTTGTTATCGAACAAAAGGACGGTGTTACTCAATATTGAAAACATGAACTATACATTTGTTCGATATAGTTGGTTAACTAAACCGTTCTTAACATGATACAACAATCCAAAATATATACCGAATCAAGAGAGTTTGAACCAGCATATCCAAACTCATTCGCACAAGAGTATTATCCATCAATAATGCCAGAAAAGTTATTGACTTGTTAAGTAAGTTTTCTTGAAGACATACACAATTCTTACATTCGAGTAAGGATGACTTCCAGAAGAGTCAAACTTGGATAGAGGAAAAACATAATTTGCTTAGCATATGCATGTATGGTTGGCTCCAAGAAAAATTCAAACTTGGGTTGCGACAGTTGACTGGCATTTATCCCCACGAATGGGACTTCTCAAATATTTTAGGGTTAGTAGGTGATCTAATTCCTACAATCCTACTATAGTTTAAGTGGAAGTTAGTAGTGCGTTAAACACATCACAACTATAATCAATTTGGTTTTGCTGGAACAGCAACTTAGACAGGACAGATTGACTGCAACGTGTGGCGCGTGGAGCCCGGAACCTACTTTACTATTAATGACTGATTACCAATGATCAAGTTTAGGTATTAGTGGACTCTCCAAAATTAATTTTAGCCCATCATTGTTTGCTTTGGGAGTTTGGGGGCTTTAGCCTTTAAATTTTGTCTCTTTTCTACAATTGCATTGCTGCTTTAACATGCTTCATAAATCATAATCAAGTTCTGGGCCCAAAATGGATATAAAGCATTTTTTGCAGCTGGCAGAACTAGGGATGTTGATGATGATGGCATTTTACCCCTGTCGATTTGATGTGTACTGAGTATTTAGGTGAGATGTTTGTTAAAACATCTAACAAACATCTTATAAGAACTTACTTGTGAAGCATATTAAGAGAGTAAGGATGTTCGACGAATTACCTTAATAACACGAAGGTGAAAATAATCGAGTAAACAAAAGCAAGAGGACTTGCGAGCTTATTTTCTGCTTTCATGGATCGTTCGAGTCAATCTGCAACAACTAGACACAATAAATGTGATTTTACATCTATTTGGGTCCCTTGGCCCTTAACTTTTGTATCTATTTTGTAACTGCATCAAAGGTTATGTTTGTTTCACAATCAAATCCTGGGCCCAATTAATATACAGGGGAACCATTGTCTACTGTCGGCAGAAGTAGGGCTGTCAATGTAAGGTCACATTTGCCCCATCTCGACTTCATGTGTGAGTGTGTCCGTCTTCGTTAAAATGCCTCTAAGAAATTTAAGGGTTTTTGTCAATTTACACTATTTTTAGATATTTTTTTTCCACTTACTCCACTAAGTTTTTTTAATTCCTTTTTACCCAAAACACTCTAAGGAGGAGGTATTCCATAATACCCCATTAAGATTTTTTTTTTGTTTTTTTGTTTAAATACCATTTTACCCTCACCTTTGTTACTTAGAGAGAAAGAGAGAGAGAGAGAGAGAGAGAGAGAGAGAGAGAATGGAAGAGAGAGAAACCATAAGGGACTTTGCCGGAGCCCGGTCACCTGCCGCCGGATTCCGGTCACCGGCCGCTGTATTCCGATCACCGGCTGCCACCCACCGGACTTTTCTAAAAACCTCTATTGCCCCCAATAGATGTCTATTGTCGCCCAATAAAGAGGCAATAGAGGTATTGCCCCCCAATAGACGTCTATTACCCTGATAGTCTATTGCCCCCCAATAGACGACTATCAGCCATGTATTGCCCCCCAATAGATGACTATCAGCCATGTATTACCCTTAATAGATGACTATCAGCCATGTATTGCCCCCCCCCCCAATAGAACTTTCAGTTGCCAGAATGAGAACTAATCTCCCTAAATTTAAACAAATAAAACTTTGATTATGGAAAAAAAAAAAAGGAAATTACATCAATTCAAAACGTCTATTGCCCCCCAATAGCCGTCTATTGCCCTACAATAGACCTTTAACGGACGTCTATTGCCTCCCAATAGACATTTATTACTTTCTAATCTTTTCTACATAATATTATTGGTCAACAATAATGTTGAATGAATACTATATTAGCTAAAACTATATTTGAACAGATGCAATTCCTTGCCAAAAACCCCAAAACAAAAATACCTTTCAAGAAAAACAAACAAAACAAAACAAAAACAGAACAACAAATTCGGCTATAGCAAAGTCGAAGTTCATAGGGGACTTTCATCGAACATGTGGTGGGCAGACTTGAAAGCCGCACTGTGCCATTCCGGGCCTTCTACCCTATTTCATCAATTAATCATATACATGCAACTTCATGTTAATCATTCATTAAAACATGAATCAACTCACCAGATGGCATAGTTCATCATTCTGTTCCTACCTCTGTTTGGTCTAGTTATATACATATATAGGTAGAGAAAGACCAAAACAAACATCATTAGTTGAAATTAAAATATGGTAGGAAGAGATGGAGATCTAGATCTGGGTTTCGCAATGTCACATACACTTATGCGAAGATTATGAACCTCTTGTTGCAAGATCTCAAACTGCAAACCCAAATTAATTAGTTACATATGGAATCTGGGGTAGATGTCGAACCGCGCCGGAGCTGGAGATCGGAGAGCGAATCGACGCCGACCGGAGGTGGAGAGAGAGAGAGAGAGAGAGAGAGAGAGAGAGAGAGAGAGAGAGAGAGAGAGAGAGAGAGGATCGACGCCTGCCGAAGGTGGAGATTGGACCGAATCGACGCCGGCCGGAGGTGGTGTTTGGACCCAAAATGAACATTTTGGCCTGACAAGGCATGTGTTGGAGAAATTGAGCCAATGTCAGTGGCTCAAGCTATATATTGTCGACAAGTTCGAAATATATTATTTACAGGCTAAATAAAGCCTACTATGGAGAATTATGCAAGCTGTAAGAAAAGGAAATGATGGAAGCATGGAAATGAAAAATCAACTTTAACACATTTTCTTACTTCGGCTAGGAGAAACCGAGCTAAATAAGGAAAGAGAGGCGGAAGACTAATCAAACAAGATCCAAATAAGTTGAAACTTTCCAGATTAATACTAGACATCCCAAGGATAATTTATTATGAAGAGTGCAAGATCTAGTTTCAAGTGGAAAGCCTTCAAACAATCAGCCCAATTTTCTACAGAAGCAAAACTGGAAAACTGGACCTGTAAGAGGTCCAGCAGCGTTTCTGGCCCAACCACTATACCAAAAGCTCTAAAATTTTACCAGGATGATCTACACTCATAGTGGAACATTTGTTATGAAGAAGTTACGGTCAAAATCTGAATTCTTGATGGAGACATAATTGAAGGAATAAAGGAGCCGAAAGTGCAGCCAAAAGTGCTTCCTTATCTCCAAAATTCATCATTCCTTATCTCCAATTATGCTTCTTTATCTCTTTATCTCCAAAATTCATCATTTCTTATCTCCAATTAATGCTCCACTATTATTTTTTTAATGTCAACTGCTTTGGCATGGTAGCCTATAAATAGAGGTTACAAATTCATCACAAGACACCAACACATTCACAACATCAAAACATCTCTAAGATGATCTAAGTTCTCTCTAGAGCAACCTCTCTAAGAGCAACTCCTCTCCTTGTCTTTCTCTTACCGGTGATCACACTCCTAGTCCTAGTCTTCTCAGAACCCGACTTTCAGTGCCACCAAACCCTCTGCCAACGTACTTCGGTCCTAGTCTGCTCGGGAGCCTACGGTAGTGCCGCGACCACAACGGTTATAGAACCAGCCAAGCAAGGGTAACGCCCTAGCAACCCAGCCAAGCTAAAGTCACGCTTTAGCAAGTTCTCCTCACTTCCCAGTGGTTCTCGCTCTGCTCGATCTACAACATCGAGTATCGATTGTGATTTTCAAGAAGCTCAACAAAAGTCCTCGCCACGAGGCACAAAGAATCCCGCGACGAGGTTGGTGCTCTCCTCGTCTACAATAGCTCGACAGAAGTCAGGTCAAGGGACACCCCCGACGGTGCTGGCACGCCCGCGCAAGAAAAGAGACTGTTGACCAGCTGCAACAAAACTGGAGCCAAACAGGTGGAGAGAGAGAGAGAGAGAGAGACAGAGAGAGACAGAGAGAGAGAGAGTGAGAGAGAGAGAAAGAGAGAGAGAGAGAGAGAGAGAGAGTGAGAGAGAGAGAAAGAGAGAGAGAGAGGATCAGCGCCTGTCGGAGGTGGAGATTGGATCGAATCGACACCGGCCGGAGGTGGAGAGAGTGAGAGAGTTTTAGATCGGGAGGAGAGAGAGAGTTTCAGATCGGGAGGAGAAAGAGAGAGAGGGGTTGATGTTGATGACGTCATCGTAATTCTTTAATTAGTTTGAGGGTAAAATAGTCATTTTCTATTAATTTGGGTAGGTGGGAACAAAAATCTCTTGCTGGGGTAAGTGAGATAATTTTCCCTCATTTTGGGACTTTAGGTCAAAGACCCAAACTTAAACATAGAAAAAAGTTTTATAAGAATGAGGTGTTTGACAAATTACCAAATAAAACAAAAGAAAACATGAGCGATTAAAGAAAAACTAGTCATTCTCCACACATGCTCTACATGTGCAAGTGTTTTTTTTTTTTTTTTTTTTTTTTTTTAAATAAAAATAAAAAAGAAAACTGTTATTACAGAGAGAAGATAGTGTGAGTAAAAAGTGAGTTGTGGATATTTTTTTTTGTAATAAAAGTATATTTTGTAAATGTCATAATTGTCCTTGTGATTTAATTAATTCTTAAAGTTTTTTAATCTTCTAAAGTCATTTCTGTTAAAAATTTTGACTTTAACTAACAAATCATCTTCTCTTAATAATAGTATAAATGAGCGGACTCGTGAGTTTCTTCATTTCGCTTGGAACAAAAATTGTATGCAGCCGTGAGTGTGTGCTGCTATCATTGGCCTCTGAGTCAATCTGCAACAATAAACGCGATTAATGTGTTTCTACAGGTATCTACTGGGATCAGTGGGTGAGTGTATTTGTTTTGATGACGATGAGATAGAGATAGAGATAGTGATAGAGTTGGGGACCATATAAGGTGATCATGTCCAAGATATAAACAATGGTGCATGAAAGCATCATCTTCAATTCTTCATACTTTTGCAAAGTTGAGAAAAGCTAGAGACAAGTTGGTCCAATGGGATGAGAAAGGAGATTTCGTTGTAAGCTAAAGCAAAAGCCAATAAAGCAAAGAGGATATTTTATATGCCGTGTTAGTTTTCCCAGTAGTGTTGGTAGCTCCCATTCATTTCATCAAAACCTTATGCTTTTATCATCGTCAAAATTCTCATCCTAATTCCCGTGACAAATTATGAATATAGTAATAATTTATCTCTATCGTGATAAAGATTTTTGCATCGTTAAAATTCTTATCCTAATTCCCGTGATAAATTATGACTTTAGTAGTATGTAATCTCAACACGCGTCTACACGTGTGACTCATACACGTGCAGAGCGTATATTGGGTGATGAGGGTGTGGTCAATAAATTTGACTCACAATCATGACGATTGAACCCCGCCATGAATATACGAGTAAATCTGACTATGAATACGGTAATAATTACGATTGTAAATGTTGCGATGATAACGGCTATTAAGCGCAGCAATGATGACGATCATAAAAATCAGAAATAAGTACATGTATAAAGGCTGTAATAAATCACAACTTATGACCCAAGTCGCCTCACGCCTATAAAAGTAAGGAGCAAAAGGACCAGGTATGACATCTCATTCCGGCTTATTCTACTTCATTCTACTAATTAAGAAACGTACTAACTTAGGCATCAGAGAGTTTTCTGTAGGTACCCCCTTTCAAGTCAACAATACGTCATACTCCAAGTCAATGCTTAAAGGAAGCTTCTCAATCATTTCAGGTTAGCTCTTGCTCTAGTCCGTATTCATTGGTGAGTCAAAATCCTCTTCGAAATTTTTCATCACCAACATGTGACATTGAGCTTGATCATATGGCTGCAGGGCAAGCATACGTGAGATAATCTGGTCTGATACCAATCATACCATTTATGATCTTCACATCCAAATTCTTTTTTCAAAAAAAAAAAAAAAAAAAAAACTCTTAGCACACCCCACATTTATATATGCAAGTAAGAATCGAACCTTTAACCTTTACAATATTGGATTGATAACTAACCAACATGTCACATCCAAAACCAATTAATAATAGATGAAGTTGATCAAAATCCTTATAAACTCATACACAAAATCTTCATTTTTCCATGTGGGATATATAATTTCAACATAGAGTGGTTCTAGTTGGACCTCCCATGCTTAGTATACTTTTAATTTACTTTTTAGAATACTTGAAAAGCTAAGTAGACCTCCTTATTTTTGCCAAAACGCCCTTGAACATGAAATACAATAATATGTTACTTTACTTTTTATTCTATCTTCAACAATGAAAAGAAGAATGAATCAAAATTACATGATATTGCTCTCTTATGAGTAGGTCTGTCTTCCACCAAAATTAATCAGAGAGTTGGTTCTCGATCTTAATATGTTGTTGGAATCCCTTTGAATTTGCTAAAAAAAGGATTTCAACGGTTTTGGGTTGGGAAGATCAAGTAATAACTATATCATAATATTCAATTAATTTAGTTTAAGAAAATTACAAATCCAATTGTTTTGAATGTACTTTTGTATTAAATGATGGGCTATTTATAGAAATTATTATTTTTACTTAATTGTTTTAGGTAAATTATAAAACTATATAGGCAATATAAGGAAATTTCGAGAGAAAAAATCAATTTAATTTAATGTTATATTTGGTTGGAGGAGGTAAGAAGAGTATTTATTTATTTATTTATTTTTCTCTATTTGTCCTTATTTGTTTTTTCATATAACTAGACAAAAGTCTATTAATAATTAAAAAAAGTTGGAGGTCCAAATATCAAATTTAGGGGTCCAACTAGAACCACCCTTCAACATATCGATGCATAAGAGTTTTAAATTGAATATCTCGTTCTTAAGATAGAATTAAGAATAATAACATTCAGTAATTTTTTTAATGATTATTGATTTTTTCAGTCTCCACTCAATATTACGTCTGATATAAGCATATGAAGGCGGTACTTGCACAATCGGTTATTCACAGACATTGGCGTTGGAGTGAGGGCACAGTGGGCACTCACTTTTGGCCAAGAAATTATGCACAAACTGACAAACATTAGTTTGGAGTGAGGGCAGTAATCAACAAAAGTCTTTGCTTTAAAATTAAGTGTTGATACATTGATAGAAATGATTTGTGCAAAGCAAAGATTTTGGAAACACAAAATAAACTTCCAAGTTTGGATCTTTTGCATTGTAGACTGAGCTTCTGTCACTCTTTTCCAAACTTAAAAAAAACACGAAAAATAAAAAGACAAACCTAAACCGCGTATCTAAAAGCCTCCGGAAATCAATTTTTTGTAGGGGGAAAAAAGAAGATTCCAAAATCACAAAGAGAGAGCCAACGGGATTGAAACCATCGTCGGTCGAAAAAAGCGAAAGGTAAGTGGAGAGTGTACTAGACAAACACAGATCCTTAAACATTAAGCTTAACAAACAGTTTCGGTTTCATCAACCTCAAATTCCCAACTCTGAAAAAGCTCACTTCTTTCTCATTTTCAATGGGTTCATTATTTTACCTCATGTTCATGTTTCTTTACCTAGTCTCCTCTGTTGAGTCCCAAGTTCAAGGTATGTTCTTTGCCTCTTTAGTAGATTCTCAGTTGTAAACTATGAAATGCAAAGTAGGTTCTTTTATGGTGCAAATTGAGTAACATCTGCTTGAATTCTGTTCATTATATACAGAGTTTGTTAGTATTGATTGTGGGGGTTCAAGTAATTCCAGTGACCCAAGTACTGGACTTTCATGGATTTCAGACATGGGTCTTATGAAACAGGGGACGTCAGTCCCATTACAAAACCCAAATGGAAACTTGGCACAGTATCAAACCCGCAGAGACTTTCCCATAGACAACAAAAAGTACTGCTACACCTTAAGCACACAAGAGAGGAGAAGGTATCTAGTTCGTGCAACGTTTCAATATGGCAGCCTGAAAAGCGAGGAGACATACCCAAAATTCGAGCTCTATTTGGATGCAACTATGTGGTCTACTGTTACTATTTTCGAGGCCTCGAGAACATATGTGAATGAAATGATCATTAGGGCGTCGTCGAATTCGGTTGATGTTTGCATGTGTTGTGCTACAACGGGTTTCCCATTCATTTCCACTTTGGAGTTGAGGCCTTTGAACATTTCTATGTATGCCACTGATTTTGAGGATGATTTCTTCTTGAAAGTGGCTGCTAGGGTGAATTTCGGTGCTCCGAGCACGGATGCCATAAGGTAAGTTGAGCATTGTTTGTGTGGAGTGAAAGGCCTGAATGAACTAGTTGTTTTGTGACTGAATTACTTTGGATGATAATGAATGTGGTGATTTGATACCTACATTGCAAATGTACGTAATGTTTCTCTCAGGTACCCTGATGATCCCTATGACCGGATTTGGGATTCTGATCTTGTGAAAAGGCAAAACTATCTGGTAGGGGTGGCTCCTGGTACAGAAAGAATCAATACATCTAGGAATGTGAATACAGGGAGCAGAGAATACCCACCTATGAAGGTGATGCAGACCGCGGTGGTTGGCACAAAAGGAACACTGAGCTACAGATTGAATCTAGATGGTTTCCCAGCAAATGCTAGAGCTTATGCTTACTTTGCGGAAATAGAGGATTTGGGTGCCAATGAGAGTAGGAAATTCAGATTGGAGCAACCTACCTTGCCGGAGTATAACAGTGCGGTGGTGAATATTGCTGAGAATGCAAATGGGATGTACACTCTTTATGAACCAAGCTACATGAATGTGAGTCTGGAGTTTGTTCTGTCATTTGCCTTTGTTAAGACCCCGGATTCTACTCGAGGACCACTTCTAAATGCAATTGAAATAAGTAAATATGTGCCGATTGCTGCAAAGACGGATAGGCAAGATTGTAAGTTCCATGATCTTATTGTTGTGTTACCTGAGAATTTGCATCAGATTGGCTGTTGATTACCAGTCTTGGTTTTTGATTGTAGTGGCTGTTCTCAATATCCTTCGTCTCATGTCCTCCGAGAGTCTGTCACTAGATGAAGGTGATCCGTGTGTCCCGACTCCCTGGGAATGGGTGAATTGTAGTTCTACATCACCATCGAGAATTACAAAAATGTAAGTTCTTCATACCTTCCTTCTCCTGAAAACTCTCCTTCACATTTGTTATTGTTGAACTTTCGTTCTATATATGTTTTTCGAAGATCCAACAATCAAATAAGTTTTATTGATTCTTAAGCCAGTGGATGTGTTACCAACAAATATTACTGAATACCACAGCAAACTACTTAGAACTTGCAAACCATTAGAAAGGACATATAGAAAGTCTGAAAGGATCTTTGTAGACTTTAAGACAATGGTTCAAGGTCAGAGTCGTCATATAGGTAGCTTCCACTGTTCATCAAATGCACCTTTGGTAGTGCAGTGCTAATGTTACATAAGCTGAATTCAATTGACAGAATTGCTTCGCACACATCAAGAATTCAAATTTCAGATCTTCAACTTCATCTTGCATTCAGCAGAGTTGCTTGCTTATTGGTTTGTTGATGGATGTCTGTATAAAGTCCTTTTTGCAAACAACAAAAGGTATTGCATCGATAGATCAATGTAGGTTGAAAAACACTTTCTGGTGACCAATACTGGAACTTAGACATTGGTCCTAACTCTGCAGTTCTAAATATTATTTAGCATTCATAGTTTAAGAGCTTAGCTGCAGATCCAACTCTCTGACATATGGGTACAGTGACTTATCAGGGAAAAATATGAATGGTGAGATTCCATTGGAGCTTAATAACATGCAGGAGTTGACAGAGTTGTAAGTTTAATTATCTTCTAAACATTAGTGTGCTTTATTATTATTATTTTTTTCATTTTTACTGTTTTATTAACTGCTCTTGCAATTGATTTCTTTGTCACTTAGGTGGTTGGATGGTAACTCCTTCAGTGGACCGTTTCCTGACATCAATAATCTTATCAATATAAGGATTCTGTAAGCTTTTCAAATCTTGAAACAAAATTTACATATTTGAATTGAGACACCATCTTAGTGTTTCAGTATTGATTCTTGTTTTTATTTTTCGTCAACATGGAGGCATCTAGAGAATAACAAGTTGACTGGTGCACTACCTTCTTACCTGGATAGCTTGTCAAATTTGCAAGAACTGTAAGTAGTAGTCTACTTTTAGTGTGCTATCTTTGTGTTGAATGCTTCATATATTGTTAAGATTTTAAAATTCCCTTATCTGCCTTACTCGAATATGAGCATGTTTTTCTTTGATACACGTTTTGAAGGTGCTGTAAATGTGAATCCACATGTGGCAGGTACATACAAAACAATTCTTTCAGTGGGGAAATTCCTGCAGGACTGTTAATGGGGAAAGTCACTTTTGAGTAAGTGTGTCTCTTATAGACATCCAATGCTATAAATATGATACTAGGAAAAAAGCTATGGACAACAATGTATATGCTTTGCTTTCAATTGACTACACATCTGTACACATGAATGATAACATTAAAGTATAGGTCTTAGCCTTGAAAAGTTTATCAACAGAGATGCTACTCCCTTTTTCAGATATAAAGATAATCCCGGGTTACACAAGGGAGCACAAAAGCAGAAGCATTTTAAGTTGATAATTGGAATTTCAGTTGGAGTACTAGTGGTTGTAACCATTTTAATCTTGGGGGGTCTATTGCTATTACGTAGTCTTCGAGAAAAGTCACGTCATCAGAAAGGTTTGTACTCCAAGAATCTGTTGTACTACTATCACAGTTTCTGCAATCCAACTTCTTTTGCTTGTGCATCAGGTGATTCTCTGCGCGCCAGCACCAAGCCTTCAACAGCCTATTCAGTTTCCCGGGGGCATTTGAGGGATGAAGGCATAGCTTGCTACATTACGCTCCCTGATCTGGAAGAAGCCACGAACAGTTTTTCAAAGAAAATTGGGAAAGGAAGCTTTGGAACTGTCTACTATGGGAGGATGAAAGACGGAAAAGAGGTGGCAGTTAAAATGATGGCGGATTCCTCTGCCCACATGAATAAGCAATTTGTGACTGAGATAGCTCTCTTATCAAGGATTCATCATAGGAACTTGGTTCCTTTAATTGGATACTGTGAAGAAGAACATCAATGCATTCTGGTTTATGAGTATATGCACAATGGGACATTACGGGATCACTTACATGGTCTGCTCTCTCATCTAATACAAGTTAAAATCTGTTCTTTGAGTTAATATTCTCTTGTGTTGTTTGGAAGCAGTCTGATCAACTCCATGACGTAATTTGTTGACAACAGGTTCTACTGTCCCCAAGCACTTGGATTGGTTAACTCGCCTTCAGATAGCAGAAGATGCAGCAAAAGGTTCAATTGGAACTTCCTACTAGTTTATGCTTACATTCATTTTTCAAAGTTCAACTTACGGACACAAATTTACATCTGCAGGTCTTGAGTACTTGCACACTGGATGCAATCCTAGTATTATCCATCGCGATGTAAAGACAAGCAATATTCTGCTGGACATTAACATGAGAGCCAAGGTATCAGATTTTGGATTGTCTAGACAAGCAGAAGAAGATCTAACTCATATATCAAGCGTTGCTCGAGGAACAGTAGGGTACTTGGATCCTGAGTAAGCCATAGTTATGATATATGCACGAATGTTGGTCGATTATGTTCTCTCTTGGATGCACTTAGTCAAACATGTATTTACTCTTAACAGGTATTATGCTAGTCAGCAATTGACCGAAAAAAGTGATGTATATAGTTTTGGGGTTGTTCTGCTAGAACTGATTTCGGGAAAAAAGCCCGTGTCACCAGAAGACTTTGGTCCTGAATTGAACATTGTTCACTGGGTATGCCTCCTACTCCACTCGAAAATTCTCTTGAAGTTCAATGCTGATCATCTTGCACTTTAGAATTACCTGTTGAAAACTATTGTAATCACTTGAAAATTGTTGATTTCCAGGCTAAATCCTTAATTCGTAAAGGGGATGTAGTAAGCATCATGGATCCATTTCTAGAAGGGGGTGTCAAGATCGAGTCCATTTGGAGAATTGCTGAAGTTGCAATACAATGTGTCGAGCAACATGGAGTTTCTCGGCCGAGAATGCAGGAGATCATTGTGGCCATACAAGAGGCTATGAAGATTGAAAAAGGCAGTGAAGCCAACCAGAGAATATCTTCAAGTAGTTCTTCCAAAGCACAATCTTCCCGGAAAACTTTACTCACAAGCTTCCTTGAAATCGAGAGCCCTGACATATCAAAAGATTGCCTAACTCCATCTGCAAGATGATTCTGTATCATCTTCTATTTTGCTTTTTAACAATACTCCATTCTAACAACAATCATAGGCCTTTTGATCTCATTATATTTTGCACATAATGTATGATAATGTTGCTGGGGGCATAAAAATGAGCTGACTAAGGTGATGAAAGGAATATGTACCTTACTAAAACTTGTTTTAGAATGAAATACTGCAATTGCAAGATTCTGTTATTATCAAATGAGTAAATTAAGAATCATGCCCCGGAGGAGAATGTGAACTACTTGAGAGAGAAGCCACCATAAAATATGATAGTAGACCCCATTCTCAAGTTAGGAAAAAATAATTGAGCTAATTTTGAGGCCTAAATTTTCTTTGTAATGCCACCACATCAATCAATACTTTCATAACGTAAAGTATTATATCTGCTTTCCTTATGGGATTCTCCACCTGATGTGTTCTGTGGATAAACTAACCCCAAAAGTGGGACCCACGTAAATACTGATCAGTGGTACAAGATGAGTCGGTAAGTACTGTAATACACATAAGAGAACCTCACCACCAAATAAAATCATACAAAAAACAAGTAGTTGAATTGAAAGGTTGGAATTGTTCCTAAGATGAGCTCAAACCATATAAAATAATGCACCATTCAGAAATGGTAAATACCATTTCATTAGAAAAATCAAGCAAAAGGTGATTTGGCAATATTAAAAGAGAACCAAATTTGTAAAAGCAAGATTAGATAGCAAACCAAAATATCATTTCTTTTTATCGAATTTGACCTTCCAAGAAATTTAAAAAGCATATATGATATGAACTTAAATAAAACGAGGCCATCCTTCCCCAAATTCCCAAGAAAAAAACCATCTTCAATTCTTCATCATCATCATCATCATCATCATCTTAGAAAAAGACCAAGTTTTTATGATATACGTATTTTATTTGGGACCATAAAAAGCAGGCAACACCGAAATCAGTCAATCTCAGCCGCCTATATGTCAGAGAGGGTAAAGATAGATAAAAAGCAGAGAGCCTAGGGGAACAAAGCCTTTCTGTTTGTCTTGTCTTTGGTGCTGGGTATTAAGCTCTCCGTGAACACAGACCAAAACACCCAGAAAGATTAAAGCTTTGTTGGTTTTGGGTTGTGGGTTTCACCCAGAAAGATTAAAGCTTTTTAGAACATAGAGACGAGTTGTTGCTTTCGCTCTGCTCTTGGTTCTCTGTGTTTTTTGTGTGATGGAGATGATATATTACCAGTCTTCTTACCAGGAGTCTTTGAATGTTATAGAGGCTGATGTACAGCATGCCAATTCTCTGTGAGTACAACTTTACTTCTTGTTAATTGCTGTCGTTCCTATTTTTAGTTTGTCCTGCATATCTTTTTCTCGAGCGGCAAGTTTTGTGTTTTGGGTCCAAGTCCTAATTTAAGCCTTTCAATCATGGTCAAAGTTTATAATTTGCTAATTGAGGCAAGAATAAGCAAAACCCATGTTGTCTAGTGCATTATAGACTTTATTTTGTCAATTTGGGATTTTTTGGGAGCTTGGTTGAGTTATTGATTGAATTGGAAAGGTGGATGCTTTGCTCGTTGTTTGTGCTATTTTAGTGATTGTAAATTTGTTTGGATTATGGTTTACGTGTAGAGCTGCTGCAATTCCAAGAGCCAAGGGTGGTGTTCATTTTGAAATGAAATTGGTTTACAATCATTGGGCTCCCCTCTTCCTGTTCTTGTTACAGTGGATTGATTCCTCTTGCACTTGTCTACTTCCAAGATATCTAAATTTCTTCCATATACTTGTCTACAAGGTTGGTTTCTCTTCTCTAGTCTATTGGTGTATAATGATTGCTGGAAAGGAGTTTACTTTGTTTGTTATGGATTTTGAGCATGCCCTTTTTGATTCAGGTATACACAGATGGCAGGCCGAACATTTCAACCCATGGAAGGAAGGCAACTATAAGGGATTTCTATTGTATGTTAAGTAGCTCAGTTCTTCAATTTGCCAGTGACACGAGTTGAATTGATATTTGCTTCACTAAATTGATTCTAACTTTGTTTGTTTGAAAAATGATCTGCAGCTGTTATCTTACCTTCTCTTCAGCGGCTTCATGGGGATTTTGGGGAATTAGATGATGCTGAGGAAGAGCATCCTAGCATGAAAATTTCTGGAAAGAAGATAACTAAAGGAGATAGTAGTCTTGGCAGTGCAAAGATAGCTAAAGGAGATAGCAGTCTTGGCAATACTGAGTTGGAGAGAGAAGAGGAGTGTGGGATTTGCTTAGAGCCGTGCACCAAAATGGTCCTGCCTAACTGCTGTCATGAAATGTGCATCAAATGTTACCGAAACTGGTATGTACAAGGATTCAAATTGAAATGCGTCCCCTGTATCATTTGTGGACTCTATAGCATTAATCATGAGTGGTTGTCTTCAAAAGTCGTTTTTTGCACTTGAAACCTGTTGTCGGTTTCTAGTTTACTAAAACAATCTATGCTTTGTGAATTGCAGGAACAGAAAGTCGGAGGCCTGTCCTTTCTGTCGTGGTAATATAAAGAGAGTAAATTCAGAAGACTTATGGGTGCTCACTTGTAATGATGACGTTGTTGACACTGAAACGGTTTCAAGGGAGGACTTGTTGCGATTCTACCTCTACATCAACAGCCTGCCAAAAGACTATCCAGATGCTCTTTTCTTGGTGTATTATGAGTACTCTAATTTGATTTGAAAAAGAAGAACAAATGAAGAGCAGGCGATGTACAGAAAGAAAAGAGGCTACTGTCAAATGTAAATAGAATCTGGTAAGGAACTTTTATTTGATTCTTACCCAGAATTACAGTTCTATGTTATCCTTATTTAAGTTTAGAAGTCAAGTGTAAGATTGCTTCTTTAGTAGTATCAAAATTCTCATTTCAGAGATTTGGGTTTCATCAGAAAATACAAATCCATTAGTAAGCACAAAAAAAAACTTGTTAATACAATGGCTAAATGGCAGCGATGAGGAACTCCACTCCATGTAGAACACTTGTGGTGTGGGATGCAACTGGGTTTACCTCATAGATGCTTTATCTTACAGCAACTTACTCATAATATGTAGCTTCCCGTTTTGGTGGTTATATATATATATATATATATATATATATATGGTTTGCTCCCTTAACAATCAGGAAATGAAAGGTTGGAGCCAGATTATTTAAATAAAGTGGTTTCTTTTCCGCATGAACTTTGTGTTCAGTGTGTTTGAATTCCTCGTGAACTTTGTCTTCAGTATGTTTGAATTCTGCTGCTCTGCTTCTTTTGGTGAAAAACTCACTTTCATTAGTGAAGGCATAATGTTCACAATGAGATTACATTCAAAATGAAATTAAAACTGGTATGGCCGCTGGCCTGATTCACGAGTTTGACACTGCAATGAAAATGATCAAAAAAGTAGTTTGTTTTTGTTTTTGTTTTTGCTTTGTATTTTTAAAGCAAACAACAACATTAAGGCACGTTTACTTACTTGAGATGGAAAACAATCATGAATCGGAGACAAATGGAATGGGAGAAGAAAGGAATCAGTATTGATTCCTAAACCCATCTCTCCCCTTCGTAATCAAATTCCTGAATATTCAGGAGTCGATTCCTGATAAATAGGTGGGACTTACATCAATTCCGATTCCTTCATGTGTTAGTAAACA
The DNA here is from genome assembly GCA_024704745.1 of Rosa lucieae. Classification (NCBI taxonomy): domain Eukaryota; kingdom Viridiplantae; phylum Streptophyta; class Magnoliopsida; order Rosales; family Rosaceae; genus Rosa; species Rosa lucieae. The sequence goes on from CM045495.1 coordinate 53,327,792, forward strand.
CATGAATTCTTTTACCCGGAATCATTCCTATTCCTTTATGTGTTAGTAAACACAGGTGTGTTTTTACTCCATAATCATTCCATTCAATTACATTCCATTCCAAGTAAGTAAACGTGTTCTAAGCATCTGCATGCCTAATAACTAACAAGAGCTTACTCAAAAAACAATTAAGAAGAGTGCTGCTTTATCTATACTATTATTAAGAGAAGAGGGTTTGTTAGCCAAAACTGAAAATTTTGACAGATTTAACCCTGAAAGATTAAAAAATTTTGACAACAAATTAAATCATAAGGGTAAATAGGACAATTATAAAATAGATTTTATTAAGAAAATTGAAAAGAAATTATCCCACAACCTCTAATTTTCTCTCCCACTATTTTCTCTCTGCAATAACTACCCACTAAATCTATTTTCTTTTGCAAATAACTTTTTTTTTTTACAATTAAAATTTTTCTTGTGATCTGCAATCTGCATGTGATTGCAGACTAGTTACATAATAATAAGTTTAAACATCCTTTGTAGTACAAGTAGACAAACCTAAGAGGTAAAGCGATTTTATTGATTAATTTAGATAACAAGTACAACGACAGGGAGTACGTTTCTACTTTCTAGGATTTGCTCTTTTGAACCCATAGTAAATAAATAATAAATAAATAAAACCAAAGATGACAATTTTGAACACCTAGTAAATAAATAAATTATACATACATCTAAAGCAGAAAGCCAGAAAGCCCTGTTCATAAGGCCTGTTCATTTGAGTGAACAGTAAACTGACGCTTTTGGCCTTTGTTTTGTTCTCAATTACAGTTTGCCATTGCTTTTTGCACTCTGATCGGTTTGGTTGGTTTCCACGTGGCTCTGTTTGCTTGCTCCACGAAGAGAGAGATCAAGAAGGATCGAGAGAGCCAGACAGGTTAAGAAGGATCGAGAGCGTGCAGGTGTGTTTCTTTGCTTTCCGGAGAGAGAGAGAGGAGTTATTCAGGATCGAGAGAGTGCAGGTTTGTTTCTTTTATTGGAATTTAATTGGTTCTGATTTTGCATGTCTTCAGATTGTCAGATACTGTAATCAGTTTCTCAGGTTTCACGCTTTGTGCAGGTATTCTGTTTATTTTTTATTTTTTTCCGGCAGTTTGTGTTTAATCTGGATTTTGTGCATATTGAAGGGGGAGAGGTTTGGACTGGAAACAAAGAAAACGACGTATCTTGGTATTATTGCTGGTGGCTGCTCTGGTATTTACTATATACCAAACGTCAGTTACTGTTCATAAGCACTGTTCCTAAGAGCCCGATTTAAAGTGACGCTTTTGCCCTCTATGTTTTCTTAAATTACGTCTCTGACACTAGCAGATTCATCCTGCTCTTTCCTCTTTCTAGAAGTATACCTATCTGCAGCTACAACATCTCTACGCCGACATCAACTCTTCCACTTCCGAAATCAGATCCTAACATCGCATAGACGGACATAAAAGCAGCGAGAGCATAGAAATTGAAATCAGCATAGACGAAACAGCCCAGAAACGTGAGAAGCATCCAAGAGAGGTGATTACACGCATTTTATATTCATAATTGCACTCTAAATACTAGAATTAAACTAATCCTCAAGTTAATTAATATGTAGTTAACCCATTTTTATTTATTTGTAGAAAATAAGCGGAGTTACGGTTATCGGAAGAAATTGGCGCGAAATCGAAGCAAATAATGAAGAAATGAAGAAAAGAAGAATTTCTGTTAATTAATTATTCTTTTCATTAATTAATCATTGGATAATGATTAATTAATAGAGGTTTAATCATCAGAGCAACATCACGTGGAGAGGCATGTTGCAATCAAGCAATTATTTGTTTAATTGAACTCAGCCACTCAGAAGATGACACATGGCAGCTGTACAATTAATCACTATGGTTTAATCATGCAAGAGGGAGCAGCGCTTCTTTCTTTCTTTCTTTTGCTGCGAAAATGCATAGCACCACGTGCTCTTCCTCTTTCATTTTCTGACGTCACCTCCACCCCTCAACCATTGTAGCCTTGCCACGTGTCCCATTATCCCATTCACCTTTTCCTCCTCCACACGAAATAGCCACCCATTTGATTTCTTTCTCTCACAGAGTACCGATATATCGAAAATGTTCACCTGGTCAGTTATTGACCAAGAAAATAATACTCAACCACCCTTAGATGTAAATCCAAGGGCGGAGTGAATTATTATTAAGTTGAAGTATTTTGTTTTCCACCCTTGGATGTAAATCTAAGGGTGGTTGAGCATAAATTCTTTGGTCAGCAACTGACCAAGTGAACATCACTGACCGATATATATTCTCTTCACAACACCAACAAGAGGAGAACCCTAGCAGCTAGGGCTGCCGCACCACACCTAAAACAAACAGAGGCAGCCCTTTTGGGCTGCTCTCTCTCTCATCCTTCTCCTCCATTTTTCATAATAGTTTTAGTTTTTTTTTGGTATTCATAGAATTTCTCACACAAGCTTCAAGGATTCATCAAGAGCTACAAGATTCAAGCTTTAGGTATTTGTGGGAGTTGTAATTCAAGGGAAGTCATATTAGCTTCCTAGCTAATTGTGGCTACCTTTGTGTTCTCCTACACTTCTATAATCTTTTCTCTTTGAATTTTGTATCTTTGATGTTCATAGTTATGGGTTGTGAGTAATTTCTTTTTTGGGAGTTAGGGTTGTGAACCCCTAACTCATCTTGTAAATTTACTATATACCAAAAGAGGAGTTACTGTTCACTCAGATCCGAAATGAAGTGACGCTTTTGCCCTTTCTTTTCTCTTCAATTACAATTTGCCATTCTTCTATAACGTTCTTATCCCCCGCCACCTGAGCCTTGACACTCTATTGACACAGAGACGGGGAGAGCGACGAGACGAGGGCCTCATCTTTTGGGTTTTGGTTATTTGCTCGACACAGAGAGAGATGGAGCGAAGTAAATAGAGAAGAAGAGGTCATCCCTTCAAAAGTAAGCGAAACCCTCACTCCCCAAAGCTTAAGAAGAGGTCATCATTTTTTTTTTTTTTTTTTTTTTTTTTTTCTGGATTGATTGATTGATTGATTGGGAATTGGGTTTTCAGTGTCCATCTATTGGAGGCTTAATCGTGGACACCAAGGTGTTTTGGTGAATAGATATTTGATTGGGTGTTTTCGGTGTTGTTGGTTTTGGATTAATGTAAGTTTTTTATGTCTTGGGGGTTTTCTTCGTCTTTGGATTTGGAATCTGGGTAATCGATTGAGAGGGTTTCAGATTGTAGTTTTATTGTTACATGGTGGTTCACTTGATTTCATGGATTTGTTTTGAGAGTTTTGGTTGGTATTCATTTTTGATCAAATTCTGCAGCAATTTCTAGTTTATGTAAAGGGATGAGTTTACGCGGCCTACTTAATTACATATTAATTCATGTATATAGAGCTCGATCAATTAAGGGAAATGAGAGATCTGGGTAGGGAAGACTATAGAGATTGTAGCAGGTTATGCCGGGTGCAACGTATGTATCTGAAATTTTCTGTTTCTTGGTTTCTGCATTTTGGGCCTCTTCTTCCTTTTCCTGCGTTTTCCTTTTGCTGCAATTGTGGCCATGTATATTGTTTTACAGTAAAAGGGTATCCCATTGGGTTAAATGGGCTAATTGAGTAGGTATGTTATGGTCAGCTCTTTTGGTAAAATGGCAATGTGAAAATCAGGAAAGCAACGAAAAAGAAAATGAACTGTATTTGTTTGAGTTCTTTCGATACAATTTGTTTTTTGAGTTTGATCATTTTGTTTGTTTTTTTCAGTTCAGTCCTTATGATCACTTTTTAATCGCTGCATGTATCTGCTTTTTTTTCTGCCTGAAATTAACTTCAGACATTTTATGTTAATCTTTGCTTGCTCGAATCAAGGGATTTAAATTGGACTTCTCTAAAGCCAGTCTGCATGTATGGACTATTGAACTACAATCCTGTTTAAGAGTGCATGGTTCTTTCACTGGTTGAAAGCTGCCTTCCCAATTCCAGTTCCAAACTTGGGAATACAATTATATCAACTTGGTCATGTTATGGTAAAATGATGTCAAAATCTTTGAATGTCCTTTTCAGTAATGGCTGCAACATTATTGGAGCTTTATTTAATCATTTGTTTTGCAAGCAACCACATTTAATTTGGTTCTTCATAATGGAAAGGCCAGCTTGGCCAGAAGTGTTCAAATGTGTGTTGATTGTTTAATATATACATTTTGTCAGCTTGACCGAATGGGCCAAATGGTTCCATCTTTTCGTCTAAGTTCATAAGTACAAATACTGGTTTACAATGTTGATTGTTGTGCTTTCTATAAGTTGCTAAGCTCATGATATATATATATATATATATATATATATATATATATATTGGTAACTTACAGTGTATGTAGAAGTAATATATTGGTCTCAAATAGCTAATTGATTTCGAGAAGAGCATAATTGGAACAATTTGCTAAACAGAATAGGAAGCTGGTATCATGTTTTTCTTATTTTGCAAAGAACTGTCTAAAATACTACAGATTTTTTTTTTTCTCTCTTTTCAAGTGAGTGACTCCTTTATCACTGGAAATGAGGAAAACAAATGTTTTTGTAAGGTTTGTAAAAAGAGAAGCAGCCATTTCAAATCATCATTTTCTGTTTAATTATTCATATGAATTGATCATGGCTTCACGGTGTCACATAATAGTTTCAGAGTTTAATGATGAAGTAATTTTACAGTTTAATGATGAAGTGGAAATGAAACAAGAATAATATGTAAAGAAGTTTGATCTAATTAACAATTTGGTCAGATAGTTCCATGTTTTGTGTGAAAAAAATGTTTCTTTTCTTTTCTGCAGTGTACATACATCCAAAAATTCTTTTTGGTTGTCTGTATATATTTTGTTTTCTTTACATTCAAATATTCAAAATGGTTTTGTCCTCTCCTTCCCTCTCTTTCATCTCCTTCCCTCTCTATTTTGTTTCACCGCCAAAAGTACAGAACCTTCTCCCTCCTTCTCTGCTTCACTTCCAGCCACCTCTGAATCTCTCTATCTCTCTCTTTGCGTTTGAATTTCCCACGGGTAATCTCATCGGCCACCAAAGACTTCAATTTCTCAATCAATTTTACATTCGGAGGTCAATTTCTCCATCAATTTTACATTTGGTTCGGCTGTAGGGTTAGGGTTTTGGTTTTGTGCATTTGCGTTTTGTGGTTTTAAAGATGGGGTCTTTTTTGGTTTTGTAGTGATGGAGGAGCAATTCGTACTCAGAGTCCCACCTTCAGTTGCAGAGAGATTAGATCGTCTTCTCAGCGAGAATGCTTCTTCAGACGACAAGTCGTTGGATTTGTCTTTCGAAGGTCAGAGCAAATGTACTTTCTGGATTGTATGCATCCTCAGTAGAACTGTTTAGTCCTGCATTGCATTGCTGTTACATATAAGGCAGAACCCTCTGATACGATTAAAAAAGGCTAGATTTTCGGTGTTGTTTCGTCAATGAGAGTTGATTAGGGTCTTTGTTATGAAGCTGCTTTGAGAATGGTGGCTAGTGATACATGGATAGTACTTTTGCATGGGAGTGATGCATTTGTTGGATTATATTGGAGGGTTTAGTAGCAATTGGTTTGGACTTGGGATGGCAATTCGGCGTGATGCTTTGTAAATTGTTTGATCTTTTGCCTGCTTAGTGTGCCTGTAGCTCTTGTTCATACCAGCATTGTGATTAATTATGATTTCTAGTATGTTATATGGACATGGCAACTGGCTAAGTAGAGAGGAAAACAGTAATGATGGTGTATGTGTGTAGTTTGTTTTTTCCTTACCCTGTTTCATCAAATGGTTTGCATGTAAGCTTGAAATATATTGCAGAGGATGGCCGGAGTGGAACATTTGTAATTGGCAATGACCGGTTCCCTGCATCGCTCTTGGATCTTCCTACTGTTGTGGAATCCTACAAAACGTATGACGATAGTGTGTTAATTAAGACTGCAGATATTGGTCAGGTGGGGTGCTGTATGTCAAAGGCATATTGAAACATCTAATTATGTGAGTGCTTCATTTCAAAGGCATTTATGTGATATTTTTGGGTTTTGACAGATGATTATGGTTAGAGATCCAAATGATCCTGCTCCAGATACAGTTGAGTACAGGCATGGTCTCACCCCTCCGATGAGGGATGCTCGAAAGCGAAGATTTCGCAGGGAGCCTGATCTAAATGTAACATTACTATCTTTACATTGGATTTTTTTATTTACTAATGCCATATATATTACGGTAGGAAAGAAGAAATCCAGTGTCGCTTGGTGTAAAAGTGTAAAAAAAAACATAAATAAATTGGAAAGAAATGTCTTCTGAGAGAGACTCCTATAATTGTTGAGGCCTTTCTTTTTTATTTTACAGCACAGTTATCTTACGCTCATATACTTCACATCTGGATGTTGTTGCTGATAGTGATATTGTTGCATTTTACAGCCTGAGCTTGTCCAGCGTGTTGAGCAAGATCTGCTGAACATTAGTGCTGGTGGACCAGCTGACAATGTGGATATCCTTTTATATAATGTTTGAACATTTTTTGTTAAAGTTTGGCAAAATGTGGAAATAGTAGATTTTGGTCAAGTGAGAAATAGGTTCCCTCCGACTTTTGGTTTTAAACTTATACTGTTAAGCCTAGAATGCATCCCTATTTATGATGATTTACTAGGCCTTATTTTCATGAAGGCTTCATAAATTGCAATTGTATGTCTTTTTGTTTAGCTGAACATGTTATTTTCCTTGCCTTTTGCTCCTCTTTTATAAGAAATTTTTAGGCCTCTTGTTCATCAGGTTATGAAGCGTACTGTTACATCAATTGATATGTGACTCTATCTCACTGCTAATACAGAGACTTTTCTGGATCTGTGATGATGGATTTGGCACTGTTGTCTTGTAACATTCAATCTGTATCATGTGCGAAGTTGTGTATGTTCTGTTTTGTTAATCCCTTGATTTGATAGCTCACATATTGAAGTAGCTGAGCAAGAGAAAAATCGAGATGGCAAGGCTGGTAATACAAGTAAAAACCCTGCACCAGCACCTGAATCAAAAACTGATATTCCTGAGGCTGCTACAAACACAGGGGAGCCTGATGGAGAGCCTGATAGAAGTGATTCGGATGAATCGGACGATTCAATTTGAAGCAAGCCCTTGTGCTGATATCGTTTCCCCGTCAAGCTTCTTGATGAAGTTAAGATGTGCATATCGAAAAGAACTGGGATGAAAGCTTGTTTTCTGAATGATAGCATAAATTTATGTTGTGTTGATAACATTAACATGTATACTAACATTATTTTTGATCTCCTCCTAGTCGGTTTACCAGTTCTGAATATCCTCAGGATTCTCAAAGAACTTGTATAATTTGGTAGTATATAGTGGAAAACTTGTCTACAAGTTTGTACTTTTGCAAAGCTATGCCAAGTTTCATTTCTTCGTTCCAAAGGCATTTATAGGCTTATAGGCTGTGGTATTGTCTTTTTGAAGTGTTGCTTGAATGTTTGGGCTACCCACATCCACTATAAGTTACCGTCTACTCCTTCCTATTGGGCTGAACATGCAGCCTTTTCTTTATACTGAATGCTCTTGTTCTCTAATCTGCAAAATTAATTTTGAGCGAGTCTATGCGCAATAGACTAACTTGGTTTGACATGTTCGTATCTGGGAATCAACAAATACAACTCCACATCGTTCACATGCTTCACCATTTTTTGTTCTTGAGTTCAAGATGACCCCTAACCTTATTCCGGTATGCTAGTTTTCCTAAATAATAAAATTTCCCATCATACCATGAAGTTAAATGTGCAAACCAATTCGAAATTAAATTGTAATTCCCGCATGAGCCATGAGATGAATTGATATAAGAAAGAGTGTTGCAGCAGAGAGCCAGCTAATGATGTGAGGATCGATCATGGCGGAAAATCCTAGAACTTGTCTTGAAGACTTAAACATAGTTCTAATTTTCCATGTGATCCATGGACCATGAGCCTAGTTCTAGTAGCTAGCTAAGCTACGCTGCTTAAACAAATTGATTATACTCTTAAGAGCTCACCACCCTGATCACCCTATCAAGTCTATAAGGTTTGATAACGCTGGAGAGTTTACATCAAAAGTATTTGATGATTATTGCATGTCTATTGGGATCGATGTAGAGCATCATGTACCCCATGTGCATACACAAAATGGTCTCGCAGAAGCCATCATCAAAAGGCTACAGATGGTGGCTAGGGCATTGGTTATGCGCACCAACCTGCCTATATCTGCATGGGGTTATGCAATATTGCATGCAGCTTTACTCCTTCGTTTCAGACCCACTGCTAGCTAACCATTTTCTGCTTACCAGTTGGTAACTGGATATGAGCCTGACATTTCACACTTACGCATATTTGGTTGCGCAGTATATGTGCCTATTGCGCCCCCACAGCGCATCAAAATGGGTCCTCAGAGACGATTAAGTAAAAATGTTAGATACGAATCTCCAACGATTATCCGCTTTTTGGAACCCTTGACAGGCGATCTCTTTACCGGTAGATTTGCGGATTGTCACTTTGATGAAACAGTCTTCCCGTCGTTAGGGGGAGATAGGAAAAATGATTTTCCAAGGGCACGACAGGAATTGTCATGGTTTGTCCCCACTCTGTCTCATTTTGATCCCCGCACTCCACAATGTGAAAGTGAAGTAAAAAGAATAATCGATCTTCAGAACATAGCAGATTTGATGCCTGATGCGTTTACTGATATCGCAAAAGTGACGAGATCACATATACCAGCTGCAAATGTGCCTGCTAGGTTAGAAGTCCCCACAAGGGGCACGGTGCCTTAGATAGAGGCACTGCAACCACACTTAGTGGAGGTGTGGTTGAGGCAGTGGCTCCCCAAAGGAAGAGGGGGAGGCCACTTGGTTCGATTGACACTCACCCAAGGAAGAAGAGAGCGAGTAAGGCACAAACCGATCCATTAATCATCAATGTAAAGAATCTATCTCATGAGATTGTCTCTGATTATAGTTATGTCCATGAATCAATACTGGAGAACGCTCCGATGTTTGAAATGATTCCAGAGAACAAAGAAATCTCAATGGATTATGAGAGTGCGTATAAGTTGATAGAAAGATCTTCCAACACATTGATGATATATTTGCATACAGTGTTGCTCAAGAAATCATAGAGCACGATGATATCAAACCACGCTCTGTTGCAGAATGTCAACAAAGAGCAGATTAGCCTAAATGGAAAAAAACAATCCAGGCAGAATTAGATTCTCTGACAAAGAGACGGGTATTTGTCTTGGTAGTGCTAACCCCACAAAGTGTAAAGCCTGTAGGACATAAATGAGTTTTTGTCAGAAAGCGTAATGAGAAGAATGAAATCCTCAGGTACAAGGCTCGCCTTGTGGCGCAAGGTTTCCCACAACGCTCTGAAATTGACTACGATGAGACATACTCTCCCGTAATGGACGTTATAATATTCCGCTACTTAGTTAGCTTAATAGTTTCCGAAGGACTGGGAATGCAGCTCATGGATGTGGTTACTGCATATTTATATGGGGATCTAGATTCAAAGATATATATGAAAGTGCCTGATAGCCTTACATTACCCAAGTCAAGTGACTCTAAACCACGGAGTGCATTTGCAATTAGGTTGAAATGCTCACTTTACGGATTGAAACAATCCGGGCGGATGTGGTATACCGATCTAAGTGACTACTTGATTGGGAAGGAATATAAGAACGATGAATTATGCCCTTGCGTATTCATAAAGAAAACAAGTTTCGGATTTGCAGTTTTAGCAGTATATGTTGATGATATGAACATAATAGGTACTCTTGATGAAATAAGAGAAACCGCGAGCTACTTGAAGTCCGAATTTGAGATGAAGGATCTTGGGAAAACTCGATTATGTCTAGGCCTTGAACTAGAACACCGAGTTTGTGGAATACTAATTCACCAGTCTGCGTATGTCCAAAACATGCTCAAGCGATTTAATATGGACAAAGCGTATCCTGCTAGTACTCCCATGATCGGTCAAAGTTTGGATGCAAGGAAAGATCTATTTCATCCAAAGGAAGATGACGAAGAAGTGTTGGGAGCTGAAATTCCCTATCTAAGTGCAATAGGTGCATTATTGTACTTAGCCCAATGTACTCGACCAGACATTGCATTCTCAGTGAACTTGTTAGCTAGATTTAGCTCAGCGCCAATGCAGCATCACTGGAATGGTATCAAGAACATTTTTCGATACCTAAAAGGAACCATTGACTTGAGACTGTTCTTTCCCTACCGAGAGACATGAGGGGCCGCAGATGGAACTGTAATCCTTAAAGGAAATGCTGATGGCGAAAGCGCCACTCACTACACCGAAACGCCAAATGACGTTTTGGTTGATTTTGCTGATGCTGGGTACCTTTCTAACCCACATAAAGGTCGTTCCCAAACTGATTATGTATTTACCATTGGGAACACAGCGATATCTTGGAGATCAACGAAGCAAACCCTTGTGGCTACCTCCTCGAACCACTCAGAGATTATTGCTCTACATGAGGCGGTTCGTGAGTGTGTATGGTTAAGAGCTATCATCACACATATTCGAGGGACTAGTGGCTTGAGTTCTACCATTGAAGAGCCTACTTGCATTTATGAAGATAATGCAGCTTGCATCAAACACATGAAGCTAGAATATATCAAGGGTGATAATACAAAACACATATCGCCAAAGTTTTTATACAATTAGCAACAATAGGCCCTCCTCAAGATTCAAGTGAATCAAGTAAGGTCTGAGGAGAATGTGGCAGATTTATTCACCAAATCATTGCCTAAGGCCATATTTGAGAAACATGTGAAAAGCATAGGAATGCGAAGACTTTCCAAGCTCCACTGATTAATTAATGTAAGTATCAGGGGGAGGTATAGACGTCAGGGGGAGTCTAACACACACATGTCATCCTCAAATGTAAAAAGGGTGCGTTATGCTCTTTTCCTTAGACCAAGGTGTATTTTTTGTCCCACAGAGTTTTTATTGTTACTTGGCAATGTTTTTAGTGAGGCAACAACTCATGCACCATTTCGTTTTTGACTTGGCACAAGGGGGAGTGTTAAATGAAAATAACATTATGTGCCTTCGTCAGAGTAACTGACAAAGAAGGAATCAAAGAATCAGTGATTACCAATCAATCAGCATCAAAGACGGATCAATCAACATTGTAATCAATATTTCTGTTGTAATTCATTCCCTATATAAATGGGCTATGAAATGAAATGAGTAGATCAATTCCAATCTTAATTTTACTTTTACATTTTGTTCATTGGAGAGTTTCTATTGGGACCTCTAAATCTGCTCACTTGACCTCACTCTATTATGAATTATTAAATGACATATATAACCTACTATAAAATGACTATTAAGGACAATAATTATACCAAAAAAATATTTTATTTTCCTTATCTATTTTCATTTTCCAATTTCACTACATACTCATTAAAGCATTCATATATATTTAATAAGAATTAAAAATATAATTAAGATCATGTAACATAAAAATGTATGATATATATGTTGAATGCATATTGGTGAGGGAAAACAAAATAAATCCTCTTATGATTTATGACCTAAATCTAAGTCAATCCATTATATTTATCATGTGGTACAAAAAATACAGAAAAAAATAAACATTAAAAACGAATGATTTTTTTTTTTGAGAATAAAAACTAAAGATTTTTTTTTTTTTTTTTTTTTTGCACAGCTAAAATAGAAAAAAAAAAAAAACATAATAGTTCATGGCATTTTCTTATTGATTAGACATTAATTTTTGAAACTCAAGTTTGATTATGAAATGTATATTTAGTTAAGATTTATAGAGTGATTAAATCATTGAAATGACTAAATTTTTTTAATTTTAAAGATAATAATTTGTTTGCAAATTATATGAGTGAGGTTATTTGAGGAAGTTTAGTGAGGTTTAGTGAGTAAATTTAGTATTTGAAAATTTGATAAGAGGTGTAAAAAGCATAGAGGTCAAGTGAGTAAATTTGGAGGTTCCAATAGAAAAACTCTTGTTTTCTCTTCATGTAGCTAGGGTTTAAACGTTAGATTTGAGTTATTATTTTTTGTTTTTGTTTTTTCCTTATATTTATATTGTAGATGATAATTAATGGCTACTACTAACATATTATATTTTTATTTTTATTACCTTTAATTAATGGCTACTTATATTTATATTTTTCCTTATATTGTATATGTGAAAAATTAATGGCGGCTTATATTTATATTTTTCTTACTTTTAATTTAGACATACGTATTTTCCAAATTCAATTTACTAATGCTATTTTTTTTTTTTGAATGAAATAAATCAATATTTGGAAAGAAAAGTTAATATCTATTTCTTGACACCTAATTCAATATATTAACGCTATTTAGAAAGTTATAGAAAAAAATTTAATTAAATGAAGACAAATATTGGTAAAAGGATCCATAAAACCAACTCTAACTGAGATGCTTATAAAAGAAGATAACCCCACCCACCAACCACTAGCCCACCACTGCTCCTTTTAGGCCATCGTCTCCGACCCAAAATCAGACAGGAACAACCCTCCAGAAGGCCAAAACGATGATTGCCTCTACTTTAGCTCGATGTACACCAGACCCAACTGCTAACACTTATCAAAACTAAACAACAGGAGAAACAGATCTTCTGCTAGTCACTCCTGAAGAAGTTGCCAGAGCAAGAGCAAAAAAATATCAATTTATGCACATTGGAGTAGTCCAAGTTGGCATAAAACTTCTTGCCCGAGAAGGCATAAACTGTTCAGTTCTATGTGTCTTACAAGACAATAGACTAACAGATTTTCAAGCTAGTCTGCTGAGAACACTTGAAGCGTCTTTGTGCAATCAAGTAGCTTATTTCAAATGCTTCCTAAATTTCTCAACCAGCTTGAAGGATGCAGCCCACTGTCTCCGACTGAGAGTCAAGACAGATGACATATCAATGAAAAAGGATATGCAAGAATTGGCGATAGTATACAGAATATATTACAAACTGATGAGCACCACAGTAGAGCCAAAGACACGAATATCAAATATTCCCGGTCTAACTACTGGATTCCTCACCAGTCAAAAGAACCATTCACAACAGATTCACAAGGTTGTTTGGAATGAAGTAACTTTCCCAATTGAATGGAAATTATCTGGTCCGAAGCTACCAGCAGAGAGTGCAAAAGCTAAAATTTATGAAAGTAGAAAGACTGGAGAAATCAGTCTAACTTTTGACAATCACAGGAAAAGTGATGTATGTCCTGAAAATATCAGGATAAATAAAAATCTTCTCAGAAGAAGTTACAGCACTAGAGAAGAAGCTAGTGTTAGTGGTACAAAAAACTCTGTAGAACCATCAGAGTCTATCACTGAAGAAGAACTAGAAGCTGATCTAAACAGACCAGTAAACATGCTTAGAGCACAAAAGCTCTATGATCTTTATGAAGAAGCTGAGAATTGTGAAAATCCTGAACGATTAGAAAAACTAATCGAAGAAATGAAAAAATTCAGTCCAAGAAAGGAAAGAAAACTTCTTCCCTACCAGGATATTGAAATGGAAGAAGGAGAAAACTCTAAAACTTCCATCATAAGAGAAAAGGGAAAGCTTAAACTCCATGTACAGAAGGCCCCTACGGGCAGAAATGGAGAAAGAAATTCTCAAAGATTTGTCCCAGAGGACAACATACCCAGAGTACCAATTTCCAACTATGGAATTTGGCTAGATCTGGACAAAGCTCTAGACAAGAGAAAAACTCTTGACCAATGGGTAGATAGCCTGATGATGGCCTCTGCTCTTACCCTTGGAAAATTTGAAGCTCCTGATCTTCAGATATACTTTGAAACTACTCTCACTGGAGTAGCAAAAAAGTATTACTTCTCTTTCAAAGAAACAGCCAGAGGAAAAGAATGGCTAGAAGAAATCAAAACTTCGAAATCTCCGTATGATTTTGCAGTACAACTTTACAATCAGTTCTGTGGAGATCTCTCAAATTTGAGTGAAAAGGCTAAAGAAACTGCCAAATCAAATATCTATGCTCTCAAAATCTGTGACATGAGATATTTTGAAGAATACTTGAATGAATTTCAAGAATATTACTGTACGATTGGTGAACTAGAGAACACTGATCTAGTCAACCTGTTGCACAGAAAACGCCCTGAACCATGGAGAACAGCTGTGAGAGAAAACATAGCTGAAAAACCAATTGAAAGATTTTCAGTTGGAGGGATTGCCGACAGAATCCGGCAATTATTAAAAGAACAGTGCAAAGTCAATCTCAGAGCTAAGATGGCCAAAAAACAACTCAAAGGAGTTGAAACTTTCTGTTATGGAATACTGGATATGCCCACCAATTGGGGATGTCATGAATCCAAATTCCACAGAAAAAAAAGAAAAGAAAAATATTACTCTAAAAAATTCAAAAAGAGTAATCAAAGAAAATATTGGAAATTCAAGAAAAGCTCAAATTACAAAAAACAACAGAATGAAGATCCTAAAAAGAAATTCTTCAAGAAAAAGAAGAATACTCATCAGCATAAACAACCAAGCAAGAAAGCTTGCAGATGTTGGCTATGCAAAGCTGAAGGGCACTATGCCAATGAATGCCCGGAAAAGGGTAAAACATCTACTAAAGCTCTCTTTGAAGAATATGCACAGATAGTAGAAACGACAAACATGAAAGGCTACGAAATAGCCTATTCTGATGATGATGAAGACGACAGGTCAGTTTACTCTGTCTGGTCTGAAGAAGAAGATTCATCAGCTGAGTCTGAGACAGATTCTGAAGTAGAGTACTTCGAATCCAGACATATGAATGTATTGAAATAGCCTATTCTGATGATGATGAAGACGACAGGTCAGTTTACTCTGTCTGGTCTGAAGAAGAAGATTCATCAGCTGAGTCTGAGACAGATTCTGAAGTAGAGTACTTCGAATCCAGACATATGAATGTATTGAAAATCAAAAACTGGGAAGAAAGTAAGACAGAATCCTTAATGTCTTCTAATCAGGTGAACCCTGGTACATTCGTTTGTGACTACTGCCTATGTCACGAAAAGAATGGTCTCCCTATGTTCTGTGAAGAGTCAAAAAAGACTTATCACAAGGAGTGCTTCATAGCTGAAGCAAGAAGAAAAACCAAGAATGGCCCAGCCAACTGGTAGAACAAGAATATGAAGAATACCTCTTTGAACAAAAAGAGATGAAGGTTGAAACCCTGTTCCAAGAAATAATGGAACCATCTTCCTAAAAAATAAAGGAAGAAATCATCGATGAAGAAAAAATAGATGAAAATAAAAATTTTGAACTGATTGAACCATCAGAAATTGTTCCAGAAGAATGTAAACCATTCATTCCAAAGGAACAAGCTCAAGAAAATGAGCTTCAACAATCGAAAGTCGTCTCTACTAGTAGATACAGCAACTACATAGAGATTAGGCTAAAATTCCCTGATCACAAAAAATATCATCTACATGCCTTTGTAGATAATGGATCAGGATTTATAGTTGCAAAGAGATTTGCAATTCCAGAAGAACTCTGGAAAGAAGATAAGAAAAAGACAGCTACTGGTGTTACTTTTGATGGAAGCCATCTCACCAGGAATAAAGTAGCAAAAAATGTTCATATCACCATTGGTGGAGGAACGTTTATTATCCATAATGTTTGGCAATCTGAAGGCCAAGGATCAGATTTCCTGTTGGGAAATGATTTTATTCTCCAATAGAGATTCATTCAGGATGAAGAAGCGATAGGCTTCAGAAAAGGAGAACGGGTGTTCTGGGCAGACCGACTTACACAAGCAAAAAGTGTAGTAGGTCCTGGTTTTACTACTCAGTATCAGAGATCGCAACAGAATAGTGGTGATCTTACCTCCTACAAACCCAAATTCGAGCCTATACTCCAAATCAAGCAACAAGAAGAATTACTTGTTGAAGAATCTTCTGAAGAAGAAGAAGAAGAAACTAGTGAAGATGAAGAAACTAGTTTCATCCATGAGCATAACCTCAAGCATTTTCAGAATAAGCTAGAATCTCAGAAAATTATCACTCTTGATAAAATCAAGAAACTACTCGAACAGAATATCGATGTAGACCCTCAGAAATTTTGGGAAAAAGACCCAGTGGTCTGTGAATTAAGATTACATGATATGAATGTCATCTGTCATGTTAAAGCTATTCCTCAGTACAAAGAGGAAGATAAAAAAGAATTCAGAAAAGATATTGAAGATCTAGTTGCTCAAGTAAGAGTATTGATCAACCAACTCAGAGGAGCCAAAGTCTTTTCAAAATTCGATACAAAGTCGGGTTTTTGGCAAGTCAAGATGCATCCTGAGAGTATACCTCTCACTGCATTTGGAACACCACAAGATCATTACGAATGGCTGGTAATGCCTTTTGGTCTAAAGCAAGCTCCTTCAATTTTCCAAAGAAAGATGGACAGCATCTTCAAACATGTTGCGGAGTTCTGCGTCGTCTACATAGATGACATTTTAGTCTTCTCTAAAAATAGAGAAGAACACATGAAACACCTCCATGAGGTTGTAAAGCTGATAGTTCAGCATGGAATCATCCTAGGTGAAAAGCAAATCTTCTTTATCCTCGATGAAGTTGATTTCCTAGGAATAAATATCAAGAATGGAGTGATAAAACCTCATATCCTTGAGAAGATTTGGAAATTCCCAGATAGAATTCCTGATGCGCGCTAAGAGTCTAGAGACATTCCTTGGTATCACAAATTATGGGAAAGATTTCATTCCCAAAATCTCAGGATTAACAACAATGTTATCTCCAAAGACAAGTTCCAAAAGAAAATGGAACTTCACAGAAGATGATGAAAAAATTGTGAAGCAGATAAAAAATCTCTGCAAAAACCTCCCTCCTCTTCAACAACCAGAAGAGAATGATGGAATTATCCTCCAAACAGATGCGAGCGATAATTATTGGTCCAGTGTGGTTCTGGCAAAAACACCTGGAACTAACATTGAAAAGATCTGTAAATTTTGTAGTGACAAATTCAGCCTTGCAGAACTGAACTATCCCACAGGGGAAAAAGAAATTTTGACTGTAAAAAAAACAATTTTAAATTCTCCAGCTTTTCTTGGAAAACCCTTTACTGTTCGCACTGATAGTGCTAGAGTAAAGAATTTCAAAAATTTCAAACTTGATAAAGCTACTGATAGAGGAAGATTATTGGCAATTATTTCTTAACCAATATGATTATAATGTTGAATTAATTGCAGGAAACAAGAATTATCTTCCAGACTCATTGACCAGAAAGATCGCACCGATAGTGCCAGAGTAAAGAATTTCAAAAATTTCAAACTTGATAAAGCTGCCGATAGAGGAAGATTAGCAAACTGACAATTATTTCTTAACCAATATGATTATAATGTTGAATTAATTGCAGGAAACAAGAATTATCTTCCAGACGCATTGACCAGAAAGATGGCAATGTTTAGCCAAAGAGATGATGACGAAGGTCGTAATCCCAGAAGCAGAAGAACTGGGAAAGAACATGAGCCTGAAGAGGATCCCAAAGAAACCAAATAAAAAATCCTCAAAAGGTTTCTGCTAAGTCCAAAAGGACTAGTCACAACTGATCAGTCCCAGGGTAAAGGATTGGCTAGCCAGTCTCAAACAGCAGACGGTAAAGGCTCATCAAGATCGTTGAAGGCTGTTGCTTTGCCAAAAAGAAAACCTACTCCAACTAGAGTAATAAATGTTTTTAATTATGAACTTCAAACGTTCGATACTCCTGTGTTCAGAACTGGCAGGAGACTAGCTTATCACCAGAAAACAATCTTGGATAATCTCCTTTTTGCTTTTCAAGAAAGAAGTAGTGGTCTGATGTTCCCAGCTCTCTTTGCCTTAGCTGAAGAACTCTATGAAAATGGTAGACCATAGTTTGAAGAACTTCATACACAGCAGAGTGCTGTAAGAAAAGAAAAAATTCACTTCCTTGAAAGTCCAGAAAGTGCTAGGGTCCATATCATGGCACTTAATGAAGCAGACTGGCATGAATTTCACAGTCTGATAGGAAGTCATAATTCTGAAGACCGAGTTCCTCCAACTCTCTTTATCAATGCAGGACCATATGTTGGAAGATACTTAGTTAATGTTCAGAGTGAACATCCCCAAGAACACAAGCTTTGGCTTGTTGAAAATGGTTTTGTCCATAATCTGTGGACTAAAACAAATGATGATCTTAAAGATTTGCCACCTATCATTGTCAACACAGTCAAAAACATTAGAAAAAATGATTGTATGCTTCGTCTGAAGTTCAGATCCACTCCTCCAGAATGGATCCAGAAGGCAAACGGTGAGGTTGAGTATATTTCTCCATATCATTATGTGAGAATTATTCAAAGGAAATATCTGCAGCCTGCCTGTGTTGGTTACAATGGCCAACCAAACTCAAGCATTCCGTGGATGAAAGCCATGACTGTAGAATATATCAAGAAGATCATCTCTGAAGATATCAACAATACCTTCCTGGCAGCAGGAGAAAAAACTATTATCATTGCTTACGATCATCCTGACGTAGTCAGCAGTGACATGTTCCTATCTCTCACCAGAAAAGAGATAGATTCGACACTGGCATGCTTACAATGGGTGGCAAGACTTGAAACAGACAGCCACTACAAAATGTATATTGATACAGATGTCGAAGATAATGCAACAACTGTTCGTATGGCCCAGGCAGACAACAACTCCTTTGTCTTTGGCCACAATTCTGAAACAGATGAGAACATGTGAAGCTACAGGTGAAGAATCAGCATCAAACTTGCAACTGTAGACCTTTAGACTTTTCTAAAAAGCTACTTTTGCTTTTCCAAAAAGTCAAGAAGAAGACACTTCACCAACTACTTTTATGCTTTTCTCATCCGACCTCCATCATCAGGAGCACTCAGAAAAGCTGAAAGGTCACGGAGTTGTTCTGTACATTTAGATGTTTTGAATTATAGTTTGAGTTCCGCTCTCTATATAAGGAGCCTTAGTTTCAGTTGTAAGCATCGAAAAATTTCCATATCAGTTCTAAATTAGAAAATTGATCAGGAGAGTCTTCTCTCAAATAGGATAGCAGTGTGCTTCTCTTCCTGTCTAAGTGTGAAGTAGTGTGCTTTCATTACAAGTAAGTATCTGTTCTCATTCTTATGGATAGCTAAACAACCTTTTGCTGTTTACCTGAGAATGAGGCTCTGAATGTTTATCATGTATGTATATTTGAATAAATGAATTCAGATGGTTGCTCACCCACTTCTTCAACTAATATAGTTGTCATTACATTTCCATAATTATAGTTGTCATTCATGTTTCACTATCTAGTCATTACATTTCCATAATTATAGTTGTCATTCATGTTTCACTATCTAAATGCATGCATCCTATAGAAATCCAAAGTTCTAATAGTATTTTTTCACCTGGAAAAAATCAGTCTTAGAACCAAAAATTAGAACAAGCAGCAGTGATTCCGCCTGTTAAAGTAGCCGTTAGGCGAAAAACTTAGGCATGTTTAAGGCTAGTCTTGTTTGTGTTTTTGTCGTCTAGGGCAAATTTTTTTTTGGGTCGAACAATATTGCTAAAACCACGGGTCAACATAGGATACAAAAGACATTTTTCTAAAAAAACCATTCCTGTTAGTCTTTTTCTATCAGCAATAGTGTAATACAAAAGTGTTGGGCAGTTGGGAAAAATACATAAGCTTTTGGGTATACAGGAAAGGACCCAAAAAAAATGAACTTGTACAATTGAACAATTGTGTCTGTAGTGTGTTTATTTTGGTTTTGGGTGTTTATACAATTCACTTGAGGGCAATAATATGGTTATTAGGAGGCAATGATATGATTACTGGGAGACAATAATATGATTATTGGGAGACAATAATATGATTATTAGGGGGCAATAATATGGTTATTAGGGGGCAATATTATGGTTACTGGGCATTATTAGGGGGCAGTAAATTCAGACTCCGGAATCCGGTCATTAGTCCAGTCGCTGGATTCGAGATTCCGATGAACGGTGGCCAGATTCCGATCACCAGAGTCGGCGGCAGGCCATTGGTCACCAGAGTCCGACAAGGTCACCGATGACTTGTCCCTCTAAGTGAGAAAGAAGGAGAGAGCAAAAAAGTCCCAAAAATAAATAAAAAAAGAATTAATTAGGTATTAGGGAAATAATCTCTTAGAGTGTTTGGGTAAGTGGGCAATTTTTTAGACTGTTTGGGCAAGTGAGCTCCAAAATTGGGTAAATGATCATTTCCCCTAAAATTTAAACATGGGTCTTTTCCCGTATACCCAAAAAGCTCCTGTATTTTTCCCAACTGCCCAAAACTTTTGTATTACACTGTTGATGATAGAAAAAGACTAATAGGGATGGTTTTTCAGAAAAAATGACCCTTGGTTCTAACAATATTATTTGACCCTTGGTTCTAACAATATTATTTGACCCAAAAGAAACTTCGCCTTAGATGACAAAAAAATTTCAAACAAGACTAGCCTTCAACATGCCCAAGTTTTCACCTAACGGCCTCTTGCCTAACGGTTACTTTAACAGGCGGAATCACTACTGCTTGGTTTAATTTTTTGGTTCTAAGACTGATTTTTCCAGGTAAAAGAATACTATTAAGACTTTGGATTTCTATAGGATGCATGCATTTAGAAACACGAATGACACCGATGATTATGACAACAACATCTATAATTATAGAAATATAATGCCAACTATATTGGTTGAAGAAGTGGGTGAGCAACCATCTGAATTTATTCATTCAAATATACATACATGCTAAACTTTCAGAGCCTCATTCTTAGGTAAACAGCAAAATGGTGTTTAGCTATCCATAAGAATAAGAACAGATACTTACTTGTTTATGAAAGCACACTACAGAAAACACACTGCTACTATGGCTTTCGTACTCTTTGAGAGAAGACTCTTCTGCTCAATTTTTCGATGCCTTACAAATGAAACTTAAAGCTCCTTATATAGAGAGCGGAACTCAAACTAGAATTCAAAACATAAAAATATACAGGACAACTCCGTGAACTTTTGCTTTTCTGAGTGCTCCTGCTGGTGGAGGTCGGATGGAGAAAAACAAAAGCAGGTAGGTGAAATGTCTCTTCTAGTGGGTGAAGTGTTTCTTCTTTTTGAAAGCAAAAGTAGCTTTCAACTTTTAAAAGGTCAAAAGTACTACAGTTACTTATTTGGAATTTTGTTTCCTTCACCTGTAGCTTCACCCGTGATGCTACATATTTTCGTCTGTTTCTGAATGGTGACCAAAGACAAAGGAGCTGTTGTCTGCCTGGGCCATTCTAACAGTAGTAGCATTATCTTCGACATCAGTATCGACATTCATTTTGTAGTGGTTGTCAGTTTCAAGCTTTTCCACCCAGCGCATGCATGCCATAGTCGAATCTATCTCTTTTCTGGTGAGAGATAGGAATATGTCACTGCTGACTACGTCAGGATGATCATATGCAGTGATAATGATTTTCTCTCTTGCTGCCAGGAAGGTATTGCTGATATCTTCAGAGATGATCTTTTTGATATATTCTAGAGCCATGGCCTTCATCCAGGGGATGCTTGAGTTTGGTTGGCCATTGTACCCTACACAGGCTGGTTGAAGATATTTCATTTGAATAATTCTCACATAATGATATGGAGGGATATATTCAACTTCACCGTTTGCCTTCTGACTCCATTCTGGAGGAGTGGATCTGAACTTCAGACGAAGCATACAGTCATTTTTCCTAATGTTTTTGACTGTGTTGACAATAATGGGTGGCAAACCTTTTAGATCATCATTTGTTTTGGTCCACAGATTATGGACAAAACCATTTTCAACAAGCCAGAGCTTGTGTTCTTGAGGATGTTCACTCTGAACATTGACTAAGTATCTCCCAACATAAGGTCCTGCAATGATAAAGAGGGTTGGGGGAACTAGATTTTCAGGATTATGTCTTCCTATCAGATTGTGAAATTCATACCAATCTGGCTCATTGAGTGCCATGATCGGAACCCTAGCACTTTCAGGGCTTTCTAGGAAGGGTATTTTATCTTTTCTTACAGCACTCTGCTGTGTATGATTTTCTTCAAAATGTGGTCTTCCGTTTTCGTAGAGTTCTTTAGCTAATGCAAAGAGAGCTGGGAACATTAGACCACTACTTCTTTCTTGAAAGGCAAATAAAAGATTATCCATGATTGCCTTCTGATGATAAGCTAGTCTCCTGCCAGTTCTGAACACAGGAGTATCAAAAGTTCTTAATTCATAATTAAAAACATTTATAACTTCATTTGGAGTTGGCCTGCTTTTTGGCAAAGCAGCAGCCATTAACGGTCTTGATGAGCCTTTACCGTCTGCCGTTTGAGACAGACTAGCCAATCCTTTACCCTAGGATTGATCAGTTGTGGCCAAGCCTTTTGGACTTAGCAGAAACCTTTTAAGGATTTTTTCTTTGGTTTCCATGGGCTCTTCTTCAGGTTCATGTTCTTTCCCAGTTCTTCTGCTTCTGGGATTACGACCTTCGTCGTCTTCTCTTTGGCTAAACATTGCCATTTCTCTGGTTAATGCGTCTGGAAGATAGTTCTTGTTTCCTGCAATTAATTCAACATTATAATCATATTGATTAAGAAATAATTGCCAGTTTGCTAATCTTCCTCTATCAGCAGCTTTATCAAGTTTGAAGTTTTTGAAATTCTTTACTCTAGCACAATCGGTGCGGACAGTAAAGAGTTTTCCAAGAAAAGCTGGAGAATTTAAAATTGTTTTCTTGACAGCCAAAATTTATTTTTCCCCTGTGGGATAATTTAGTTCTGCAGGGCTGAACTTGCCACTACAAAATTTGCAAATCTTTTCGATGTTAGTTCCAGGCGTTTTTGCCTGAACTACACCAGACCAGTAATTATCACTCGCATCTGTTTGGAGGATAATCTCATCATTTTCTTCTAGTTGTTGAAGAGGAGGGAGGTTTTTGCAGAGATTTTTTATCTGCTTCACAATCTTTTCATCATCTTCTGTGAAGTTCCATTTTCTTTTGGAACTTGTTTTAGGAGATAACATTGCTGTTAACCCTAAGATTTTAGGGATGAAATCTCTCCTATAATTTATGATACCAAGGAATCTTTCTAGACTCTTAGCATCAGGAATTCTATCTGGGAACTTCCAGATCTTTTCAAGAATATGGGGTTGGAGTTTTATTACTCCATTCTTGATGTTTATTCCTAGGAAATCAACTTCATCGAGGATAAAGAAGATTTTCTTTTCTCCTAGGATAATTCCATGCTGAACTATCAGCTTTACTACCTCATGGAGGTGTTTCATGTGTTCTTCTCTATTTTTGGAGAAGACTAGGATGTCATCTATGTAGACGACGCAGAATTCTGCTACATGCTTGAAGATGTTGTCCATCTTTCTTTGGAAGATTGAGGGAGCTTGCTTGAGACCAAAAGGCATTACTAACCATTCGTAATGGCCTTGTGGTGTTCCAAATGCAGTGAGAGGAATACTCTTAGGATGCATTTTGACCTGCCAGAAACCCGACTTTGCATCGAATTTCGAAAAGACTTTGGCTCCTCTGAGCTGGTTAATCAATACTCTTACTAGAGCAATTTGATAACCGTCTTTGACAGTTTTCTTGTTGACATCTCTGTAGTCAATCACCGTTCTAGCTTTTCCTCGTAGAGTTTCTGCATGATTTCTCACGTAGAATGCTGGAGCATGATGAGGGCTAGTGGACGGTTGAATTAATCTCTTGTTCAGGAGATCTTCAATATCTTTTCTGAATTCTTTTTGATCTTCCTCTTTGTAATGAGGAATGGCTTTGACATGGCAGATAGCATTCATGTCATGCAATTTCAATTCACAGACCACTGGGTCCTTTTCCCAAAACTTTTGAGGATCTACGTCGATATTCTGTTTGAGTAGATTCTTGATTCCTTCAAGAGTGGGAATTCTTTGAGACTCAAGCTTATTCTGGAAATGCTTGAGGTTATGCTCATGGATGAAACTAGCTTCTTCATCTTCACTAGTTTCTTCTTCTTCTTCTTCAGAAGATTCATCAACAAGCAATTCTTCTTGTTGCTTGATTTGGAGTATGGGTTCAAATTTGGGTTTGTAGGGAGTAAGATCACCACTATTCTGTTGCGATCTCTGATACTGTGTAGTAAAACCGGGACCTACTACACTTTTTGCTTGTGTAAGGCGGTCTGCCCAGAACACCCGTTCTCCTTTTCTGAAACCTATCGCTTCTTCATCCTGAATGAATCGTTGTTGGAGAATAAAATCATTTCCCAACAAGAAATCATATCCTTGGCCTTCAGATTGCCAAACATTCTGGATGATAAATGTTCCTCCACCAATGGTGATATGAACATTTTTTGCTACTTTTTTCATGGTGAGATGGCTCACATCAAATGTAACACCAGTAGCTGATTTTTTCTTATCTTCTTTCCAGAGTTCATCTGGAATTGCAAATCTCTTTGCAACAGTAAATCCCGATCCATTATCTACAAAGGCATGTAGATGATATTTTTTATGATCAGGTAATTTTAGTCCAATCTCTATGTAGTTGTTGTATCTACTAGTAGAGACGACTTTCGATTGTTGAAGCTCATTTTCCTGAGCTTGTTCCTTTGGAATGAATGGTTTACATTCTTCTGGAACAGTTTCTGGTGGTTCAACCAGTTCAAAATTTTCCTTTTCATTGATTTCATCAATGATTTCTTCTTTTTTCGAGGAAAATGGAGGAGAAGGAGGAGGAGGTTCCATAATTTTCTAGAACAGAGTTTCTACCTCTTTTTCTTCTTCTTTCTCTTTTTGTTCAGAGAAATATTCTTCATATTCTTGCTCAACTAATTGACTGACTTTGCCATTCTTGGTTTTTCTTCTTGCTTCAGCTATGAAGCATTCTTTGTGATAAGTCTTCTTAGACTCTTCACAAAACATAGGGAGACAATTCTTTTCGTGACATAAGCAGTAGTCACAAACGAATGTACCAAGGTTCACCTGATAAGAAGACATTAAAGCTTCTGTCTTGCTTCTTCCCAATTCTTGATTCTCAAGACATTCATTTGTCTGGATTCGAAGTACTCTACTTCAGAATCTGTCTCAGACTCAGATGAAGTTTCTTCTTCAGACCAGGCAGAATAAACTGACCTGTCGTCATCTTCATCATCAGAATAGGCTATTTCATAACCTTTCATATTCGCCACTTCTACTATTTGCTCATATTCTTCAAAGAGAGATTTAGTAGATCTTTTACCCTTTTCCGGGCATTCATTGGCATAGTGCCCTTCAGCTTTACATAACCAACATCTGCAGGCTTTCTTGCTTGGTTGTTTATGCTGATTAGTATTCTTCTTTTTCTTGAAGAATTTCTTTTTAGGATCTTCATCCTTTTGTTTCTTGTAATTGGAACTTCTCTTGAATTTCCAATCCTTCTTCTGATTACTCCTTTTGAATTTTTTAGAGTAATATTTTTCTTTTCTTTTTCGGTGGAACTTGGATTCATGACATCCCCAGTTTGTGGGCATATCTAATATTCCATAACAGAAATTTTCAACTCCTTTGAGTTGCTTCTTGGCCATCTTAGCTCTAAGATTGGCTTTGCATTGCTCTTTCAGTAGTTGCCGGATTTTGTCGGCAATTCCTCCAACTGAAAATCTTTCAATTAGTTTCTCAGCTATGCTTTCTCTCACAGCTGTTCTCCATGGTTCAGGGAGTTTTCTGTGCAACAGATTAACTAGATCAGTATTCTCTAGTTCGCCAATTGTATAGTAGTATTCTTGAAATTCATTCAAGTATTCTTCGAAATATCTCATGTCACAGATTTTGAGAGCATAGATATTCGATTTTGCCGTTTCTTTGGCTTTTTCACTTAGATTTGAAAGATCTCCACAGAACTGATCGTACAGGGGTACTGCAAAATCATACGGAGATTTTGAAGTCTTGATTTCTTCCAGCCATTCTTTTCCTCTGGGTGTTTCTTTGAAAGAGAAATAATACTTCTTCGCTACCCCGGTGAGAGTACTTTCAAAGTACATCTGAAGATCAGGAGCTTCAAATTTTCCAAGGGTAAGAACAGAGGCCATCATCAGGTTGTCTACCCATTGGTCAAGAGTTTTTCTCTTGTCTAGAGCTTTATCCAGATCTAGCCAAATTCCATAGTTGGAAATTGGTACTCTGGGTATCTTGTCCTCTGGGACAAATCTTTGAGAATTTCTTTCTCCATTTCTTCCCATAGGGGCCTTCTGTATAGGGAGTTTGACTTTTCCCTTTTCTCGAACGATGGAAGTCTTGGAGCTCTCTCTTTCTTCCATTTCAATATCTTGATATGGAAAGACTTGTCTCGTCTTTCTGATTTTGAATTCTTTCATTTATTCGATTAGTTTTTCTATTCGTTCAGGATTTTCACAATTCTCAGCTTCTTCATAAAGATCAGAGAGCCTCTTAGCTCTGAACATCTGGACTGGTCTGTTCAGATCAGCTTCCAGTTCTTCTTCAGTGATAGGATCTTCAATAGTAGGTTTTGTACCACTGACACTAGCTTCTCTAGTGCTGTAGCTTCTTCTGAGAAGATTCCTGTTTATCCTGAGATTCTCAGGACCGACATCACTTTTTCTGTGATTGTCAAAGTTTAGACTGATTTCTCCAGTCTTTCTACTTTCATAGATTTTAGCTTTTGCACTCTCTGCTGGTAGCTTCGGACCAGATAATTTCCATTCAATAGGAAAAGTTACCTCATTCCAAGTAACCTTGTGAATTTGTTGTGAATGGTTCTTCTGACTGGTGAGAAATCCAGTAGTAAGACCAGGGATGTTGGAAATTCGTGTCTTTGGCTCTACTGTGGTGCTGCTCATCAGTTTATAGTATATTCTGTATACTATCGCCAGTTCTTGCATATCATTTTTCATTGATATGCCATCTGTCTTGACTCTCAGTCTGAGACAGTGGGCTGCATCCTTCAAGCTGGTTGAGAAGTTGGGGAAGCAGTTGAAATATGCCACTTGATTGCACAGAGATGCTTCTAGAGTTCCAAGTAAACTAGCTTGAAAATCTGTCAGTCTGTTGTCTTGCAGGACACATAGAACTGAGCAGTTGATGCCTTCTCTTGCCAAAAGCTTTATGCCGACTTGGACTGCTCCAATATGCATAAATTGGTACTTCTTTGCTTGTGCTCTGGCAACTTCAGCTGGAGTGATCATCAAGAGATCTGTCTCTCCTGTTGTTGAGGGGGTTGTGAATTCAAGTAATTTGAAGTGATGGCTGTCCATCAGGTCAAAAGTTCCCCTTTTGTAGATCTGTTTGAAATCTAGCTTTGGAATTGAGGCGTTTTTTACCTCATGCTCGATTTCGCTGTATTCAAATTCTTCAGCATTCAGGAGTTGTACTCCTTTCTTTTTTCCGAAGATGCTTATCATTTTGACATCTCGAATTTCTTTCGGATTTTCATACCGAATACTAGTAGAACTAGTTGAAGGATCCAGAAAAATCATGTTTGGAACAGGATTCTTGTCTGGTCTTTCTAATGGTTTGAATCCATTAGCTTTCTTTTTTACTGTAGTCACTTTCTTGTCCTTCATTATAGAATCTAGCGTTTTTTGCTGTTCTTTGATTTTTCTACTAACACTCGTTAGTTTTTCTTCTTCCGTTTTTGGAAGTTCCTTGATATAATCCAGTTTGTTTTCCAATCTTTCCAATTGGTGGATTATAGCAGGTAATTGTTCTAGATGATTTTGACATCTAGATAATTCTAGTAACAGCTTCTGATATTTCTCATCAGAAGATTTCAGTAGAGAATTTATTTTCTCTAATAAAAATTCTGACATTGTCCCCATTAAGGAGGGGTTCTCCTTGAGCTATTTTACAAGCTCTGATACCAGTGATGTGCGGATCTAACCAATGCTCAAATAATCGAGAGGTTTTTGTTCCTCTTCCAGAACATATAAGAGATTATCAATCTCTTCTTCTATTTTATAGATTCTAGTATGAAGTCTATAAATGATATCCCAATAGTTAGGAGATTCTCTATTAAGACTATCTCTATAGGCTTTCAGTTTTCTCAATTTTTCTCTTTCCTTTTGCAATTCTTTGCCAGTATTTTTACAGATAGCAACTAGTTCAAGTCTGTCAATTATCGAAATTATGAATAGTAAATCGTACTGTTTACCTTTGATAAGAGGATGACTGTTAGCTCTGCATATATATTCAAATAACAACTCTGATGGGCCCACCACGTTTCTAAAACTTTTTGTTAAATAAACAATGGAATAGACAGAAAACCAAATGAAAGAGACAACAACATAAGCATACTCTGACTCTGACAACAAAGAAAATTGCTAGAGCAAGAAATAAAGGGTACTCATGGTAGGGATTTTGAAAAGATGGGTAGGTAGGAAAGAAAATGAGAAAAGGTTGTGCAAGGGGGAACAAAAATAATACACTGGGGTGTATGAGAAGTATTTTCTCAGATTTGGGGTGTATGAGCATTAACCCTTTAAACATAACGTACAGATCAAATTAACGAACGAACAAAAGATACAAATTTATATTTTATTTATTTATCATAATACAGATTTAGATTTGGTCATCAATAATTCACTGAATTATCATATATAAATGAATTCAAATTTAGATGGATCCGCTCGGGGCATCCCAATTTATTAACTGATTAGAAAGTAATATATCTATACTTTTTGGTATGAAAACAAAACTTGTATTTTTCAGATAGAGACCAAAAATATAGAACGTTTACGCATGTCGATAGTGAATGCAGCAAAGACAGTAACGTGATAATTGTGTAATCGACACGGAGATCCAACTCGAAATCTGAAGCCCAAAGAAGCATAAACACTCACGGTGCTCCTTCCTTCTTTCTCAGACACCGCACCGGAGCAACTCCTTCTTCTTCCGATTCATTCTCACGCCTTCACAAAGCCTGTACCTTTCGTCCTGTACCACAGGTCAAAGTCTGTTAATTCCCGCCGATTCCGTCTCAATTAGCAATTGCGAGGGTTATGAGCAGCCGCTGCGATGTCTGAGAAGAGCGATTCCGGCCGGCTGCCGGACGGTGCTGCGGATTCGAATGCGATTTGGAACGACGTCGTTTCACCGGCGAACAAAGCCGAGGTAAAGGCGATTCTCGCGGTTTCAATTTTTGATCGCTGTGGCTGAGTTGGTTGCAATTTTGATCTGAAGATGTGGTTTTGAATTTTTGGTTGCAGGAATTGGGGAAAGTGTTGGAGGACGCGGGGTCAGGGAAGGAGGACATGTTCGAAGATTGCCCCGACGATATCTTGGTGGATGAGGTCGAACGTTTACGACTTCAGCTGGATACTAGTATTGCAGAGAAAGATGACTTTGCTCGCAAATTTAAGGTACCTATAGCTTTGTTCAATTAAAAAAAAATTTGATGTTTTTCGAGTAATTTTTTTTGTGTTTCCGAGTAGTGTTTTTGGGGTTGAATGTGGTTGTTATATGTATTGGGGTGCGTGCAGGAAGAGAGAGAGTCTTTTGTTAGAGAAGTTGGTACTCTTCGAATTCAGCTTAGGGGTCTCACTGATCAACAGCCATTGGTGGGTGAAAATGGCGGTGATTTTTGTAATAATGAGGCTGGAAGTGGAGAGAATGGAGAAAAGACTGCAGTGGTGGACAAGGGTACGCCGTGGATTGACTTGATAAAGGAGTGTTCTGGGTTTGTTAACAAGGCGTTGGAGAAACAGTCTCAGATTGAGGCCAGGGTGAGAGAGCTCGATGGAATTGTGTATATGAAGGATCAAGAAATCGAGGGTCTCAATGCCAATGTGAAAGGTTTATATGAGAGTCACCATGAGAAGGATGCATATTTTGAAGCTCTGGCAAATAGGATGTTGGCTTCCCTTAGCGGTGTAGTTGGTCAACAAGAACTGCTGGATGATTCTATTGGTGGAAAACTAGTACATGTTGAGAATGGCACGTCTATGTTAGTTGAGCATTTCACCCGGATGCTTTCTGAAATTGAACATTTCAGACAGTGTTTGCCTGAGACCGGGTTTGATCATAGTTCGCAGGAAGTGGGGGGCATTTTTGCTGCTGCTCGTAATGAGTTACTTGAGCTCAGAAGAAAGGAAGCAGAATTTGTTGAAAGACTGAGTCTTCTAGAAGATTCAAATAGCAAATTGGTTGAAGAACTGGACAATCAGAGAGCGATAGCTGAAAGGCTGAATGCAGAACTTGGACAAACAAAAATGGAGCTGGAGCAGGAGAAGAATAGGTGTGCTAATACTAGAGAGAAGCTTACTATCGCTGTGCAGAAAGGCAAGGGATTGGTACAGCAAAGAGACTCATTGAAGCAGTCCATTGCTGAAAAACTGAGTGAGCTTGAGAAGTGTCGGACTGAATTGCAGGAGAAGTCAAGTGCTCTTGAAGCTGCTGAATTAAGCAAGGAGGAATTGATTAGGAGTGAAAACTCAGTTGCATCACTGCAAGAAACACTTTCCCAAAATAATGTAATTCTTCAGAAACTTGAAGAAATGTTGTCTCAGACTGGTGTACCTGAAGAGCTTCAATCTACGGATATTGTAGAGAGACTTCGATGGCTTATGGATGAAAGTGTTAAACTCAAGGAAATTTCTATGGAATTCCAAACCTTGAAAGATGCTGTGTATGCTATTGGTCTACCAGAAGTTATTTCATCTTCTAGATTGGAATCTCAAGTAAGTTGGCTTCACGAATCATATTCTCAGGCGAATGAGGAAGTGCTTCTGCTACGTAATGAAATTACTGCAACTAAGGAAGTGGCACATAAAAATATTGACCAGTTAACTGAATCACTTTCAGCTGAATTGCGGGCAAAAGAACATCTCCAAGCAGAGTTGGACAACATAACATCGGAATACAATGAGATTATCAAGAAAGAGCATCAAGTGTCTTTAGAGAAAGCTCAGATGGTCAGAAGGTTACTTGATGTGTCTGGAGTTGTAATGGACAATGAGGATGTCTCTCAACTTTCCTCAGACATTGCCACACTCATTGACACATGTATTGAGCAGATAAAAGAACAGAGCTCTGCTTCACTTTCGGCTGAAATGCAGGCAAAGGAAGTTCTCCAAGTGGAGTTAGACAGTCTTACATCAAAGTACAAAGAGATAGTTGAAAAGGAGCGTCAAGTATCTTCAGAGAATGCTGAGATGGTCAAAATGTTACTTGATGTCTCTGGAATTGTGATTGACAATGAGGTTGTCTCTCAGCTTTCCTCAGACATTGGCACGTTTATTGACACATGTATTGGGAAGATAAAAGAACAGAGCAGTGCTTCATTTGAACAGTCAACTGCTTCGCTTTCAGCTGAAATGCAAGCAAAGGAATTTCTCCAAGTAGAGTTGGAGAGTCTAACATCGAAGTACAAAGAGATTGTTGAGAAAGAGCGTCAAGTGTCTTCAGAGAAGGCTGAGATGGTCAAAATGTTACTTGATGTCTCTGGAATTGTGATTGACAATGAAGATGTCTCTCAGCTTTCCTCAGACACTGCCACGCTCATTGATAGATGCGTTCAGAAGATAAAAGAACAGAGCAGTGCCTCACTTGATTCTCCAAGTTTCGATGTGGAGCTATTTGAAACAATTCAAAGCCACTTGTACGTAAGAGATCAGGAGTTGATGCTCTGTCAGAATATTCTAGAAGAGGAGATGGTGATGAAATCAGAGGTGAATAAACTGTCGGAGGAATTACGAATTGTGTCTCAACAAGTTGAGGCATTGAAGGAGGAAAAAGGGTCCCTACAGAGAGATATTGAACGGTCAGAACAAGAGAATGCTATGATAAGGGAGAAGTTATCCGTGGCAGTCAAGGAAGGTAAGGAAATGGTTCAAGAGCGGGGAAATGCTTCATTTGAACAGAGCAGTGCTTCATTTGAACAGTTAACTGCTTCTCTTTCAGCTGAAATGCAGGCAAAGGAATATCTCCAAGTAGAGTTGGAGAGTCTAACATTGAAGTACAAAGAGATTGTTGAGAAAGAGCGTCAAGCGTCTTCAGAGAAGGCTGAGATGGTCAAAATGTTACTTGATGTCTCTGGAATTGTGATTGACAATGAAGATGTCTCTCAGCTTTCCTCAGACACTGCCACGCTCACTGATAGATGCATTCAGAAGATAAAAGAACAGAGCAGTGCCTCACTTGATTCTCCAAGTTTCGATGTGGAGCTATTTGAAACAATTCAAAGCCACTTGTACGTAAGAGATCAGGAGTTGATGCTCTGTCAGAATATTCTAGAAGAGGAGATGGTGGTGAAATCAGAGGTGAATAAACTATTGGAGGAATTACGAATTGTGTCTCAACAAGTTGAGGCCTTGAAGGAGGAAAAAGGGTCCCTACAGAGAGATATTGAACGGTCAGAGGAGAAGAATGCTATGATAAGGGAGAAGTTATCCATGGCAGTCAAGAAAGGTAAGGGAATGGTTCAAGAGCGGGAAAACTTGAAACTTCGTGTGGAAGAAAAGAACTCGGAGATTGAGAAGCTAAGGCTTGAGTTACAGCAGGAACAATCCACACTGTCTGAATGCAGGGACAAGATAAATAGCTTGTCTGCTGATACAGACTGCATCCCAAAGTTAGAAGCTGATCTTGTTGCTATGAAGGAACAAAGGGATCAACTCGAACAGTTCTTACTGGAGAGCAATAACATGTTACAGAGAGTAACTAAAGCGATTGATGCAATTGTGCTTCCTGTTGATTCTTTTGAAGAACCTTTGGGGAAGGTGAACTGGCTTGCAGGATACCTGAGTGAATGTCATGATGCTGAGGCAAAAGCAAAGCAAGAGTTGGGAAAAGTACAAGAGGAAACAAGTAATCTTGTGTTTAAGTTGGAAGAAGCCCATTCAACAATAAATTCACTGGAAAATGAATTATCAGTGGCGGAGAATAGTTTGTCACAACTTGCTGAAGAAAAGAGGGAAATGGAAGTCAGTAAGACCAGGGTTGAAAAAGAGTTACAGAGAGCATTAGAAGAAGCTGTTTCCCAGGCTATCAAGTTTAGCGAGGTTTCTGCAGCTAAAAAGTCGCTGGAAGAGGCATTATCACTTGCAGAAAATAATATATCTGTTCTTGTCAGTGAAAAGGAGGGGGCTTTAGTCAGTAGAGCCACTGTAGATACAGAGCTAGGAAAGGTCAAAGAGGAAGTTGATATACAGACCAGCAAACTAACAGATGCCTACAAGACCATAGAGTCACTTGAAGTTGCACTTTCTCAGGTACAGGCCAACGTTTCTTTACTTACTGAACAAAACAATGATGCTCAAATTGGTAGATCCAATTTAGAGGCTGAGCTAAAGAAACTGCAAGAGGAAGCTAGGTTGCAGGATAACAAGCTTGCAGATGCCAGTGCAACCATAAATAAACTGGAAGATGCACTGTTGAAAGCAGGGAATGATATATCTGAACTTGAAACTGGAAAGAAAAATGCTGAAGGGGAGATATTAAAACTCAGTTCCAAGTTAAATGCATCCATCGAAGAGTTGCCTGGAACTAATGGCAGCACAGAAAACAGGTCCTTAGAGCTCACTGATCACCTTGATAATCTTCAAGTGCTAATGAAGGACGAGACTATGTTGTCCACAATGAAAAGATGTTTTGAGAAGAAGTTTGAGAGCCTGAAAGATATGGATCTCATTCTTAAAAATATAAGAGACCAGTGTGTTTCAGGGGGTTTAGCTGAGCTGCAAGGTCAGCAAGTACTGGAGGTATGCACAAGGTTTCTTCACTACTGCTGACTTGCTCTTACCTTTTTGCTTGCTATGCCAGGGGATCAACATTTATCTGCTTTTGGAGCTTACTTGTTCAATCATTATGTTTACCAATCACATACTTCTTCCCAGGAAGGATATGTTTGCTAGTATATCTCAAGGTTAATACTTTACATCGAACACGGTCCTCAGATTGCATATTAGGTTTTTATTAGCTCTGATAAAGTCCAATTCCTTCAAATGTTTCCATAAAATGGTTCCTGACGACTCAAAATCTTTGTGATGTTACCCTTAGTATCTGTGAGAACTTATAGGTTGTAGGTATCTCTCTCCTCCTATGTTTGTCTTTGCATTCACATACCCTCTCTAAATGTCTATGGTATAATATAACACAAGATTTTTACTGTTTTGTTTATTCTTTCAATCTTTCATAGTGCTCAGGTCTAATTAGCTCCTTTCATTACTTATTTCAGGAAGATTCATATGTGACCAAATCTTTTTCAGATGGTCTTGTCAATATTGTCAGTGTTGAAAAGGACAATGCTGAGGTCAATGGTGCAGATGGTAATGATATACCTTCATATTTGAAGACAACTGTGGAAAGGTTGCAGTTGCGCGACATGGTTCTGTCACAAAATTTTGAACGCTTCTCTTCTTTTATAGATGAGTTTATTGAAACTCTGTTAAGAAATTTACAGGCACGAAGTGATGAAGTAGCAGTTATGTTCGAGCACATGCAGTCTTTTAAACAAAAAGCAAATAATTTGGAAATATATAAACATGAACAGGAGAATACCATAGCCATTTTAGAAAATGATCTCAAGTCTCTTGTCTCTGCTTGTACTGATGCGACCAGAGAACTGCAATTTGAAGCTAAGAACAAGTTGCTTGGACTCCGCTGTGTTCCTGAACTTGAGGAATTGAGACATAATTTGCCCCAAGAAACAGGAGCAACTGATGGAGAGACCACGGAAACACATGAGCAAGGTATTGATGGCAGCAACTATGGTAAAACAGCAGGAATGTTGCCAGTTGCTTGCAGAAATGTTCAAGCTTTGGTCAGACAGTTTGAGATCACAAGTAAAGTGGCTGCGTCTACAATTGAAGATTTGCAGAATAAACTGAAAGAAGCTAGAACTACGTCTGAAAAAGCCATTGAAGAAAGGGATCTAAGACAAAATAGGATTTCCAAGTTGGAGGCGGATATATATGCGTTAGAAAGTTCTTGTACTAATCTGACGCTTAAACTAGAGGATTATCAAGCAAAAGAGGATAGATTGAAGGAAAGGGAGGCAGAACTTTCATCACTACACAATATTTTGTCAATGAAAGAACAAGGTAAATACCTCTTTCCTCTTCTTTTCTTTTCTTTTCCTGATATTTCTGGACATATCTACTTAGGCTGTTCTAATGATGTCTAATATTTTATTCGCTCACATATTGCCTTTCAGAGAATGAAGACTCCCTCCTATCAGCATCAGAAGTCAAAATCCTCTTTGAAAAAATCAAAGGGATTGAAATCCCTATACCAGAGTCAGAAGTAGGAGACTTAGAATCCCATAATTCAACTCATGTGAAGAAGCTCTTTTGCGTTATCGATAATATTAGTAACTTTCAGCATCAGATAAACTCACTGTC
Organism: Rosa lucieae; assembly: GCA_024704745.1. Taxonomy (NCBI): domain Eukaryota; kingdom Viridiplantae; phylum Streptophyta; class Magnoliopsida; order Rosales; family Rosaceae; genus Rosa; species Rosa lucieae. Next base: position 53,363,179 of record CM045495.1, read on the forward strand.
TTGTGAAAAAGAAGAGCTACAGTCAACACTCCGAACACAGTTGCTTGAAATAGAGCATCTAAAGGAGGAGGTGGAAAACCATGTCAGAGATGGACAAGATACTGAGAAGATGAAAAATGAACTATCTGTGCTGATATATGCTTTGCAAAAAATTATAGATATGTCGGGAGGTGATGATTTAGTTGGAGACGAGAAGTCTGCTGGTGTGAAGGGACTTGTGTCGGTGTTAGAGAAGCAGGTTATGGCTTTGCTACTTGAATCTAAAAATTCAAAATCAAAAGCTCAGGAACTTGGCACTAAGTTGGTCGAGAGCCAAAAGGTTGTGGATGAATTATCAACCAAGGTTAATTTACTTGAAGTTTCAGCTCAAGGAAGGGTTGCTCAGCCAGAGATTGTCCAGGAAAGGAGCATCTTTGAAGCACCTTCCTTGCCTACTGGTTCAGAGATATCTGAAATTGAAGATGTGGTAAGTAGTTAGTTTCCTTCTTTCTGCATAGTTTTATTGATTCTGTTTTACTAGTGATACCGTTAAGTTGAGATGTTTTATGGTAATATTATACACACTTAAACTTCCATAGGCGATTGCGGTTTTGGCTCATTAAGGTGCTTACTATTAGTTGGATGCTGACGAATGTGCTTTAGAGATGAACTGTGGTAGTCGCTTTGTTTCAACATCTTTGTAATGTTGGGAGGGATTCTTTGTATGGAGATCTGTTAGGACTGAAGTGTTGCTTGTATTACAATTATTATTTAGGGATCACTTGGAAGCAAAACGATATCCCCTGTTCCATCAGCAGCTCATGTGCGCATGATGCGAAAGGGTTCCACTGACCATCTTGCAATTGATATCGATCCCGAATCTACTCGTTTAATCAGCACTGAAGAAACTGACGAGGACAAAGGTTTGAACTCTAGGATGTCTGCCATTTCTAATTTCTAGTAGCTTTAAAGTCTGCTAACTTATCTCTTTCCTTCTTATTTTTTTTTTCGTCCTATTATCCAGGCCATGTATTCAAGTCTCTCAATGCATCTGGTATCATTCCAAGACAAGGAAAGTTGATTGCAGATCGAATTGATGGAATTTGGTAAAGTCCTAAACCTGTTCTATAAAGAAGAGGGTGTGATGGAAAATATCAGACCATGCTAGACATCCTTTTCTTGTCCTTGGAAAATTAATGATATTTCTTTCCGAAACATATTAGAGGAAAAGTCCATAGGAGGTACCTAGAATCTAAGAGTTTGGTATTTGGTTGTCTTTGATCAATGTTGGCCACCACCCTTCTAATGGAATCGAGTTTGATTGGCCTGGCTACGGGTAGTCAATTCGGTCATGGTCTTATTTTACAATATAAAGTTGAATTAGGGTGCGTATTTGGATATACCTACAGAACCGTAAGTTGATTATGATATCTATGTGCAGGGTATCTGGTGGTCGAAGTTTGATGAGTCGCCCAAGGGCTAGGCTAGGCGTCATTGCCTACTGGCTTGTCTTGCATCTGTGGCTGCTAGGAGTCATCATTCTGTAAAGAAGCCTTTGATAGATTACACCCTCGACTTCTCATTTGGGTCTGCAAGCAAAATTGTATCATAGATAGATGACATTTTGTAATTTTTTTTTTCTCCCATTCTTTTTTTGCCACTTTGCATTATGCCCCATCCCCAAATTACTTCTCTCCGATCACATTTTTAGGTTGCAGAGAATCAAATCAAAAGGCTCTATGCCCGTGGAAGGTGTTACACATTTGTTACTTGTTCGTCAGATTCAATCTTAGTTCAGTAGGCGACAGAGTAACAGACGGTGTTTGTAGTTACTAGTTAGTGAAGTAAAGTGATAGCTCTCTCAAGTTTCGACATTTCTTCTTTCGATTTTCCGTTTTAATGTGAATGGATTTTACATATTTTTGTTGTAATAAGACCTTAAAAAATGAAAAATATGAAGAGCTTAGCCTCAATCAAAAATGAAAAACCTCTAAAAATGAAAAACGTTAATGGCCTCACATTTCTGCTAATATCATAAATCCCGAAACTACCCCTTCAACTAGAACCCTGCAACGGTTTTGACTTTTGACAGACGAGTGATCCAGCATCATCTAATTTTTCTGGAAAATGGACTAACTGGGTTTCAGCAGGCATCAAAGAGCACCCATTAAACAAATGGGTTGGCTTACAGTAAACAATGCATCTACAACCTCATTGACTTGGGGGAACTCTATCTTCACTTGTAAGGCTTCATCACACCTCTTGAGTTTTATGACTTTATCTTTATTTTTCTGGGCTTCTCCAGGTTGTTTAAGATACTGACCAACTGTTATGGTATTGCTTCCTGCTTTGATTGAACAAAAACCCTGAAATATCTGATCAGGTGGGAAGTGTATTGGCCTCTATGATGTGCAAAAGTGTTTGCCAGCCAAATCATGCAGTGTGAGACTTTCATAGTTGCACTGTTTGGCCTATAATCTTAAGTACTTGATTTTTCATGTATCATTTCAATGGAAATATGAGTTTCTGTATTAGCAGGGAGTTGCATTTAGCCCAAGAGCTTTTGCAAGCCGGAATTCGCTGAAGAAGTTGAGAAGGGAGAGACTAGCAAGCGAAAGGGTAGCAGATAAAACTACTGCTAGTTCTGAAAATGTTCAAAATGACAACAAGGTGGAGCTTTCTGATGATTCAGCTGCAGAGAAAGGGATTAATATCCCTTCCAGAGGTGCTGTGCTTCAGGCTTGCACTGTTACTTCCGGGTTGATAGCTGCTTTGGGTATACTAATTCGACAGGTAGGAGTTTCTTCTAGGAATGATGTATGATCAGTAGATTATATACCAGTTTTGCATTTCTGAATCGATGTTGTTATGCAATCCTAAGCTTGCCTTCTTTTATAGTTTGTAATGTTGATGTATGATTGATCTCATTGAAAGCTTCATCTTCTTGCTATGAGACAAACTGTCCTACTATTTATGGTAAGGCTCGGCAGTTTTTCGCTGACTAGCAACTATTCATGACCACACCACAGATTTGTCATAAGAAATTGAACTATGAATTAAAAGTCCAAATATCTTAGTTAGGACAAGATTCCTGTCTCTTGCTAATAGAGGTTTGCTTAACTTGTTAATTATTCTGCATTTTACATTTTGTTCCTATATGTTTACTTGCAGGCATCTCATGTTGCATCGGTTGAAGGATTACCAGTCCTTGACTGCTCATTGGAAGTATCATGTACGCACTCTTCACAAACTCTTCTCTGTGCAAAAATGTCAAATCATTCAAACTCTATTTTCGTTCGTCTTTATGAGGAGCCCTGCATCTCTGGCAGAGAGACAGCCAATGAGAAAGCTATTCTGAAATAGATTTAAAAAAAAAATGCAAATAACTAATGGAATTCGCTGCAGTGATCATTAGTATAAAGAGTACAACTTTTTGCCTCCCTTCTGTACAGTTGATTTTGAGATGTGGCATCTTCAGTTGATTGCCGGATTAGTTATTTTGATATCATCATCCCGATATATATTACTGAAGACATGGCCAGAATTTGCAGAGTCTAGCAAAGCAGCCAATCAACAGGTATCTACTATTTCACTTTCTGTACCCAGAACTGTCTCTAGTCAACTACTAGCTATAAATTTCTTAACATTGTGTTGAAGGTAGAATACTTGAAAAACAAAAATGTCCTAGCTATTTGGTGATTGATATCATATAGTTAGTCAGCTGGACTTGCTGGCTGTCGGAATCCTTTAAAATTAAAATGAGGGTATTATCCATGGCTGCTTCTGCATCTCTGACATAATTCAATTTTGTAATTTAGGTCCTTACTTCACTTCAACCTTTGGATTTCATAATCGTTACATTTTTACCTGGGGTCAGCGAGGTGGGCAGATTATACTTAACCACATTTTTGTTCTCTTCCATGTTCAACTACTTACACTAATTCATTGTGCATTATCTGGACAGGAACTTCTTTTCCGGGGTGCGCTGCAGCCTCTTTTTGGATCCAATTTGAGTAGTGCATTGGTGGTTGCCCTTGTCTTTGGTGTTCTACACCTGGGCAGTGGCCGAAAGTATTCCTTCGCAGTCTGGTACTTATCTTCTCAAGCCACACATTAATTAACTGCAATAACCTTAACCTTCTTTTGGTATCTTTTTTTTTGTTTTTTTGTTTTTTTCCATTATAACAACTAAAAGAAAGGAAAAATAAATTAAAAAAAGAGGAAAGAAAAAACTATCTCAATTGCTTAGAGTTATGCGATTTTATTCCCCAAAAAGAAAAAGCTGAAAGATATGTGACAGGTTCAATGGTTCAATATTTTGGCCAAGTGATGATTTGATTTGTTGTTACAGGGCAAGTTTGGTTGGGTTTCTGTATGGTTACGCAGCCATTGCATCTTCTAGCCTTGTTGTGCCAATGGTTTCTCATGCAGTGAACAATTTGGTGGGAGGGATTTTATGGCGATACAGTTCAGATTCATCAGGAGAGATATCCGATTAAACTAGAAGTAAATGCAGCTAGAGTAGGGAAAGATTAAAATGATACATGTACAAAATTCAAGATGAAATGAACTTGTCTGCCCTTTTAAAGTTTTAATATGAATGCACTAATGGCATTTCTTTTTCTGTTCAAAGGTGTCGATTTGATTCGATAACATCAAGATGTAATTCATCCCATTGAATTTACAAATGTGATAATTTGTCATTAAATTTCAAGGTGCTATAAATAGAGGAGAAAAATGCTTTCTGGCAAAGCAGTGTGCAAATTAACCTTAAGCACCAGTATCTTATAGTTAGCTGAAAGAGAATCAACAAGATGATGAAGTCATCATTGGCAATCATGTTTCAGTTGTTCTCTGTCGTTCTGATGGCTAACATGGGCCAAATGAAATTAGTAGAAGCCAGCGGTAACAGGATGCTTTCGCAAGCTGCTGATCAGAACGGCATTGTTCTTCGTATGTACTCTTACCTCTTTGATGGATCTATATATCCACTGTTCTTAACTTTAGTTGTAATATATATACAGTTGCTAATTAATCTTGCACTTGTATGTTCTTTTATGTGGATTTTGAATGATGGATCAGCTTGCCCGCCCGGCTGTCCGCACAATCATACTCATCCTAATTGCTGCGACTGTGATACGACCAAAGGTTCCTGCAACGAGTGTTGCAAAACCAGCACTCCATTGATTGTAAGGCGCAACAAACGTCCTTTATTCCCAGATGCTGATCAGAACGGCATTGTTCTTCGTATGAACTCTTACCTCTTTGATGGATCTATATATCCACTGTTCTTAACTTTAGTTGTAATATATATACATTTGCTAATTAATATTGCACTTATATGTTCTTGCATGTGGATTTTGAATGATGGATCAGCTTGCCCGCCCGGCTGTCCGCACAATCATACTCATCCTGATTGCTGCGACTGTGATTTCACCAAAGGTTCCTGCAAGAGGTGTTGCTAAATTTAATTCCCTTAAATTAATCCTAGCTGCTGTTGCAATTACGCTTCCCCAATTATCAAAGTGCCTAGCTTGTTCCGCTCAGCTCCAATAGTCAAGTCTGGCCGCTTGCTAAATTTGGGTTTCGTTTTGTTTATGCCTTGTGCCCTCTAATGGACCACAATAAACCACTATCATCATTATGTTGTTTTTGTTATGAACGAATAATCTCTACATCTACAAGCAATTTGCAGATTAATTTCTCATCAAATAATGCAATTTAATTTTCACTTGTATTGTTGGGGCATCTCCAACAGACTAGCTATTTCAACAAAAAGTTATAAATTTGGCTAATTTGAGATAGTTTAGCACTCCAGCACAATAGCTATATGAAAATCAAATTTGGCTTTTGCTAAAATCTCTAGCTAAATTTAGCTAGGGAGGAGAGAGAAAATATCAAAAAGCTAAACACTCTACGTTCAATTTTTTTAGTTTAGCTAACACTGCTGGAGGAAAAGTTAGAAACTTACTACCTAATTTAACTTTGAGATGATTTAGCTAAAAAAATAGTTTTTACTGTTGGAGATGCTCTTACTCTTTTGAGGACTTATTTTGTTGTGGGATGACAAGTTAGACTACTTGGGCAAAAGAAACTTTATATTCGGAAGGACCAATATGAAGATCGGAAATTTACAAATTTAAAGGCTTATAGATTCTAGAAACTAGTATGGAATGATGTTTTTCGAGTTGCTAGAGTCAAAGTTCAGTTGGTACGGTGGACAACTTTAGGCTCTGTCATCGATTTAGGGAATCAAAAGATGATAATTTATCGAATCCGAAGAGCATCAAGTCTCGCTCTGACAGAAATTAGTTTGAATTCTTGGTTATGGAGAGAGGTCGATCTGGGGGATAAGGTTACAACCATAGCGTGGTGGGTAGCCCCCCAGCGGATTTGCTTATTGTGGCATCCATAGCCCCTGTCATTTCAATTCAGAGAGACGGATAGTCTTTCGTGAGTCGAACTCACAATCTCTTACTTACAAATAGGAGAATAATGTCATTAGACCAAATTGTACTGAGCCTAATAATTCTAATTGAGCATATTTGTTTGATTAATTCAATGTATACATCCCATTAAGATGGGAAAGAATCCAACCACAGAAATTTATCAATTGGGATTATTTGATCTCAATTTGACATAATATATATATACATTTTTTTTTCCGAAAGAAATGTGGATTTCATTAAAATGCATGCCAAGATGGTCATTACATATCTTTCTGCTGCCTTCAAGTAGATAGATCAAGAAATTGTAGTAGGAGCTAGACTAGGAGAAACTACTGTGATACATAGAGGTAGACCACCTATATTCGAACTAAAAGTTTATTTATTAAAGTGAACCTATAAACTATGGAGATTCTGAGACATGGCAAATAGGCCCAACGCCACAAGAACCTAGATTTCTAGGGCTAGAAGGTTTGGCTACGTAGGTCAGCCATAGAACTTCTTCCGCACCAACTTTTCTTGGTTTAGGCTCCGAAGGAGAGGTCTGACCCAATATGAAGTGGGTCCGAAAACAGCCCAACAATTTGATAACCCCTTTTCATATGGAAGAACTAACCTGGCCCAAACAAAAGCTCATTTTCACATAACACTGGACACCCCAGTTACTATGGGCACCCAAGCCTTTGAAAGCCGGCCACTAATAGTCAGCCTCGCAGTGCCACCGATCACCGTCGTCATCCTCAACTTAGTTGCAGCCCCACTAGCGCTACTGCATTCTAACACTTGCAGTGCACCTCCAATTGCCCCAAGCACTCTATTCCATATAAAACCCGTTGTGCCCAACCCAAAGTTATCATCTTCCAGGCGAGAATAGAGCCGTCGAGATTCAGGCCATCGCATGGGTACCTTTATCAGTTCAGTGACAATTGCAAACAGAAGCAATAATGTCCAAAGTTGTTCCAAGTTTGATCCATTGAGACTTTGACCCCGAACAACATTGCAAGGCAATGCCAGAAGCGGTGTCACCTCCATCTCAGCCTCGTAGGGAACCATCACGCCAGTCACACAGTGAATCTGGCCACCATCTCGACTTGGATTCAGGTCGTCTCCCTGATTTGGATCCCACTGGACAACCCTATGATGATCATCAGGCCAATCAAATTGCCAATACTTTGAATCCGCCATGGACATCAATAGTAGAGCTTGAGAGGTGTAGATGAGACGGTACCCAATTAGATGGATTGAACGATAGGAAAGGACCCAAACAGACATGCCCTAGGTCTGGAAGTCGGCCGGAGCCGTTGTGTTTGTCGCTGCCACAAGAAGGCAGCGCTAGTGTTAGCGCGAGAAGCGTCGCTGGGAGTGCTAGGGTTTTCCTTCCAATTATGTATATAGAAAATTACATACAAGTGTCATTTTGAAACTTAAATTAGCCATAAGGCCACTAAAGATTTTTTGTACACATAAGGCCACTTTTATCTTAAAATTATTTCCTTACTGACGATTTTGCCCTTCATGGAAGAAATTAAACGGACTCCATCGATCAGTCTCTCACCAAAACGACATAAATTCACTCTCTCTCTCTCTCTCTCTCTCTCTCTCTCTCTCTCTCTCTCCGACGAGAAAACCCTTGCTCAGCTCCGGCAGCTCCCTTCCTCACCATCTCGCTCGGCTCCGGCGGCACCCTTCCTCAACGCCATCGCCGATTCCATCTCCATTACCTTTCTCAGTCGAAGCAGACCCGAACGGAGACGAGCCGGAGTAGATTCTCATCATCTCCGCGCATGAGGATAACGTCGCCGGAAAATGGATCACTCTCTCTCTCTCTCTCCGACGAGAAAACCCTTGCTCAGCTCTGGCAGCTCCCTTCCTCACCATCTCGCTCGGCTCCGGCGGCACCCTTCCTCAACGCCATCGCCGATTCCATCTCCATTACCTTTCTCAGTCGAAGCGGACCCGAACGGAGACGAGCCGGAGTAGATTCTCATCATCTCCGCGCATGAGGATAACGTCGCCGGAAAATGGATCATTGAGGTCCTTAAATCCACTGCCTCTAACACCAATCCGGCTATCTCACGATCCCGCAGCGCAAGGCGATAAGGATGAAGGTGAAGTAGATCTGATCTGATCGGCGTCTTCGATACCGCCGCGTTGTTCAACTCCGGCGACCTTAGGCTCCTCGTCGAGATACGAGGTCATCGATGTCCTCTAATTCAGCCTGAGCGGATTCCAGACGCGTTCTTCGTAGTCAGGCCTGAGCGCAATCGGCCCTAATTCGTCATCGTCGTCGAGCTTCAGGTTTACCTTCTATTTCCAGATTGCATCTCCGAGCTAATTCAGCCTAGGATTATTTGAATTTTGAACATTCGGAGCTTGTGGAATTCTTAAGTTTGATTTACTGAGTATTTGGATTCCGAATTTCTTGAGTTTGATTTGCTGTAAGAATTGAGAAACCTCTACATGATTACAAATTGTTTAGAGCGATTGGAATAGTTAAGTTTGATGTTCAAGATTTAAGTGAATTTGTGATGTGTATTTGATGTCGTAGAATTACCGAGTGGCTGTAATTCATATACTAGTCATCAATTCAAAGTACTAGCTCTGAGACCTGGATAAGCTTAATCAATTCAAAGCCTGTTTGGTTTCTCATTTTGTGCTTCTGTCACCCTGCTGGTAAAACTCTTCATATATTGCCTACCATTTTCTTGTGTCAAGTTCCTCTGTCCCTTTGATTCTCTTTGATTCTGCACAGACTAGTTTTAATGTTCTGAACTTATGATAGTCTCTGTTGGCATTTGGACCTGCTTTGGTTTTAATGCATTTGTTCTCACAAGTAAAGAACCCTCAAAACTCTCTCTGTTTATCTAAGATGCAGTTTTCAATGTTGGTAAGAGTAATTTTCAGAGTTGGTGAGAGTAGCTTTCAGAGTTGGTGAAAGTAGTTTTTTATTGTTGGTGAGAAGAGATTTTGATGTTGATGATAGTATCTTTTGTTGTTGGTGAGAGTAACTTTTGGTGGTGATGATTGTAGCTTTTTGCGGTGGTGATAGTAGTTTTTGTTGGTGGTGAATGTAGTTTTTTTGTGGTGGTGGTAGTAGCTTTTTGTGTTGGTGAGAGTAGCTTTTGTTTATGGTAAGAGTAGCTTTTGTTTATAGAGAGTAGTTTTTGATACTGAAGTAGCTTTCTAGTGTTAGTGAGAGTGGGTCGCTGGTATTGGTGATAATAACTTTTATTGTTGGTGAAAATAGCTTTTACTGTTAGTGAGAGCAACTTTTGCTATTCGTGAGAGTAGTTTTCTGTTATTGGTGAGAGTAACGTTTGTTGCTGATGAGAGTAGCTTTTGGTGTTGGTGACAGTAGCTTTTGTTAGTGGGGATAGTAGCTTTTGGTTTTAGGGAGCATTAGGTCTTTTTGGTAAGTAGTAGCTTTTATTATTGTTAATAGTAGCTTGTGTTATCCCATCGGAGGTTGCCGGAAATCTTACTAGAATAGTTTTTGTTGCTAATGACAGTAGCTTTTGTTTCTAGTGATAGTAGTTTTTGTTCCTAGTGATAGTAGCTTTTGTGACCTCGCCGGAGATTGCCGGAAATTTCTTCGGAGTAGATTTTGTTGCTAGCTACAGTAGCTTTTGGTGTCAGTGACAGTAGCTTTTGGGGTCACCGGAGTTCGCCGGAGACCCGCCGGAGGTCGGCCGGAGTTCGCCGGAAGTCGGCCGGAGACCCACTAGAGGTCGGCCGGAGACCCGCCGGAGGTCGGCCGGAGACCTTGCAGGAGAGGAAAGAGAGAATGATTGTTGACTTTTTACTCTAGTGGCATTTATGTAAATATGTTGGTTTTTAATATCCAAAATATAACACATTTTTTAATTTAGTGGCTTTATGAGGGAAAAAACTTGTTGGTGGCCTTATGGCTAAAAAAACATTCAAAGATGCACTTATATGTAAATAACCCAAATATAATAGGGGTCGTGACCATTTATCTAATTTTAGCCTAAAAATTGTCCACTTACTCCACTAAGAATTTTTTAACCCTATTTACCAAATCCAACATTATTTGACAGTATTACCCCTATTAATTAACTCTCTCCTCTCAGACTCTCTCTCTCCCCCCTCTTCGATCTATTTTCTCTCTCTTCCCCCCTTACCGATTTCTCTCTCTCTCTCTCTCTCTCTCTCCATGTCTGCAGACCCGACGCTGAATTTTGGATCGGATGCACACCTACAGTAACGATGCACACCTCTCTCGCTCTCTCTCTACCCCCCACCCCCGAGACTGATTTCGAACCCGACATCTCCGACCCCAGCTCACTCCACGAAGGAGGCTCTGGTGAGCTCGCGACGGCGCTGCAGGTCGTTGTTGGTCTAGGCTGAGCGAGGCGGAGCTTCAAATCACCGGCAATCTGATCTCGGAAGACGAACCAACGTTCGAACCCGAGGTCTCCGACCGCGGCTCACTCCACGACGGAGGCTCCGGTGAGCTCGCGACGGTGCTACAGGTCATCGTTCGTCTGGGCTGAGCGAGGCGGAGCTCCGAAGCATCGGCGATATGATCTCTTTCAATGAACCAATGTTGACAGGAGGTTTGAAGAACGAGAAGGATCTTCTCCGACCGGTGCCCAGAGTTTTTTTTTTTTGGGTAAACTGTGGGCAGAAGAAGGAAAGAAAAAAATTAAAAAAGGGAAAGTCGTGACTGGGCTTGGAGTCGAGCCGCCGGAAGAATGGGTGCATGTTTATTGCCCCAATAATATGTTTATTGGAGGGCAGTAATATTATTATTGGGGAGCAGTAATTTGACTATTGAGGGTAATAATATGATTATTGAGAGGCAGTAATATGATTATTAGGGGGCAATAATATGGTTACTGGTATTATTATGGGGCAATTAATTCATGTGCTGGAATCCGATCATTAGTCCGGTCGTCGGATTCGGGATTCCAATGAACGGTCGCCGGATTCCTGTCACCGGAGTTTGCGGCCGGCCATTGGTCACCGGAGTTTGTCAAGGGCTCCTATCACTTCTCTCTCTAAGTGACAAAGGAGAGGGCAAAATTGTCCCAAAAATAAATAAAAAAATAAAAAAAATACTTAATTAGGTAATAGGGAAATAATCTTTTAAGAGTGTTTGGGTAAGTGGGTAATCTCTTAGAGTGTTTGGGTAAGTGGACAATTTTTAAGCTAAAATTGTGTAAATGATCATTTCCCCTTTATAATATTATGCATGGCTCTTGCAACTATATTTAGACCATAACATTTTATTTAAACCTCAGAAAAAATATAAAACAGTAAATACACGATACCTGATTTATTCATTTTGCAGAGATAGAAGAGTTTATTAATCAATCATTAATAGTTAATTCTCAGAACAAATATACAACGGATAAAAACGTTGTTTATTAATTTATTCATTTTGCGCAGGTCAACGAACCCATCGGTCAATCCTCAGCTGAACTTGCAACACCTTGTGCAAACAGGTGGGATCACGCTGACATCACAGTCGCAGCACTGAGGATGAGTTTTGTTCTTTGGGCAGCTTGGGCAAGCTGCATATATGCAGATTAATCAATTATGAAACTAATCTTATTTATCCGGGATCAATTAATCGCAAAAAATAGACCAACACAATGCGTTCAATCGAGAGAGAGAGAGAGAGAGAGAGAGAGAGAGAGTGTGCTTAGTGCTTACGATATACCACGATCTCCTCGTTATTCCCACCAGCAGTTGGGGTGCCTCCGATCATTGGTATTATACCGTTGCTGCTTCTAGCTTCCACCAATTTGATTCGGCTCATTTGAATTTGAGCGAAACAAACGATCAAAAACAACGTCAAGAGTGTTGCCAATGACTTCTTCATCATCATCTTGATATGATTCTCTCTTAATAAATTTGCTTACAATTTAAGTTGTTTAATTTGTAATTACGTGTACTCGATCTACCTCTCAAGCTTCAATGATCCCTCTATTAATTTATACAGCAACCATGTACAATCATGTGTAGTCAGCGTCGGGCGAGAAGGATGAATTGACCATCCTTAATTTTTAGAAAATTCTTAATTAGTATTAATTACCAAATATTTAATATTTTGTCATAATTAGTCTTAATTATCCTTAAATATTTGGAAAGGAATGAAAAAAAGAATTACTTTGTTAGTACACTCAATCAAATTAATACATATTTTTGGAAGATTTTACCATAGTTTCATTTTTCTTCGTGTGTTAAGTGTGGTAAGTCAAATTAATACATATTCTTTCTCAAATTCTAAAAAATTATTAAAGATAGTTTCAATTCAAGACATAGCAGCCTTATATTCCTACATGACCCATTAATACGACTCTAAATAAGCACAAAATGGCATGGGTTGAACCCGATTAAAAAATGGGTCGGTATTAATGGGTAGGCTGCTGGTTAACCTGCCAACATAAAGTGAACTCGTATAATCTAATTCTTATTAGAGTTAATTAGATTAAAGTCCAAAATTTAGACCTCATATTAATTGTAATCCGCATCGATTTTTCTTGTTAATTGCGGTCCAATGACTCAGTTGACACCTCGGATTTATTTCCTTTTCCATCTCGCAGACTCAATCCTCATTAATTTTTCTTTTTTACATGACTAATATGCCCTTATTGAATGTCTTTGCACATAAAATGCAAGAATTAATCATATTAAAATTAGCAATCTGATTAGTAATGTAATATCATATTTGATGTGTATCTTTCTTAAATTATTCTTATTGATCCGGTATAAAATCATGGAATTGATATGACATTGAATACTATATTTATTGTGAATCATCCTAAAATTATTCTAATTTAAAAGATGTCTTATATAAGTTAAGAATCTTTTCTAAAGCAATTTTTTGATAATGTTTTTCTTCAACACCAAAGCTTCTCTGGTTATGGCTTTTGTTCATAATGTCAAGTTTTATATGAACGTCGTTCTCTTTCTTTAACATTAAGCTTTCTTGGTCAAGGTATTTTCTTATCGGCCCTATACGATTGTGATCATTTTCATGTAAATCATTCCATGGATGGTATAGCTATTATTCTTCTTCTTCTTCATTTTTTTTTTTTTTTAACATTTCTTTCTTAACTTACCTTTAACCTAGAAAGGAAAGGAACATGTGTGTGTGTGTGTGTGTATTGTTGGTTGATTAACCACTATTGTTACCTTATTCTAAGGTAAATATTATGCAATTTTTTGTGGTAGATGTATTAAGAGCTCAAAAATTCATCATTTCAGTATACCTCATATATAGGTAGTTCTTCTTCTTCTACTAAATCATCTCTTTTTTCCTCTCCTTCTGCCATGCATATCTTCTTTCCAACACACAATTCTCATTTTTTTCTCTCGAATCTATATTTTTTGTTTGGCTTCTTCCTTCTTAGTTCATTTTTTTTAGGTCTTATTAACGTGACTTCTTCAATTCGCAGTTACCTTTATTATAAACTTGATCAGAAGTTTTTGCTTACCTTTGATATAGAATCAATTATCGTGTTATAGGTAACATTTGTCCTAGAATTTGATTAGACATTTTTGTTTCTCATTTACATGCCTTATGTATAGGTAAAAATTCACAAGTTTCTCAATATCTCTATATCTAAGGTTCTCTCATTATCTCCCACTTTCTCTTTCACACTTTTTACCTTTTAATTAGGTATAGGTTCTATATGTACATATTTGTACCTTTTGCTTAGATTGGTAATATATATTCTGCTTCATATGTCTAGGTAGGTCAGATCTCATACAACTTTAAATACCACCTAGAGAGATACAATTGAAGCAATAATGTTTGAATTTTTGTTCTGATGTTTTTCATCCTATAGTATAGGTATATAAGTATTCGATATTTCTATACCTACATCTTAGGTATATTGATATCATAGGAATGTATTTAGTGTACATCTGAAAATTATTCATTGAATTTGAAATTTAACATTGAGCTGAAATTGTGATTCAATTAGAGAATTTAGAATTATTTACCTTATTTGGTTCTAAGGGTAAAATGGACTATTAAAAAAAACAAATGGACCGCAATTAACAAGAAAATATGCGTGGACTACATCCAACTTTTATATAACAAAAAGGACTTGGATCAAAATATCTCTTATTATTATTATTATTATTATTATTATTGTGAACTTGAAATATTTTCCTTCATCATTCTTGGGTTTAATTATACATTAATTTTATCGGTTAAATACTGTTTACTCCTTGAACTTTTGCCCGAAAAACACTTCAGTCCCTGACCTTCTAATTTCACACGTTTACTTCTTATACTTCAGAATTTCGAAACAATAGATCATTTCCGTCAGTCTCAGTAAAAAAACTCTGTTAAATCGATGACTTGGCAGTCTTTATGCAATAAAATGTCTATTATACCTTCACTTCCTTTTTTTTTCTCAATTATTCTTCTCTCTTTTTTTTTTGTTTTTTTTTTAATCTATTCTTTTTTCAATCATCACTTTCTCCTTTTTTTCCTTTTTTTTTTTTTTAATTTTTAATTTTTCTCTATTTTTCAGTTTCTGCTTGCCCACTCTCCAAAACCCCCAACCTCTTCTCTCTCCGAACAACCACCTCCCAACCATCAAAACCCAGAAATTTGACATGTTCTTGAACCAAATCCAAATAAAAAAAGGGAAAAAAAATTGCAACAATTCTTCTCCAAAACCCATATCGAGTAGACAAAAAGAAAAAAAAAACAAAACGATTTCATTACCCATGAGCTCCATGCCTCCATCCAAACCCTGCTCAAAACCTTCTTCAAAAAACTCTAATACCATAAAATCCCAATCCCAGGCCAAACAACTCCATGCCCCAATCCCCACTGCCATCACCATCGCCACTGCTCTGCCGCCCAAACCATGAATTCCCCACTTCTCCAATGGCCATCACAAAACCTTTAAATTAAACTTCCAAAATCAATAAACAAAAAATCTAATTCCAGAATTGATAAGAAAACCAAACTTCTGACCAAGACCAAAACTTGACCGCTCAAATTAAACACATATGGGAGAGATTATCATACATGGTCTTGGCCTTGAAACTCTGTTGCCAAGCAAGAATCAAGCAGTGAAGAGCAAATCCCAACTGGCTGGCGAGGACGAGGCAGATGCAATCTGCACCAGGCAGAAGTGACGCGATCGAGTAGAGGAGATGATGTGGATCTCGATCTGGGTGTCAAGGCAGGAGGCGAGGTAGAGAAATTGTCCAATTTGGATTGTCGAAAAGTCATGGAGAACACTGGATAAGATCGATATGGGTCTCGATCTGGGTGTCGAGGTGGAGGTGGCGTCATGGCGGCGGAGTATTTGGTGGGCATGCAAGGGGATCGAAGAACGAGTAGCAAATGGCGAAGTCGGAGAATGAATGGTGTAGGGGCGGAGGCGGAGGCTGCCTCATTGGCGGCGAAATCGAAGAAGTAGCAGTAAATAGAGCTTGGGGATGATCATTTGAGAGAGGAGGGAGATAAACAAAAGGAGAGAGGAGGGATAAGCAGAAGGAGGAGAGAGACGGGGAAGAAGAAGATATAAACAGAAAATAATTAAAAATCAAATAAATAAATAATAAATAAATAAATAAAAGAAAGTGAGGGTAGAATAGACATTTTGGTGATGAAGAATTGCCACGTCATCTATTTAACAGAGTTTTTTTTACGGAGACTAACGAAAATAACCTATTGTTTCAAAATTCTGAAGTACAGGGATTCGCCTTGCAGAGTTTTTAATGAATTTATTCAATTTACATTTATATTAGTTAAAACATTACAACTTATAACCCTTAAATGAGTCGTTTTATCCAACACGACATGACATATTTTTTGAATTGAATGAGGTTAGTCAATTTATAATTCAGCAAGTAGTACAAAAAACGACACACCCTAGAGGGGCCGATTGAAAGAGCCGTCCTTTAGGACATACAAAAGACCTATTCTAAGAAAATAGGACCTCGCACTCCAGGGTACACCCACCTTTTAAGGACAATTAAAAAGCACATTTATTCTAACAAAACCTAGAAACTCAGAAGCAGAGTAAATAAATGTGACAACTGAGCAACTAGATCTTGTGACCCAAGGGAAATTTAAACAGTAATAAGGGCCCTAGAGGCCCAATCCAACCAGCCCCACTCCAAAGGGGTAGAACAAAGCAAAGGCCCATGAAGCAGCCAAATCATCCAGTTCGAGGCCCAACCACTCTTAGGTCCCAAGGCCAAAACCAAAAGCCAAAGCACAACCCAATCCCAATTAGGGTTTGCCATTGCAGCCAACCCAATAGAGCCATCAACTTTGCTGCCATTGACATTTGCACCACCACGCAAGCTGCTCCGACTTCAGGGACTACTGATAGCCCGAGAGAAGCCAATTGCGACTCCTAAGCACCGTCGTTGAACTCTAGTCGTACGATCACTGCTTTTGCAGCTGTAGAGGTAGCCGCTATACCATTTATCCCACAGCCAAGATCTCTGGGAGCACCTGCCACTGATAGCTTAACCACCATCTGGGGCAAAACTCTTCATCAGACCCCAAGCCGAGCAACTTTGAATCACCTTCCTCACCATCAGATCTAAACAATCCCAGACAAGCCAATCTGAGGAAGAAATGGACACTGCCACTCCCTGCCATCTTTTCCATCATCCTCAGAGAATTCACATCCCGATAGGACCAATCCAATTGTAGATCGGTCTCAGCACCACCATCTGCACAACCAACGCCAACGATGAACAAAAATAGGCAGATGCCTAGGAGCAAGGAGCATCGTCGGAATCCTCTGGCGCCACCAATAATTAGACTAGAGATAGGAGTAAAGACCCTTGTCTCAGTCAAAAGCACAAGACCACCACCACTTGAGAAGAAAACCTCACCTAGCCACTTTCGAGAAACCTCCCTTGCAGGAGTCAGAGATGAGAACATTAGTAGGGATAATGGGTTATGTATTAAGTAGAAAGAGAAAATACGACACGACATATGTATTAAATAGGTTAAGCGAGTTGAAAATGGGTACCCCTTTTAATAAATAGGTTGAGTTTGGATTTAAATTTTCGACATGATTATTAAATATGTTGGGCTTGGATTGTCTCTTATGACACGATAAATACTTTAACCCAACACGAACCCAATATTAATGCAAAATCTTTAGTTTGTAAGTTTCATTGATTAATTGTGGTAGTGCAAATCCCGCAAGTCGTAAGCACTGTGGCTATAAATTGAGCAATGCTGCGGAGAAGAGGAGTATATGCAAATCAACTAGAAGCACTGTTATTAGCTTAACACATATATTGTCCACAACTGAGTAGGTACCGAAAGATTGACAATCATCCATTAATTAAGATGAAAAGATCATCGACAGTAATCTCGTGGTCTTCTTCATGGTTTGCTTGGTTGGAATCCAAATCAAATTGGTTCAAGCTAGGAGTGGTTGTCCAAGAATATTCACAAGCACCCCAGTTGGTGATCATCAATATATTGTTGTCTATCGTAAGTAACTCTAATCTCGATCAATTTCAATTTCAATATATTTATCATTTGCTAATTGATATTGAACTGATACTTAATTAATTGTACGTACAATAAAATGGATCTGATTGCTAGCTGCGACTTTGACGTCAACAAGGTTCCACCGGTTTGCACCTTGTGCTGCAAAATTTGATGAGTTCATGAACATTGACAATTTATAATGAATAATTAGTTAAGCAACACCCAAACAGGGTTTCTCTTGGCACTTGTCTGGCGGCACCCTCACGATGACGATAGCACCTTACCTAGTCAGCATGAAACGGGTGTAGCCGGACGAGCTTGTTAGGTTTGGTGCCTATCCCTCCTTGGTGGATATATTTTGCATGGCATAAATGCATGGTATTATTGGTTTGTGCATTCAAGGTGACAATTTATGCATGAGAAATTAGTGCATAGTCAAGTGTATGCATTGGGCATATATAAATGCATGGTCAAATTGATGCATTGGGAATAAATGCATGGTTAAACTCATGTATTGACCTTTTAGTCTTCCTATGGAGTTAATGAGGAAGATGGGTGGTTGGTTCATGAATGGAAATTGATGAAGTGAGTCTAGAGACTTCTATCAATGGTATAAATAGATGAAGCTTGTGTAGAGGCAAGCAAATGAGAGGTCAAGAGCAACTTTAAGGGTCTTCATGTATAGAAGATAAAGTGAGTTGTGTTCAAGAGTGTGAATAGCTATTGCGGTAGAGTGATCTTCTAGGTTGAGAGAGGGTGTACAATGTTAGCCAAATAGCCACTCTCAAGTATAAAGGGTACAAGTAATAGTATAGGGATTTAAGAAAGGTTGTCGAACCCACAAGGATTGGATTCCTCTCACTAGCTAGGGTGTGAACCTAAGGAGAGCTAGAATATGCAAATGTACAATCACAAACCTAAATTCATAAGGAAATCTAGGCTCATGGTGAGTATGTGCAAGATAGAGTAGTGATTTGATTTTGGTTTTTGAAGATAGTTTTGAATTGAAAACAACTAGATTCTTAAATGTAAACTAAATTACTCTAAACTTAACTAGTGATCAAATAGATGAATAAGTTAGGATTTAGATTGTCTACCACTAACCTCCCTTGTAAGTATTGATGCATTTCAATATGAATGATGCTAAATTAATTAACCAATTTCTCTCATTGCATCCCTCTCAGGTATGACAAGGGACATGCTTCTTTTGTGATATCAAGCAACCCCTCTCAGGTGTAGTACTTAACTACTTAAGTCATGCATTTCAATCCGGTTAGGTA
This sequence comes from Rosa lucieae, assembly GCA_024704745.1. Classification (NCBI taxonomy): domain Eukaryota; kingdom Viridiplantae; phylum Streptophyta; class Magnoliopsida; order Rosales; family Rosaceae; genus Rosa; species Rosa lucieae. Next base: position 53,382,351 of record CM045495.1, read on the forward strand.
TCTAGTGCATTACCCTAAGTGCATAAAGTTTGAAGATGAAGAAATCATGCAAACCAACCAAGCTTATCTCTAAGTGATTGTAATTCACAACCCCTACATGCACACCTAGTGTGCTTTCATGCTTTAACATTTAAAGGTTACCAATCTCTAAACATTATATCATGACATAGCAAACAAACATACTCAAAGTGGTAAAGTCTAAGCATATGCATTCAACTTGCAGGCATGTTAAAGAAAATTACATAATTAACATCATATTATAACATCAATCCATACAAGATTGGCTAGGGCTTTCAACCCTAGTCCCAACAAAGTAACTACTCACTCATATTCATACAAATTAACACCAAATCTAAAATACATCAAGGGAAATTAAGGAGTTTAAGGAAAGAGTGAACTCATTGAGGCTTGACAAATTGATGGCTAGCTCCTCCTTGTCCTCCTTGATTGCTCGGTGGAATGGATGGATGGTGGACTTCTTGTTGATGGTGGATGAATGGAATGGTGATGAAGATATGATGCTTCTTTGGCTAATCTTGAGTGGTAGTGATGAAGTTTATGGTGGTGGAAGATGGAGGAGATGGAGTAGTAAGGGGAGTATGTATATTATGTGTTTGAATTTTGGGAGGTGGAGATGGAGGTTTTGTTATGGAGATAGAGAGAAAAAAGATGTAATGGGATGGAATGGGTGATGCCTTAAGAGTGTAATGAATGGATGTTTATATAGAGAAGAGAGAGAGAGAGGAGTAAAATGATGAATGGAAGCAAAAGGAGCAGCTCAAGCATTGTAAGAAGCATAGAGGTGGAGTATAAGAGTGGTAATAGATCCTAAAAACAAGGGAAAAAGGTATGGAAGAGATGGAGTAAAAAGAGGGAAGTAATGATGAGCTATGAGAGTGTAGAGTAGATAAAAATGACTTAGGAAAAGAGAAGAGCAGCTGCTCTCTTTGTTATCCATGGGAAACATGAAAATGAAGAGTGTTGGAGTGGTTTTGGCTCACCAAAGTCAAGGTGACAAGCATGGGAGAGAAAGTGTGCAAGGGATGCCTATTATCCAAAAGATAATATGATAGACTAATATTACCATAATCTTGTAGAATTCTTCTAGGGCTCTCCTTGATAATTTCAGCATCATAGACCTTCCAAAAATGCAAAAGAAATTCGTCCAAAGAAGGTTTTAGGCCAAATAGCCATGTTTTGACTTTGTTTTCTGCTTCTGAAGCTTCCTTCAATTGAATCTCCACCGAGACTTCAGAATTGGCCTTTGAGTTCTTCATACCAAATGTTTCTCAATAAGTTTAGATTATGCTGGTAAAATTTCAGAGCTTAGTTCACCGTATTTTGGCCTGAAATTCTGTCGGAATCAGTATAGGTCAGGTTTTGCCTTTTTCGTCTTTTAGTCAGAAATTTGGACCAATCTTTTGAAAGCCTTCTCCTCCGAAATACTCTTGAATTCTTCATAAGAAATGATCCTTAGGATGTCTAAAATAGATCTGGAAAGTTTCAACTCATTTGGAGTTTGTTTGATTAGGCTGCCGACTCTCCTTCCTTGTCTAGCTCGCTTTCTCCTAGCCGGAGTAATGCTAAGGTTGACTTTTTAGTGCATTTTTATGCTTCTCCATCATTTCCTAGCATGATAAGGAAAGCAAAATAAATATATATAAATAAACGCAAAGGTTAAGCAAAAGTACAAGATTAGGAAAATAATGGAAATGGATTAGTGAACATTAAATTGGACTTTAGAACAAGTAATTTCCATGTTTTAGGGCACAAATATGTATATAAATTATGATCTAACATACAAGGGGTATCCTTTTGGATACAAGGACTTGGGTTGGGCATAAACTTGAGTGGGATAATATTGTACTTATGTAATTATCTCATTAGTGAATGTGAAACTCTCCGAGGATGTAGGCAAGGATATTGGCCGAACATCGTTAAATCTTGTTGCCTTCTTGGCTTGGTTATTTTTTCTTTCTATTTCTATTTCTAGTATTTGCGTGGTGGAGGGATTAATTTCCCAAACAAGTGGTATCAAAGCTTCGACTTATCGGTCGTGGGCTGTTGTCATGGCAAGTTCTAGCGTCTCACATTTCAAGGTGGAGCAGTTTGATGGAAAGGGATATTTCACTCTATGGAAAAGGAGGCTGAAGGACATCCTAGTTCAACAAGGTCTTGTGTAATGTCCCAAACCTGAATTTATCGATTTACTAATCATTAGGACAGTAAACGACATTTACTTTCACTTTTACTCTCGTTTCAGTACTTTTAGGGGGGCCCTAAAAGATGACTTTTTGTTTGGGTCAAAATTTGAGAAAATTTCCTTCATGAAAGTTGTAGAGGACGTTAAACCGAGCGCGTGCATATGTGGTACGTAAAAATCGAAGCTCGTATGCGAAAGTTATAAGCGAAAAACAGAAGTTACTGTTCATGATAATTTGTCTATAAATAGCCGAGTTACTGTGATAAGTTTCCATTTTCGGAAACTTACCGAGCTCACTCTCTTCTCTCTCCCCGATTCTCTCTTCCTCTCCGACCTCTTCACCTTCTTCCGGCCATAACTCCTTCATCCGGTGATGGATTTTGACGCATAAGCTGTCGTTGGAAAGCTCTCTTCTTTGTCTTCATTTCTGGTTCATTTGGTAGCTTAATTTGAACTGTGAAAGGTGGAGCAACGAGAAGAAGAGGACGGTCACTGTAGCATTTTTGAGTCAACGCCGATATTTTCTGATTCCGGCCGTCTCCGGCCACTAAACCGGCGTCGAAGGTTCGGTTTTTGCCAAGGATCATTTTGCCCCTATCCTTGAGCCATGATTTCCAGCGTGGAGGAAGAATCGAAGAGATGAATTTCTGGGTTACTATTCACCGATCGGGTTCAACCTTCTCCTTAATTGTTGAGGTACTTCTACTCGTTTTCTGACTTTGTCTCAGTTGAGAAAGTTGTTGGGTCTATTGAGTAGGTGCTGCTACTGCTACCAAAGTTTGGTGGCCATCGGAGGTGGTGGCCGCCGGCGCGTGGAGGCGAGTAAAGTAGGTTTTTAATTTCTGTTTTAGCCCAATTAAATCCTATAAATGTTGTGGAGCTTATATATGAAGTTTGGTGAAGATTGGTGAGGTTTTGAATGTATTATGAATTTTCAAAAATTATGAGTTTCGATTATCGATTTACGAGAATCCGACCGTTGGATATCTCTTGGTTCTGCCTTGGAACCTTTAAATTAGCGAATTGGTATTAGTTGTATAATTTGGGTAGAGTCCGAGAAGAAGTGGAGATGTGATTATGAGGATTTGATTTTAGGAATCGTATTAAATGGCCGAGTTGTTATTCACGGAATATAATTGTGTATAGGGTGATGTACCGAGCTATTGCTCGACGAAGGAACTCGGATGCTTGATCGCTTAAATAGTACAGTGAGTGGACTTTTGTTTTAAATAATGATGCATGCATTTATCTTGAAATTATTGATTAATTTAATTGTCATTTATTTATTGAGCATAATATTTTGCCTTGGATTTTAATTTTGACATTTTTTTTCCATATGAATTTCGGTTATGAATCTATTATGCTCAGATTTGGAATTATGATTTATTTTCGGAAATACGATTTAATTTTCGGAGATTAATTATGAATTATTTTCAATTATGATTCGGAAATGGATTTTGAGCCTTCGATAAGTATCTCCGATATATGGCTTTTATTTGAAATCATGATTTTCGACGAGTTATTTTCTGAGGTGATTTCTGGAAATTTATAATACATTTCTATTAGTCGATATTGAGATTTCTGGAATATTTTTCGAAAATGGGATTTTTGATGGAATTATATTTATCGATTATTTCTAGCCTAATGGTTCATTGACTTAAGATTATTTTGGCGTGCGGGGCCACGTCGTTGGAATGTCATTTCTAGTGAGTATTGGGGAAGCCTTACTGATTTTCGAGTTTGCGTATGGTTTTAAACCACCATACCTGGGTCGTCATATTTATTGCTAGCTAGCCTATTAGTACTCCTCACTGCTTGCTATGTGTTCGTGGGTGAGTAGAGCAGAGCATGGGATGCTCCAGAGTGTGGGACACTCCGACCCGAGCCTGGGAGGCTCCCTTATTTGTATGGTGAGAACTTCTTCCCCATATTTGACTGATACCTTCAACTAGCGGGGCTAGCTCGATTTCTTTTGACCAGCGAGGCTGGAATGTTTTCACTAATTTTCATGTTGCGAGAAATATGTTTTATCCACGTTGCATGCATCGAGTTTTTAAAGGAATAAATATAGGAAAATATTAAAGCTTTACTTTCATTTGAATTAACTTACTTATTTATTTTTTTCTACTCACTCTAACGAGTTTTAAATTACTTTCCCCTGGGCCCTTCTGTTTCAAATGCCTAGTTTGTAGGCGAATTAGTGAAGGTCGGGCGTACATGACATTTGAGGCATAATTGTCACTACTTCCGCCTTGTAGGATCCCTTAATTGATCTTTTACTCTTCTTTTTATATCCTTGTGTATTAGTATTGCTCTGATAACCTTTGAGATTAGTATTGTTGAGTTTTGTGTTTTGTGAAAGTGGAGTTGATGGTAATTGGGGGCAGGGTGGCTCCATGAGTATAAGGTTGGTTTGCTTGAAGTGTTTTGTGTGTTTTACAGGTTTTTGGGTAGTCCATTTTAGGGGTGACTCTGCCGAAATTTTGGTAGAGCTATTCCTAAGGTGGGCCCCACAGGGCCACCTCGGATTTCAGGGTGAAATTCGGGGCGGGTCCTGTCATCTTGCAAGTTGAAGAAAAAAGATGCAAAGCCGGAGAAGATGCAGATGAAGATTGGGACGAGTTGAAGTCCAGGTGTGTTAGCACTATTAGGCTTTATATTGCTGACAATATTATAAATAATGTTAATGATGCAGATTCAACACCTGAGCTTTAGGAGAAAATAGAGAAGCTTCATTTTGGGAAAGGCTTGCAGACGAAGTTGAATCTAAAGCGGGATCTCTACAAGCTCAAGATGGGAGAAGCCGAGAAGGTGCGAGTCTCATGGAGCACATGAATGTGTTAAGAGGATTGGTAGATCAACTAGTAAGAGTTGATGTAAAGATTGAGGAAGAAGATCAGGCCATTCTACTTCTTACCTTGCTTCTCGATTCGTATGAGAATATCATCACTACAATCTTGTATGGAAAGGATACATTAAAGATGGAGGAGGTGGAATCGACTCTCTTAATTCATGAGAAGCGGAGAAAAACCGATGATTCCCAAGGTTCCGTCTTTATTGCTTATGATTGGAATCAAAGGGGAAGGTCAATTGCCAGGGGATCTAGTGGACATAGCAGGTCTAAATCTAGGGGCAGGGAAAATGGCAAGCAATGCTACAAGTGCAAGGAGTGGGGACACATAAGGCTGGATTGTCCATTGTTGAAAGAGAAGGATATATGATAAGGGCTCATATTGCTCATTGGTTGGTGTAGCACAGGTTTCAAATGATTTTAGGGAATTTCTCACAGTCTCCAAAGGTAATTACACTTGTTCTCAACGTGATTGGATATTGGATACTCGTTCTTCTCATCATCTTTGCTTCAGGAGAGAATATTTTGATACGTTCCCAGAAGTCCAAGGATTTGTGACTTACGATGATGGCACAAGGCGTCATGTCATGGGTGTTGGAACGGTGAAGATCAAGATGTTTGATGGAGCAGTTCGCACTTTGGATGATGTTGTATACATCCTAAGGTTCCGAAGAAATTTAATATCCTTGAGCCAGTGAGACTCCAAGGGCTGCAAGCCTGATTTAGTCAGCAGGGGGAGTTATGAAGATATCACGGGGCTGCATAGTCCTAATGAAGGGAGAAAAGTGTGGAAGTGTGTTCCGTCTGTTAGGAAAAACTCAGACCTTGAAGGTTGAAGGGAAACAGTGTGCACAAGGATGCAGGTACCTGAAGCGGGTCTCGTTTGCGGGCATAACAAAGACGCCAATCACAAGTTTCCAAGTTTCATATGATGGTGAGAAGGTAAATCCTGCTAAAGAAGGGGTCAAGTCGAGGTCCCTCTTTAGAGTCAAAAAGTGATCGCTGTCCCGGGGCAGTTACACATGATATTGACCGATTGAATCAGGGGGAGTTAGGACCACATGTAATTGACTCTGATTATGTGTAATTGGTGCAAATAGAAGGCCAATAGATTGCTTATGGGTATAACAAGCTGTGTCTTAGATTGAGATGACTTCAAGGATTGAAGTGGTGGTGTAGAACTCTTCACCAAAGTCGGGAGGGGGAGATTGTTAGGTTTGGTGCCTATCCCTTCTTGGTGGAGATATTTTGCACGGCATTAATGCATGGTATTATTGGTTTGTGCATTCAATGTGACAACTTATGCATGGGAAATTGGTGCACAATCAATTGCATGCATTGGGTATAAATGCATGGTCAAATTGATGCATTGAGAATAAATGCATGGTTAAATTCATGTATTGACCTTTTAGTCTTCCTATGGAGTTAATGAGGAAGATGGGTGGTTGGTTCATGAATGGACATTGATGAAGTGAGCCTAGAGACTTCTATCAATGGTATAAATAGATAAAGCTTGTGTAGAGGCAAGAAAGGAGAGGTCAAGAGCAACTCTAAGGGTCTTTGTGTATAGAAAAGGGAAAACATCACAAATGGTGTATGAACTTTAGGCATTTCGACACTTTGGTGTACCAACTTTCATAACTATCAGAATGGTGTATCAAGTTTGCTCTAATCTTTCATTTTGGTGTACGCCGTTAAATTTTCCGTTATCTTTACAAAAAAAAAAAAAAAAAAAAAAACTGACAAAGCTAAAGGAAAGATAACGGAATTTTTTTTTTTTTTTTGCAAAGATAACGGAAAATTTAACGGCGTACACCAAAATGAAAGATTGGAGCAAACTTGATACACCATTCTGATAGTTATGAAAGTTGGTACACCAAAGTGTCGAAATGTCTAAAGTTCATACACCATTTGTGAAGATATCCCTATAGAAAATAAAGTGAGTTGTGTTCAAGAGTGTGAATAGCTCTCGGGGAAGTGTGATCTTCTAGGTTGAGAGAGGGTGTACAAGGGTTATCCTTTTGGATACAAGGGCTTGGGTTGGGCATAAACTTGAGCAGTGTAATATTGTACTTGTGTAATTCACTTATTAGTGAAGGTGAAACTCTTTGAGGACTTAGGCAAAGATATTGGCCGAACCTCGTTAAATTTTGTTGTCTTCTTGGCTTGGTTATTTCTTCTTTCTATCTCGATTTCTAGTATTTGTGTGGCGGAGGGATTAATTTCCCTAACAGGGCTATGATGCTGTTAGTTTGAAGTCCTTAGTGGGAGCTACGACGCTGTTTTCTCTTTTCTTCTCAGGCAAAATCGATGGCGGCTTCATGGAGATTATGGTGGTGGTCTGGTGTTCTATGGCAGATTGTTGTGCCATGGTTGAAGATTCATCAGTATCCGAGTCATACCAGGTCAGTCTTTACGAGTTTGGGTGATTATTGGGGACACTCTTCAATGGTTGGGTTCATAAGAGAAGAGGATGCTGGAATTGGCAGCGATGGGCATGGTGGTTGGCAGTGCACAGTGCCGTGGTCTACAATTGTTGGCTTGTTCTGGTATGTTCAAGCTTTGCATGGTACTAGAGGCTAAGGAATGTGCGAAATCGCTTCGTACAACGGCGGTAGCCTTGCCTTTGGGCAAAGCTTTGTGGTTATGCAATTATCGGCACCAACCTCACTGTGTGTTTTTTTTGTTTGGCAGGAATAGAGTTTTAGTTATGGAAGATGAAGATTGACGGCAACATCTCTTTTTATTTATTATTTATTATTTTGCTTTTTTAGATTTCTAGCTATGTTTAGTTTTATGGCTAGGTCAATTGAGTCCCTACCCTCAAGAGCTAGGGTTTGAGGTTCTTAGTGGTATACATGTGCCATTGTTATGGTGTCACTCCCAGATACTATTGGATTTATCCTCGGTATTATTTTAAGGTCGATGTATTGGGGATTGAAGAGCTCCTACACGTGGTGTTTTGGGTCACGGTGTTGAAGGGAGTCTTTTTCTTCTTGAGATTGGCTATGAGGATGTATGGAGACTTCTGGGTTGGTTTGTCTGATGAGCTGTTGATATGGCGTTATTCCTGAGGATTATATGTGATATTATCGATGGCTTCTGGTAGTCAATATGGAGGTGATTTATTCTAATATGTGGTCTAGCTAGTTTGGGACACGGTATGAAAGAGGATGACATGGTTGTTCTTTGTATTGGCAGCGATCTACCGTGACTCTCAGGATTGATATCGTTTTGTAGCTCGAGGAATTGGGCGATTGGTTTGGTTAGGCATTGGGCCCACTTGGCTCATGGATGTCATGATTGTTGACGGATCCATAACTGAGGTTGTTCTTAGGAAGGAGAGCGGGGAACTTATGTCCACCACCGGTCATTCTCATCTTATATAATCTTAGTATCTTGGAACAAAAGGTTTTCTCATTCTCAAAAAAGAAAAAGTAAGCAAAAAAAATTAGTTAAGGTACCTATTGATCAAAAATAATAAACCATCGTGCTTGCCTATGCAGAGTTGCAAACTTTGTTGAGGAGCTGCTATTTACATCTTTCATATGGTACTGGGAAATGATCTTATCAATAAAATTCTGTTTCAATATATGTGCATCGATTAGCCATTTTCTCTCTGTACTACTAGATTTTATATTCAACATCGTGCCGAAGGGAACAACTTTAGTTTTACCCATGTTAAGTTTTGGTGAGTTGACAAAGTGTATCCGGTAAACCTAATATGATTTTTTTTCCCCTTCAAGCTCAAGGAGCTAAGAACTTACAACTTTGAAATTCTCAAATTATGTATAGTAGTGTTTGCGTCATGTGGCTTATGTCAACCTCACACTATTTAACTATTTAAGGCAACCATATCTTGACTTGGTAATTTAGCTACTTGAACTAATTATGTTAAAAGCATAAAACCAAATATAAATCGTTTGTTAAACAGGTCTGATGACCAAGAAACCACATGTTTAGCAAAATAGGTTATGGCATTGATACGACACCACTTGTTTATAAAAATGATAACATCTCTGTACTTAAAATTTAATCATAGCAAATGCCAATATAAACAAGTGATACGACACCACTTGTTTAGACATGATAACATATCTAACAATAAGATAACACAAAATGATAGTAAATAACACCAATAAGGCACATGCAATATATGGTGTTAAGCTGTATTTATCCTTCAAAAAAAAAAAAAAAATGGTGTCAAGCGAGTTGATCCAAATAAAATCAGCTCAGTAAATGGTCAATTTTTTCCGACTTAAAACGCAGATAAAACTCTAATTAATTTTGTGTCTTGTTCTTGTTGTACCTGTGGATCATTTTGTGATTTTTCGGTTATGAAAAACATGATGGGTTGAGTTATGATCTATTCGTACTTTTTTTCTTCTTCTGGTCAAAGAAGATAAGTAGTAGTGGCCAAAAGAAAAGCATAGTGATTAGTGTTTACCATGCATAGAAGAGACATGGTCACTAGTGACAAATTCTCTGCGTAAAAACCACCGCGCTTACAGATTAGGAAACCACGCCTCAGCTTTGAATTCTAGAAGAAGAAGAAACAGCAGGCTGTGGGCAACTAGAAACGCGTCGTTTAGAACTGTGTTTCCTAAAACGGCCAAGGTTGAAACGACATCCTCCCTTTTTCGCGTCGGAGACAAGTTGCACCTCGTAACAATACAGAATCTTTCAAACTTCTCCTCTTCCCATTTTGCCTTTAAAAATGGGCTCTCATTTTGTTTCTCGCATCCAATCCAACAGTACCTTCACAATTCTCAATCCTCAATCATTCCCCTTTATCCAAATCCTCTACACCCTCTGTGAATTGAGCTCTACTCTGCTCAGATTTACCAACCATGGCTTCGGTAACCCACCTATCTCTCTCTCTCTCTCTCTCTGTTCTGTTGGTCAGTTCCATTTGATCAAAGATTGAAACTTTTTCAAGTGGAATTTTCTTTTTAGTGATTATATGGGTTTTAGGGATGTGGGTTTGCTTTTCTTCAGAAAAGAAGATTTCATTATATTAATTTTCAAGGCTAAAGTGCCTTAAATCAATGAACAAGTATTAGAAGACGGAAATGCCTTTCTATTGCCTAATGTTGATGTGAAAAAGTAATGGGAAAAGTATTTCTGCATGCTGTATGATGCTTACTTGTTGCATAATTGTGCCAAGAAGAGAAAAATCATTCTCTGGCAAAATTTATTAGTACTGTGGTAGATAAAGTTTGAAACTTTGGTCGTGTTTACTTGTTGCAGCATCAGAGTGGAAGGGCTTTACCCAAATTTGGCGAGTGGGATGTGAATGATCCAGCCTCAGCTGAAGGATTTACCATCATTTTCAACAAGGCCAGAGCTGACAAGAAAAATGGTGGAAGTTTACTTACTGCTGCAGAATCATCAAGCAACTATGAATCCCGCAAAGAAAATAATACGCAAAAGTATCCCAAAAGGGTATGTTTGCATGGTTATTAATTCCAATTTAATTTCTTATTAGTCCATTAACCTAGCTACTGGATCAATTTAAACTGAAAATCTAAATTTTGGATGCAGAACAAGTGGCTTTGCATGGGTTGTTAATTAAGCCCCCAGACTAATGAAAACTTGCGACTTTGGTGGGTGTTTTAGTACCAGTCTTCTGGATTATTGGGTACTTAAATTTTGCTCAGACAATTGTGAAAGAGCTGTGGTTCTTATTCTTTATATCTTGGTTGTTTTTGTCTCCTTGATGATGTATATACTATATACGAATAAAACAAGTGTCATTTTTTTTGTTCTTATTCCCCTGAAGTGTTGATGCAAACAATGTGAAGAGACTGAAATACATAGATCTAATCCTAATTTCAGGCGATTATAACTTGGAATTCATATTATAAAAGAAGAAAAAGAAAATCATAAACAACTAGAGATAAAGAAAAAGAAGAACATATTTATTAGGTTGTCTTAGTTGATACAAGCAAAGAAAAAAATAAAATAAATAAAGAGTGAAAGTCTCAAAGTATAAAAGAGACATAATCACATAAATAATATAAATTGTTGAATTATTCTTAATATAGTACCAAAGTCTTTTTGAAATAAAAATCACACATGTTCACACTAAACTACTACTAAAGTGGTTAAAAGTGAGAATAATATCAGTACTGTAGCTATAAGCCAAATGGGTGGAATAGATGACGAGAATTCTGCTCCAACAACAATTGGTAGAAGAACCTACTTCAGTTGGAACACCTCAAGGTGGCATCCGAGTGGATGGTTAAGTTACGACTTCAAGGTCAAGGCGATATCAAGTGGGGATGGTTATTAGTTTCGATCAATATGGAGAGTTTTGAGTTTTGATCTATTTGATACAAGTAAATATCTGATTTAAAGATTAGTGACGATTGAGTCAGCACGATGAAAAAGAAAATAAATTTGAGGTGACAGCTGAGTCATTGGACCACAATTAACAAAAAAGATTGATGCGGACTACAACCAATATGGAGTCTAGTTTTTGGACTTTAATGTAATTATCTCTAATAATATTGAATCAAACATGTTTTAAATATTTTTCAACTTTCATTCAATTTAACACGGGTGGAGATTTTCAAAGTACACTCAACTGGAGTACCATAAAATTTTGCCAAAATTATGTACTTATAATCACACTCGAGTAATTTTGGCCATAATTTTGGTACACTTTCATAGCACGCGACTTGTACACTATGTGAGGTTCAAGTCTTCGATTTTGTCAAAAACGGACCGCAGATGTGCACTTTTGGTCAAACAATAATATGGGAATGCCAATTAATCTGCCGTGCCGATTTGGGCTGTGAAAGAACACCTTGGTGGTCGTACCGCGTTTTAAATTCTTAGTACGTTCTGATCCTGAACATGAGACAGAGAGAGACTCGATCATTGTTAACAATGAACTAGTCCAAACCCAGAAGTAGAACACCCACATATGCAAAGAAATGGCAAGCTGTGCAGTTCACGGTGGCTGTGTCAGCGACTACATAGCCGTCACTGTTTCAGCCATTTGCTTCATTCTGTGAGTGTTTTTCTATCACAGTGTTAATGGGTTTTCTTTGTTGTTTGTAAATTAGTTTGCTTTGGCTCTTTGGGATTATCATGGTGGGAAATTAGATTCTGTGTATCTGTTTGATTAGAAGTCTGGGACTTTGAGCTGAATTGCAGAATAGTTGAAATTTTCTGTGGGAAATGATTAGAAATGTTTAGCAAAGATTGAATCTTGGAACAAATTTTGAATCTTTCTGAGTATCCGAGTTTATGGGGATCATATTATTGCTTGTATATTTTGGCTGTGTTTAAAACATCGAGTCTTGAAAGATATATTTAGTATGGTGTTCAAAGTACTGAGGTTTTGATTTGTTTGCTAAAATGGGTCTGAGTTATCCCTGATACTTTAATTTTACAGAACAAACTTTGCTCAAGAGACTAACTGTGGTCCTTTTCTGTTGATTTCTTTCTATCAGGCTTGTTTCGCGGTTAATTTTGCCCTTTGTGGTTCACAAACTTCCTTGTGCGAAGCGAAGTGGCTTTTGGATTCCAGTGATTCAAGTTTTCGCCAGCTTCAACCTTGTGTTGTCAATTGTGGTAGATTACTATAGATTTTGATGTTCACAGTTTATCTCTAATATTCTTGATAACTTCAGCCACCATTGAAGCAACTCATGTTTTTATGCAGATGTCTCTCAATTTCCTGAAATTTGAAAAGAGACATTGGTGGCAGTCCTGCTACGTCTGGGCAGGTTATTCACAACTTTTGTGTTTGAAGTTGCTCTTGCAGTTTCTCATTTGTGAATGTTTGTGATTTTGTGCACTACTTGAAGTATTTGTTGCTTGCAGTCTGGATTGAAGCTCCACTTGGCTTTGGTTTGCTGCTGAGCTGTCGCATATCACAGGCCTTTCAACTATATTATATTTTTGTCAAGTAAGCAATCATCGATCACCAGCATAATGATCTGATCTGAGAAGTATTTGATCAGATTGTTATGCTGGTGTATCTCTATATGATCTGAAGATCAATTCATAAAGATATTTAGGTTGCATTTTATTGGATCTATGTGGTTAATTTGTTGCAATCAATATTTCAGGAGGTGTCTACCACCAATCAGATCATATGTTTTCCTTCCACTAATTCTCTCGCCATGGATTACTGGAGCTGCATGTGAGGTTCCTTGAATTTATTTATGCTATCCTACCTCTAAAGTTGCATGTCTTATACAATGTCTCTTGTATGCTTTAGTTATCCATATCACAAAGCCTCTAAATCATCGGTGCCACATGGGGGCTCAGTGGATCATTCCGTCTATGTCCCTCCACACAACATATGTTGCCATTTTGGTTGCTTTCACTTGTGCTATTCGGCATATAGAGTTCAGGTTTGATGAACTCAGAGACCTCTGGCAGGGAATACTTGTCTCGGCCTCTTCTATTGGTACACTACTCAAATCTGGCTTTCATTTGTTCAATATATGTCATTATAAGAAACTTACTCTTTATTTCTAATGAAGAGGCTGTATGTCTTTCAATGCAAGTTCTGTCTACATGCTCTTTAGTTTGAATGATAAGTAGTCCCAGTGAATGAGATGTCACCAAATGATGTCCTATTAAATACCCAAGCACATCTAGTATATCCAAGTATAAAGTGTTTGTGTTTTGCATTTGCATAAGAGTAGTGCATACTCACATAAAACTTATAAGGGGACTATAAATGTGGATGAGTCCATTTCTTGGGGGTCACTAATTCTCATCATAGTGGGAAAGTCAATCATATGATCTGAATATATGCTTTAGGAGTAAAATCAAGAATACAATTAGCATCAAGATTATCCAGTCGTTTTGTCATGTTTCATTTTAATAACCTTAGAAAGGAGTAGGCACAGTTTCTAAGCGTTCTTGATGTTTAGCTATTATGAAGTCTAGTTGCATCTGGTTCAAAAATTCTGGAAGAAATCATGATGTTACAGAAAATATAGCATTGTCTTCTGTAAGCTGATTAGGCTGTATATCATATCACATATAACAAATTAAATTAGTATAACTTGTAGGCTGTGCTTTGTTAATTGGTTATCCTAATAACTTCCAGGAGTATGGGTGGTTGCATACGTTTTGAATGAAATTCATGATGATATCTCATGGCTTCAAGTTGCCTCCAGATTTGTGCTCTTAGTAACGGTATGACTTATACTACTAGTACCTTTGTATATTGTGTACTGGGGATAGAAGTCTTCCAACTGATGTGTTTTGAATACATTTCTTATGTATATGTTGCAGACGAGCATTCTTGTATTAGCTATCTTTTCGATATCAAGTTCACAACCTCTTCTATCGCAAATCAGCTTGAGGAAAAGGGAACCTCGAGCATATGAGTCAATGGGTCAGGCTCTGGGAATACCTGACAGTGGACTGTTAGTGCAAAGGGAACCAGCATGTGTCGTAGATCCTAATGAACCACTTGATAAACTTCTTCTAAACAAAAGATTCCGCCAGTCATTCATGGCATTTGCAGACAGGTGTGTTTTCTTCTTCAAGTTCCATTTTTTAAAATGCATTTGCAGAGAGAACATTTATGCCCAAATTATTCTCCAGTACAAAGAAATGGTCCAGGATGTGAAAATAACCTTCTCCTGAACCTATCTGAGAAGTAATATATAGTGAATTTTCCTAGGGTCAAAGTAGTTCTATGCAGACAAATGGAAGTTACAGGATCTTCAAAGATATATATCTATCCATAAACTTCGGGGCAATCTATTTTCTGTAATGTTAATGAAATGAGAATTCAGAAATAAACTAATTTATTGGCTGGCACGCAATGTATTTATTTTATTCTATTGTTCTTCTTAATCACAGTTGTTTGGCAGGGGAGAGTGTCCATTTTTTTGAGGAAGTGCATGAACTCGGTAAAATACCTGTGGATGACCCTGTAAGAAGAATTTACATGGCACGCCATATCATTGACAAGTACATAATTGCAGGTTTGTTATTTTGTTAATGATAATTACATTAGTTCTGTTTCTTTATGATAGACATTAGCTTCAACGGTAGTAGACTCACATAGCTAGGAGTTCACTTTAGAGTTAAGACTCATAAGTTTGTGGGGACATGAATTTCAATTTTCCTTCTGCAGGGGCGGCAGTGGAGGTGAACATCTCTCACAGAACCAGACAAGAGATCTTGACTACTTCCAACCTGGCACAACCAAATCTTTTTAATGACGCGTTAACTGAGCTAATACACTTGATGAAAATGGTGCGATGAATTCTTAGTGATTTTTGGCGAACTTTCAATTCTTTTAATACTATAGGAGTAATGTCTGAACTTTTATTTATTTATTTTTTTACTGTCTTTGATTTAGAACTTGGCAAGAGACTACTGGTCATCTATGTTCTTCATGAAGTTGAAAGAAGAAGTCAGTATGAGATCTGGGGCCCAAGAACTGGAACAGATGAGAGGTTGGAACTACTCTCCCAGGTTGAGTTCTGTACATGGTGGTGATGATCCATTTCACCAAGAACAAGAACCATTTTCGATTGATTCTGGCTCCAACACTGAAGACCATGATGATGAACCAAGAATCATGAGCAGATTTTTATGAATGGTAAATTCGATCATACGAAGGCATCATGTATTCATAGTGTTAAATGTAGCTTACCTTCCCACTTCTGTACATAGATGCATTTTTCATAAGTTATAAAATGAAAAAATAAAAATAAATAAATAAATTAAAAACAATATAAAAAAAGCAACAACAAAAACAAAAAGCTTACGATTTTGCCTGAAGTCTCTTCTATTGTTAATATTCAAAGTCGTGAAGTAGTTTCCGTCTTTTGTGTTGGATATATATGAATGAAGCTTCATCCCCCATCCTCATGGTTTCCTTTTGTTTGGTCTTTGTCTAAGGTGATTTACTTTAGAGTTTTTTTTTTTTTTTTGGCGATGGGAAGATTTTTATTCAAATAAGAACACCATTACAAACAAAAGACCCAAAACGGGCCCAAATAAAACCAACAAACAACAACAAACAAAACCAAATAGCCCTACAATCTTCAGCCACAGTGCAGATTTAACAGGAGAGAGATGACGTAGTGACGTTGCCGCCACCAGCCAAGCCCAAAGGTGACACAGAAACGTCACCAGATCTGCCGACGAAGACTTGGAGTCCAACCAAAACAATCCCGTGCAAGTACAGCAGCATAGAACCCAACTAAAGATCTCCATAACCCAAATCTCTAAACCATACAAAACATCCTCAGAAACAAAGTCAGTAACCAAAGCAGAAGAAAAAAAGAAAAAGAGATAACGAGAAGGAGACTGATCCGCAGAGGGATCAAAGGGACAGACGACCGAAGACCGTGCAGACCCTTGTTGCACTACCGTATTCAACGGGTTTACGCGCAGGGACGGGAAAAACCCGTTAAAACAGACAATCCAAACAACACCGACGACAGAGCTCCGATGGACCAAGGAGCAATCGATGAAGTGGAGTCTGATGGGTGAGGAGGATGTGCATCTTAACCATGATGAATCAGAGATTTGAGACAAAGAGAGATGGGTATGCTGAAAATTAAAGATTAGGAATGGTTGGAAAAGGGGATCTGGGAAGGATAGGAAAGCAAAAACAAAAGGGAAAGCATACTTGCCACCGCCGGGGTAGCAGGGAGCTACCACGAGAAGGGTAGGGATAAGCCTCGCGAAGAGGGAAAATATCTCCCCCGACTTTCAAGCCAAAGATCCAGATCGGAGTGATCTAGATCTGGCAAGAAAGGGGGGGGAGGAGGGGGAAAGCCGGAAGCTGGGTTTGCTAGAGAGAAGGAGGAGTTTCTCTCACTAGAAAACGCGTGATCCTTGATTTACTTTAGAGTTTAGACATTCAAGTTGTGAATGTTGTCATGATGATTCAGTGTACCGACATAAATGAATGATTAGATTATATTAAATACACTCTTAAGTTATTAATAAAAATATTAATTAAAAATATCAAGGGTTGAGATTATTTTATAAGTGTTGATTTACGTGTATAGAGTAATTATTAAATTTTCAAATGAGAAGGGTGTGGTATTGTCAGACTTTCTAGATTCACTACATTAGCCTGAGTTCCAACTTCCAAGATGCATGTGACTGCACCGTACTTCATCTTCAACTTCTTTTAAGAGGGTGGATGTGAATAGTAATTAGGTTATTAAATGCGACTAGCGGAGGCCTTGGGGCTTAGAGTATGGTAGAAGCTTTCGATCGGTAAAAAACTTAACCCGTGGACCTGGATCCCTAACGTTTATTCTAAAATGTTGAAACATCACACATATTCTACGTCAATCCCCATAACCCGTGGACCTGGATCCCCCAACGTCAATACTAAAATGTTGAAACATCGCCTATATTCTACGTGCAATCCCCATATCCCTTCCTTTATTTGGCCAATAGAGCAAATCCTCTCCTTTCAAAACTCCAAGCAACCCCCCAGAAGGCCAGAAGGAACTGTGTCAGCCAAACTGCGAGAAAAGAAAACAAAATAGATGGTATATACATCTACAGCTGCATGCAATATTCATGGGTACCCAACAACCCAACAGCCCATCTGGCTTCTCCTTCTCTCTTCTCTTGGTTTCTTCATCTTCCTCAAACACTCCATCTCTTTAGCCCGATGGATCTTCATAACTTTTCTCCGACCCGCTAAAGATCTGAAAAGATCGTACGGCTCTTGGGGTTTGATCACTGGTGCCACTGATGGCATAGGCAAGGCCTTTGCCTACCAACTAGCCAAGAAAGGCCTAAACCTTGTTCTAGTCAGCCGCAGCTCCAAAAGGCTCGAATCAGTCTCCGAAGAAATTCGATCCCATTTCCCCGATGTGCAGATCAAAACTGTTGCCTTCGACTTCTCACGCGACCCGGGTTTGGTTAAGTTGGTAGAAGAGGAGATCAAGGGATTGGACGTGGGAGTTTTGATAAATAATGTTGGAGTGACTTACCCGGCAGCTAGATACTTTCATGAGGTGGATGAGAAAATGTGGATGGATATTGTTAGGGTGAATTTGGTAGGTACAACAAAGGTTACCGTGGCTGTTGTACCCGGGATGCTTCAAAGGAAGAGAGGTGCCATTGTTAATATTGGGTCTGGGGCAGCCGTTGTGGTTCCTTCCCATCCTCTCTACACCATCTACGCAGCTACCAAAGCGTAAGCATAAGCTTTATTAATTAAACCTCTTTGGTGATCAGACTAAGTAATTTAATTTTCAGATAAATTTTTACAAAAATTATCTCATTTAGAATACACTCCTTTTTACTTTCTCTTACTTCAATGTGATCATTTTTGTTTTGACATGTTTTTTCTTTTCTATTTGGCTCATGTTCATATCACTATGAAAAGAAAAAAAAAATTTGATTACCCTACAGAAGAATATATATATTAGAGAACTCATCTAGCTATTAAGTCATTTGCCTAGTATCATTTGATTTTTAGTGATATTAGTCTCCCTTTTATAAGTATCAGGTCCTAAGTTCCACTTAGGGACGATAAATTGTTGTGTATCTTAGTTATGGGAGCCATTCTAATGAGGACCACTAAAATGAGGACTAGTTAGGGATTTTTATGTTCGACCCACTTTTCTATCACATTTTTGCAAATTAACCTTTATGCAATTTTTCAACCAAATAGAAAATCGTTAAGACATTTATAATCGTGATTTATCAATTATAAACATGAACGGTTCATGTTTGACAATTTGGTTCGTCCATTGATTTGATCTAGTTTGATACCTTAACGATTAGCAATTTGAAACAAAATTTTCAGAAGTGATTTTCTCATGTATACATAAACATCTAACGGTTGATTTACTGTAATGTAATCGAAAAGTGGGTCTCCCAAACCATTTATTAGAAAGTCCTCATTTTGATGGTTCTCATTAGAAAGTGGGTCTCCAGATTAAGTTTCTCCAGATTACCTGTTTGGTCTAATAAGGAAAAAAAACTATATAAAGTCTTTTTTTTATAGGAAAAAAAAAATTGTATGTTACCGTACAGATGCAAATGTTATTACGAGTGTATCTACTTCAAAAAGTTTAGTTAAGAAAAATTGGTACTCCTTTCAAAAAAAAAAAAAAAAAAAAAAAAAAAAAACGGAAAATTGGTGATCCATATCATGGTGAGTTAATTACTTACATGAACCCAAAATAGCTTAGTTGAGAAAAATTGGTAGGGACTAGTAGTTGCTCAACTGAAAAATTGAAGTGTTATACCAACACACACGTCCTACAGCCAAAATTCGTCATAATAAGAGTTCGATCAGAATGTTAGTTCTGGGTTTTCTGGGATCTGGAGTTATGATGCATAAACTAATCATTTCATTTTCAGGTAAAACATGAGTGAGACATTGAAAGTTGAACTTTAATGCTTTTCCAAAGTTGCCAACGTCGATGAAAGCACTTTCACCAACCTTAGTAACTCATTCCAGTGCGTACCTGAAAATGACCACCAAATCTTGCATGTAATTAATCTGTAGAAACTAATTTACTGTGCAGTTACGTGGACCAACTCTCTAGATCCCTGTACATGGAATACAAGAAGTACGGAATCGACGTGCAGATTCAGGTTCCGTTATATGTCGCAACAAAAATGGTGTCGAAAGTTGCTTCGATCGAGAAGTCGTCATTGTTCATACCATCTGCGGATGCTTATGCAGAAGCAGCAGTCAAGCGCATTGGATATGAAGCACGGTGCACGCCGTTTTGGTCTCACTCGCTTCAGTGGTGGTTCGCGCGGTTGGTCCCTGACTCTCTGCTTGATGCCTGGCGCTTCTATATCGGCTTAAACAGAAGGGGAAAGCCAGCTATCTAGCTAGGTTGAATATTTTCTTTCTTCCATATGTTTGGTATGTATTTCTCTCGATCTTTGATTGAAGGGAACAGTTTATATATGTGAACTGCATGTGTGTTTCATTATTGAGAATATGAGCCCTATATATAGGGATTACAAAGTACATGTTCTAATGATACAAGGAAAACTATTCCGAATAGGACTAGAAATTCTAGAACATTCTCTCCTATTACAATCATTGAACTAATCCTAGTTTGATTAGGCACACATAAGTTGATTTCCTTCAACACTCCTTGGTGGTGACGCTTCATCCGTTGTCTCGTTAAAAATCCTGTGGGACAAAAACAAGCTCGAGGAGGAGAAAAAGAGTACAACACGTCATTTACTCTTCGAGATTGAACATGTAGACATCATAACTCCCCCTGATGTCGATATCTCCCCCTGATTGCTTTAATCATGGGAGTTCGGATAACTTTCTCAATTCAATGTTCTTCACATGTTTCTCGAAGGTGAATTTAGGTAACGACTTAGTGAATAAGTCCGCTATATTATCCTCTGATCGGATTTGATTCACTTCAATCTTTAGAAGTGATTGTTGTTGCTAATTATAAAAGAACTTAGGCGATATATGCTTGGTGTTGTTGCCCTTGATGAAACCTAACTTCATTTTCTCAATACAAGTAACATTATCCTCATAAATACATGTAGGTTCATCTGTGGTAGACTTCAAATCACAATTTCCTCAAATATGTCTAATTATAGATCTTAGCCATATACATTCGTGCACAGCTTCAGGTAGAGCAATAATCTTTGCATGATTTGAGGAAGTAGCAATAAGGGTCAGTTTTGTAGACCTCCAAGATATCACAGTGCTTCCCATGGTAAAGACATAACCCGATTGGGAGCGACATTTGTGAGGATCAGAGAGGTACGTACCCTACATCAGCAAAACCCATCAAAACATCATTGTCGTTTTGATTGAGGGAAGTGGGGGGATGCCGACCACCCTGGACGACACCGGCGGCAAAGTCTTGGATGGTGGCAAGTTGCCTCTTGGGGTCCGATCCAAATTTTTCGTCATTCTTCTTCTCTTTGTAGGGATAAAATAGGCCCATATCAATCGTATCTCTTAAGTATCGAAAGATTGTCTTTACACCAATCCAATGGTGGCGTGTTAGTGCAGAGTTATGTCGAGCTAACAAGTTTACTGCGAATGAGATGTTCGGTGTTGTGCATTGAGCTAGGTACAATAAGGTGCCTATTGCACTAAGATAGGGCACTTCGGCCTCTAATAACTCTTCATCCTCATCATTTGGACGAAACGGATCTTTTCCGGGCTCAAAACTACGGCCAATCATGAGAGTACTCACAGGTTTTGCTTTATCTTCATTAAAGCGCCTTAGGATTTTCTGAGTATATGCAGACTGATGGATCAAAATCTCATCACTACAGTGCTCGAGTTCTAAACCAAGACAAAACTGTGTTTTCCCAAGATCTTTCATCTCAAATTCGGATTTCAAGTATTTAGCAGTTTCCTTTAACTCATCTAGAGTTCCAACTGCTACAATTGCAAATCCGGAACTTGTTCTTTTAATGAACACGCATGTGCATATTTCATTGTTAATATATCACTTCCCAATCAAGTAGTCACTTAGACGGTTATACCACATCCGTCCGGATTGTTTCAATCCATATAGTGAGCGTTTTAATTTTATTGAAACTGCGCTCTGTGGTTTAGAACCACTTGATTTGGATAATTGAAGTCCATCTGGAACCTTATATATATATATATATATATATATATCTAAATCTAGATCCCCATAGAGATATGCTGTAACCACATCCATAAGCTGCATGTCAAGTTTTTTAGAAACTACCAAACTGACAAGGTAGCGGAACGTTATAATGTCCATTACGGGAGAATATGTCTCCTCGTAGTCGATTCTAGGGCGTTGTGAGAGACCTTGCGCCACGAGGCAGGCTTTATATCTAACCACCTCATTTTTCTCATTACACTTTCTAACAAAAACCCATTTATGGCCAACAGGTTTTACATCTAGGGGTGTCTGCGTTATAGGCCCAAATACCTGTCTCTTTGCTAATGAATCTAATTCAGTATGGATTGCATCTTTTCATTTAGACCAATCCGTTCTTCGTTGACAATCTTCGACAGAGTGAGGTTTGATATCATCATATTCAATAATTCCTTTTACAACATGATATGCAAATGCATCATCAATAGTAAAAGAATTTCTATCCATCATCTTATGTACACTAGTGTAATTCATGGAGATCTCCCTATTCTCTGAAATTGGTTCTGACATTGAAGCGTCCCCCAATGATGTCTCTTGGACATAACCATAATCCGGAATATTCTCATGAGATGGATTATTTACATCGATGATTAATGGATTATTTTGTGTCAAACTCACTTTCTTTCTTGGGCGAGAATCCATCGAACCTTTAGGTCTCCCGCGCTTCCTGGCAGGAGCCATGGCCTTAGCCACTGCGTCACCCATATAGGGAACGTTGGCGCCATGCTCAGTTTCCCTTGAGATGGTGTCATGTCCTCTAATTTTAGGGACATCAATCCTTGCAGTCACATTTTCAGCAGGTATATGTGTGATCTTGTCACTTTAGCGATATCAGAAAAAGCATCAGGCATCTATTCTGCTACGTTCTGAAGATCGAGAATTCTCTATACTTCAATTTCGGGCTGTGCGGTTTGGGGATCAAGATGAGACAAAGTGGGGACAGACCACGACAAGTCATGTCGTTCCTGTTGAATATTTATGCTCTTATCTCCCCCTAACGACTGGAAGACTGTCTCATCAAAGTGACAATATGCAAATCTAGCGGTAAAGAGATCGCCTGTTAAGGGTTCTAAGTAGCAGACAATCGTTGGAGAATCATATCAAACATAAATGCTTAATCGTTTTTGAGGACCCATTTTGGTGCGCTGTGGCGGAGTAATTGGCACATAAACTGCACACCCAAATATGCATATGTGTGAGACATCAGACTTATACCCAGTCACCATCTGGGACGCAGAAAACGATTGACTGGCAGTAGGCCTCAGACGAATAAGCACAGCTGCATGCAATATTGCATAGCCCCAAGCAGAAATAGGGAGATTGGTGTGCATTACCAATGCTCTAGAGACCATTTGTAGTCGTTTGATGGTGGCTTCTGCGAGACCATTTTGGGTGTGAACATGAGGAACAGAGTCACTACAAGAAATGTGGGCTAATACAACGAAGTGATCTGCAAGGACTTAACAATTCATTGCATTTGGTTAGGTTATACAAAGAATTATACAAGTCTTTGCTTTTGGTTGGAAGGATATGCAAGGAATAGATAAAGTCTTTGCATTTGAGTAACCAAAATAAGAAAAAGTGTAAATTCGTTGTATTAACTTTTCATTTCCTTACATTAATCGGGCGGGATCTTTGGCGCTCACTCCCGCTCAGTCTATTTGCTTTTTTTTTTTTTTTTTTCTTTTGCTTTCCCTTTTCTTTCTTTCTCTATCTTTTACTTCCTCATCTCTCCTCCAAGTTGCTCTCACTCTCAGAAACCAGATCGAAAAACACACCAAACTCCAACAACCAAATCTGAATCGGACCTTCGCCAGCCATCTTCTCCCATCCTTCTCTCTCGGCCTCTCACATCCTGCTTCAATTCCTTTGAAATCCAATCTATGCCCAAAATCCGTAATACCCAAATCAAAAACCCTAACACCTCAGCCCCAGTTACCTCCTCCAATCTCACATGCTCTCTCGACTTCTTGCTTAGCAATCAGTTTCTTGTCGCCCTTTATTTATGCTTAGCAATCGATTCTTGTCGCTAGTTGGTATTTTTTTGCGTCTTGGTTTACGTTTGCAGTCTATTTTCCGTAAATTGGTGTTAATTTTGGTTAATACTTTGGTTTTGGTTGTGATTCTGTCAAGAAATTGAATGGGTAGCAGGCTCAGATCAAATTTGTAGGTTGCAGAGGTCTTCGCCATTGAAGCTCCCTCTCCTTCATCTCCATCACCTTCCCATTTCAGGTTTCATTCATCTCATGCTTCTATTTCTCGAATCTTTTCTTTTTTTTAATTCGTAAAAAAAAAAATTGTTCTGGTTGCAGTCAACAACGCCACTTCTATCTCGCCGTCGACATACTCCAGTTCAAGATGGTATCTTTATCTCTCTTCGATCTCCTTTATTATATATATACTTTTCAGTCGGAGACGTTGAGATTATAGTTAACTGAATCTGTGAATTGAATTGAGCAGGAGACATTTATGGACTTGTTGGGCGTGGCGGGAAGGCGTCCTTGTCTTCCAATGGTGGTCTGCTACAGCTCACGTGAAGAGCTCGACGCCGTCAGCTCCACCGTCGCAACCGTCCCCTATATCTCTTTAGCCCCTCTGGTAATTTGACACTAGAATGCCAGTTATAACATATTTACATATCTATTTCAATGTGTATATATGATAAGTTCATGAAGTTGTGAAGCTTTGTTGCTTGATTGTTTTTGGAGTGGATAGGTTGTCTCTAACTTGTTTATTTTGATTGTTTTCTCAAAACAAAAAACCCTAAAATCGTTTTCTTGTTTATTTCTTTAGTTTCTGTTTTCGCAGGTTTTTGTCCTCTGTTTTCTTTTAATTAATTAGCATAGCAAATGATCTCCAAAATCCCTAAAAATTTACCAGTATCCAGTTTAGTGTGTTCGCTTAGTGTCTATGAAATTTCATTGAAACCGGAGTACTTTAGGTTAGGTTTTTATTTTCATTTTGGTTTCTGGTCAGAGTCATAGTTAATCTGCTTTTTGTTTATTAGTTTAGTTGTTATTCCATCTTCTGTGGATTCATTGTTTGCAAGGTAAAGTTTGTGTGAGCTTTAAGTTTCACAAAAGAATGTACCTAATAGTTTGAAACTTCATATAAAAAAATTTATATAGTGTTTCTAA
Organism: Rosa lucieae; assembly: GCA_024704745.1. Lineage (NCBI taxonomy): Eukaryota > Viridiplantae > Streptophyta > Magnoliopsida > Rosales > Rosaceae > Rosa > Rosa lucieae. The sequence goes on from CM045495.1 coordinate 53,407,158, forward strand.
GCTGTTACTTGTCCTTGATGTTTATCTTTGAATTCAAATAAGCTTCAGGTCATTTATGTTTTGAGTATGAATTTGTAAGCATGTGTATGTTCCTGTTGTTGGATATACATGTTGTCTGCATTTATATGTTTGGCTTATAAGAGGCTATAAGGAATAGTTCCCCTCCGTTCAAACATATTGTGTTTCTTTTATATGTTATTTTTCAGTTTTTCTTTTTGGAAGCATGTGAGTATGCTAAACATGCTTGAATTGTCTGTACCATTTGGAGATGCGTGCTGGTAATATTTGATGATTGTGTTAAGTTTCAACCCAGGGCCAAAATTAGCAACAATTATTGGCTTAAATGTTCTGTAGATACAACATTTCAGTGTTTTTTTGGTCATAGCATTTCAGTGTTTAGGTAAGCATTTTCTGGAGTGTAAATCTACTTCTCAGCTGCATTTTTACTAATCAAGCATATAATTGAGTGTTGGTCTTCTTGCCTAGCATTATATTCTATTTGGTTTCTCTCTGTTTTTTTTTTCTCTGGATTCTTCTATTTTGAATGTGTACGTTGTTGGTGAGTTGTGCTTGGAATTTGAAATTCTATGTGATTGATCAGAGTGCACCACTTTGCATTTACTATGCACAACGTGAGGCATGCAAGTTTGGAGCATGCAACTACCTGTGACAACAGTACAAAGTCTCGTAGTTCAAGTTAAGCAAGGTCAAGGGTCTTTCCATTGTTCTTTTTTGATCAACTTTCTCCAACCAAAATATCGTTTTTCTTTTTGCAAGTCCTCCAACAGAGGCTTCATAACTCACTGGCTTAGCATACTCAGTTACATTCATCTCTGTGTTGTATCATCTTTATACTCAGTTACATACATCGCTGTGTTATATCATCTTTATATTGTCTTGTCCTGCTCCCATATTTCTTGCTTAGCAAAGAAATTGCTCATTCCAGCCTAAACTTAGTTGATCGACTTCTGTTCTGGAGTCTAATTGTTAAACTTGGAATGTGAAACATGTGCTTTTGTAATTCTCAATGAGGCTATGTGTTGGATGCCTATGTGTTGCATAACGTGAGAAAAACTGTGTGCAGTGAGCATGTGTTTTGTACTGCCAGCATCTCATTGTACATGGTAAAATGTGTAATACATAAATCATGACTAATGTAATGCATATAACAACTTCAGTCTTAAGACTCTGGAAGTTAATTATAGAGTATAAATTAACGCCAAGTCTTTGCCTACTTGCAAAAGGGATATGTAGTTGTTTCAAAAGCACTCTGAAACATGAAAATTATACTTTTGCATTCTTTCATTCTTCTTCTTCTTCTGCTTTTCCTGGCTTTTTTTGCCTCCAGGATAGATTCTTTCCCTAACATTCTTTCTATCAAAGAATGGGATGACATTTGCTTATATTTTCCACCATATTGTTGGAATGATCTTGGAGTGTAATTATTGAGCTAGCACTTTACTGTGGCATATTCAAAACAAGCTTGCATATCTTTGCTTCTTTTTTTTTTTTTGGGTACTAATTTAATAATTTGTATCAGTAAAACTTAAATTGTTAGCTGGTTATGTGTTGTATAATGTGAGAAGTACCATAAATTGTTAGTATGTGCATTATACTGCTCGTATCTCATTGTACATGGTATGACGTGTAATGCATAAAACATGACTAATGTAATGCTTATAACAGCTTCAGTCTTAAGACTGAAGTTATAAGGAATTCTGTGATTAGTGCTGATGCCAGTAGAGAACACAAGTGGTCATTCTCTATTGGCAATTGCAGAGAATAGAGTTGGTATTTCATTTCTTCTTTATGGATTGTATTTGTGATTAGTGTTGATAAACTATTGGCATCTGCAGATGGTCACTCATTACATGGAGACTTCCAGGACGAACAGACTGAAATCAAGAATCACTGGGACCTATGTGCATGTGTATCTTGATTTTTTAAATCTTGTTATAGATTAGTGTAGCCTCAATTTTTGATGTACAAACGAACTAATTGTTTTTAATTCAAAGAATAAAAGAAAAAAGAGTTTGGAATGACATTTGGGGTATATTTCTATTATTCAGTTTTTTTTTTTAAATTTTAATACTAAAATGCAAGGAATGATATGCAAGGAATTGTCCTTGTATTTTGGTTAACCATAGTTAACCTCAGGGGCTAAATTCCTTGCATTTGAGTTTTCAAATGTAAGGAATTTTCAAGTTGTTGTATTTGCTCTTTTGCAAGGGCCTCTTTGCAAGGACTCAAATGCAAGGAAAATTCTTTGCATTTGGGTTAATGCAACGAATTTCCAACTTTTTACAAGGAAAAAATTCCTTGCAAAAAGCCTTTTTTCTTGTAGTGAGTGTTCAACTTCAATCCCAATGGAGATGCATTATTCATCAAAAGTCTTTGATGTAAACTCCCCAGCATTTTCTAGTCTTATAGACTTAATAGGATGATCAAGGTGGTGAGCCCTTAACTTAATCATTTTGGCTAGGAGTTTAGCAAATGCAGTGTTCCTTGTGGACAATAGCATGGCATTTGACCAGCGTGTCGTTGCATCAATCAACACCATAAAGTTTCGAAATAGTCCGCAAGATGGTTGAATAGGTCCACAAATATCACCTTGGATTCTTTGCAAGAATGGTATATTTTCTTTAGTGTCATTTGCATAGGATGGTCTAGCTCGATCCTAATTTTGCTAAAGAGTAGGCTTTGCAGAACGAATGATGGGCTTTAGAGACAACCAATGAGGATTTTAGTTGAGCTATGAAGTCACAATTGACTTTTGGAGTAGAATTTGGATTCATGGGAGCATAGGTGGCGTCAAAGCCACTTTTGGGCTGCAGGGGAATGGCGGCGCCGGTCTGTGAAGGCCGGTCATGTAAGGGGACGGCACCATGAGGCGCAGTGGCTCCTTTTTGGTATTGGTTGCAGATGAATCTTATGGCCTGGCTTCATGATCTGTCCGGTTTGGTCATAAAATAAATCGATACTTTATCAAACTTTAGACAAATTGTAGTCACTCAATCCGTTTGGTAACCCAATTAAATATGACTAGGAAAGTAAGAAGAGATGTCGGTGGAGCGAGTCTCACTTAAATACCACTAATCTCAACTAGTTTTCTAGAGATCATACTTAATTAGGTGAGCCTCGTGAGAAAGAGTTAATCCAATAAGTCATTTTATTGATCAAGGCATAATTGCCATTACATAATTCTTGGAAAAATAAAGGACTATACTAATCAAAATCTGAGGCATCCTTGTGTACTACTTTGTCAGATTTGAAGTCCGCTATCGTGAGGTTGACATCATTGTCATCACCATCATCTCCTTCTTCGGCAAGATAGACCTCTTGCTCTCTTAGGTCTCTATATGCCTTGTAACATGCAACTAATTGATTGCTTGTATTGCATTGTTTGAACCAATACTCACTTGATCCACATCGATGACACACGTCATTGTGATTGCCTCCCTTTAATTGAGGTACATTGTTTGCCCTTGGTTGACGTCCCCTAGAGGGATTGACGCCATTCCTACGGCCTTGGGCAGCTCCACCACGTCCTGGAGCCCCACGACCTCTTCTCCCACGTTGCCATGTATTGCCACGTGTTCGTCCTTCATTCTGATGATTACCATCCTTTGTAGGCCAGTTGTATGGACCAATACGTCTGTTTTGTCCCTTATTTTTATGGTTCTGCTCCTTGCGGCCTCCTTTGGGTGCATTATTATAATTCGCCTCTTGAACTCTCTTAGTTCCTACAGGCCTTGAATTATAATTCTTCACGAGGATATTATCATATTTTTCAGCTACAGACATAACATTAATTAGCTGATGAAACCTCGTGATCTGTCCAGCATTGTACTTACCTCTGTATTGCTTTGATACTAAAATTGCTGAGACGGGGAAGGTGGAGAGAGTCTTCTCAATTAGCTCTTGCTCCGTGACGGGTTGTCCACAGAACCCCAACATGGTTTTGAGGCATAGAGCTTCTTAATTATATTCAGCTACGGACTTGAAGTCGGCAAATCGTAGATTGCCCCATTGAACTTTCAAGTCGGGGAGGAGGGAGTCCTTGACATTACCAAATCGCTCTTCTAGCGCAACCCATAATTCTCTAGCATCCTTGATTGCCATGTACTCCAATCAGAGTGATTTATCCATGTGGCATCTCATCAAGACGAGAGCGGTGGCATTATTTGTAGTCGTATGCTCAAATATAAGCGCAGAGTTTGGTGCCTGAATTACGAGTAGGATTCCTTTTGAAGTGAGGTGGTTCTCAACATCCGTGATCCAACTATGATATTCTGAGCCAGTTGAGTCAAGTATAGGAAAGACAAGATTCGGCTTCGACATCCTGAAAACAAGAAGAAGAAGGATATTAGTTTCAGAGTTAAAACTTTCACGACCACTAATAAATTATAAGACTTCCGATCTATGCTACCAAGCAATCGATTTCCAAGAAATTTTGGATTAGACAGAAACAATGATGTTTATATGGTCATAAATCGATGCTTACAGATGCTCTTAGTCCAAAGTCTTACGAACGCTCTTAGTTCATTTATAGTGTGAATCCCTACTATTCCACTTTTCAAGAAGCAAACCCACGTTATAAGAAAGGTGGGATGTAAAAGAAGGGAAGTTGCAAGTCCCCGAGAAAAAAGAAAATAAATCTATATTTCAAAACCAGGAACTTTAATTTAAAACTTATTTGTTAATTCAAAGCTTGAAACCTTGAATCTTGAATTCTTAAACTTTTGGAGGCGATATAGGTCGAGTTAGTGAGGGTCCTTATTAGGGTGGGCAAATTCTCCCGAGCCAAACCAGCCAACCGAGTCCATCCCAAACCAAGATTTTCAGTAACCGACAGCTTCGGTAACTAAAGTAGTGGTACGGTATAACCGAACCGAGCTCTCGTATCTGGTACGATACTGGTATTGATTCTTACAGAAATACGGTATACCGTACCGTACAAAGCATTTAATATAATATTGATTTATTGTAAATATTTCTTATATTATCAATCATAGCCTTTGATTTTCTTCAGTTTTAATTCATAACCGTTAGATTAAAAGTTTCCAAACCCTAATCCCTCAGTCATTCTCTCGGCCACTCGATCACTCTCTCTCTCTCTCTCTCGAAGCCGAGCAAGGCTTTGAAGCTTTGAGCCTCTCAAAGTCTCAATCTCTTTGAAGATCAATCGAATCTTTCGAACCATTGCTGCTGGTGAGTATGACCTTCGATTGTTTTCAATTTTAGTGATTAGAAGCTTTGAATTGTTGATTTGAGGTGTTATTAGAAGCTTTGGATTGTTGAGATTTACCAATTTATTCTGGATTTTCATGGTTTTCCTTTTGTGCTTGGAGGAACAGGAGGATCGAGGACTAAGTTTGATCTTTGAGGGAGAAGAAGGCAAAGTTTGAATCTGGTAGGTTCAGACTGCAGACCATGTAGACCCAGAATCTGGTAGGTTTTCCGTTTTCCTTTTGTTGCTTTTCTTGTTTTATCTAACAAGCTGTATTTGGAGTTTCTAATCCAGAATCTTGGTTTTGTTGTTATTTTTAATGTTGAAATATTCTAGACCCTGGTGTTTTTATCAGAATTTGATTAAAGTTTTATGCTTTTTGTGTTTCTGAGTTGCTCCAAGCCTCCATGAATGTAATGATAGCATATATCTTCGATTTGGATATAGTTAGAAACTTAAAATTATTCCTGTATGAGGATGAATTTGGATGGTGTTTATGAAATCCCAGTAACTCTTAACTCTTAAGCTATGCATTTCATTATATGAGGCATTTGTAGATTAATTGAGAAATCAAATGGAGGGTATTGCTTTTGAAAGAGGGGGAAAATAGTTTATTGGTTTTCTGGGTTTCGGCATTATCAAAAGCTTGCTTCAGAAGTAGCAGTTTACAGTAAAGTTATTTATGGTTTAAGTCATCTGTTATTGTTCCAATTTGTTATCGGTTTAAGTCATCTATTATTGTTCCAAACTGCCAGCATTCTTATTATTTTCAACAAAAACTAAATTTGCAGAAACTGAGTATGAAGTGTGAATTTGCAGAAATTGAATTTGAGGGAGCACATCAACTCAGCAAGGCAGCAAGCAAATATGAAGTGATGATGAGATGAACTTTGAGTCCTGGAACACTTTGTTTTCAACTATTGCACTTAGTTATTGTATCATTTGATATTTTGATTCATTTGTGTGAAGTGTGAACTATGAATTATTGACTTAAAATTTGTATGAACTATGGAGTGATGAAGGGGATGAACCGAAGTGATGAACTCAAGTAGTGAAGTTAGCTTATTTTTCATTTGCAAGTTGGGCCTTTAAATTGATGTGAGATTGCATTTTTTCATTTGCTGACAGGTTTGGGCTTTTAAAAATTTAGTTGGGTCGTAGCTGAAATCTGGCCCAATCTTAAACTCGGTACAAGGCCCAACCAACCGAGATCTCGGTATACCGGGAAGTTGGTATACCGACTTCTATGGCCTGTAATGGTAGGCTATTTTGTGTACCAACTTAGTTTGGTACAGTAGGTGGTATTGGGCTTCAAGGTCTGGTACCAAACCCACCCCTAGTCCTTATGTAGCTCAGTGGTGCTTGACTTGGAGGATGTGTGCGGTATTGGAGTTTGTCCAAGAGGAGGTGACTGGCAAGATGGTTTGCTAGACGAGAAGGCAGTAAATGACAGTTGGAACGTGAGGTTGTCCAAGGGGGCTGCAGGGGCAGCGGAGGCGCTGGGGCTTGCGGCACAGCAAGTGGAGGCAGTGGCAGCGGCGGTTTTGAAGAATTTTCTAGTTTGGTTTGGTTTGGTTTTTTTTTTTTTCCTTGTGGTTAGGGCTCGTGCTAATAACGTGTTTAAGGAAAAGAGAATCAAGAGATATTGATGAGAGAATTGTGTGTTTCATTATTGAGAATAGGAGCCCTATATATAGGGATTATAAAGTACATGTTCTAATGATACAAGGAAAACTATTCTGAATAGGACTAGGAATTCTAGAACATTCTCTCATATTACAATCTTAGTTTGATTAGGCACACATAAGTCGATTTCCTTCAACAAACTGTTCATTTGGACGTGATTATTAGCTAATCAGATGATCAAATCACATCGCAAATCATAGCTTCAGTGTGGAGTCTGATTTTCCAATACCTTTGATATAAAGTGTGATGTTGAAAATGAAGAATTTGTATGTTTAGAATAATATTGACTAAACTTGCGATCTACAAAAATGTCGTCCCATTCAGTAGTGTGGGCTTGTAATTGAACGGAGCATTAAAATGATTGGTTGATGAGTGAAACTTATGTAGTCGGGTATTATATTGAAATTATAAGTTCATTGTAGTGAAATCATGGTAGACACAGTCCTAAACTCTCAGTAAGACTCCCCACCCCACCCAATAAGGCAATAAGGATGAATAGCAAACCACAGGAAGCAAGACGGCTTTGATGCTTCGAGCGTGCATTACATCGATCAAGTTTATTGGTGACCATATCTCCAAACAAAAGTAATTAGTAACTGGAAAACCCGACTGGTTGCGTATGGTTTTAGGCTTTTGGCAAACCCGACCCGATCTGATCCTCATAGCCTCATAGGTGGCTACTGGCTAGGTCCCAGTTTCTCTGCTCTTAAGCATCTCCAACAGAGTAGCTAAATTTAATTTTTAGCTATATTTAACTATTTTTGAAGCAAAATTAAACTCCAACAGACTAGCTATAGCTTAGCTATATTTAACTTTAGCTAAATTGGCTAGCTATATTTAGCTAGAGAATCCTACATAGCTAAAGCAAAAGTTATATTTCTCTCTCCTCTTTTGTCCACATGTCAGTTTACGATTCGATGAAACATAATATATCACTTACAAATAGCTATCATTGATGGAGCAACATTGTTAAATCAATAGCTATATTTCACAAGTTTAGCTAAATTTAACTAAAAAATAAATTCTACTGTTGGAGATACTCTTAAGGACGCACCGTTTTTTTTGGTTGGACTGCTTTCATCGTTTATAGCATCATTAATTTAATCTAATCTCTTTCAAGCAGTCTGTGCCCCTCACGCTTCTCTGACTCTTCACTGCTCCACAGGGTCAACTTCCGGTCTTCTGCTTGACACTGTAGATTGAACACTTCAGTGGCAATGGAATTGCCACAACTTTTCATGGTAGCAGCAACCACTATAGGCTTCATCTCTGTTTGCAAAGCTTCCATCAATTTTGTGAGATGGGTATATGTCATGTTTTTGAGACCCACAAAGAATCTCAGAAAGTATGGATCTTGGGCCATCATCACTGGCTCCACTGATGGCATTGGCAAAGCCCTCGCCTTTGAAATGGCCTCAAAGGGCCTCAACCTCGTCTTGGTGGGTCGAAACCCTTGTAAGCTCGAAGCCACCTCACATGGGATCCATGAAAAATATGGCAACCAAGTTGAAATCAAGAACGTTGTGATCGACTTGGCGAAATTGAGTGGGGAGGAGATAGCTAGAGCCATAGAGGAAGGAATCAAAGGGCTTGATGTTGGGGTTTTGGTTAACAATGCAGGGGTGGCTTACCCTTATGCTAAGTTTTTCCATGAGGTTGATTTGGAGCAGATGGAGGGCATTACGAGGGTGAACATTGAAGCAGCAACTTGGGTGTGTAGGGCTGTGATTCCAGGCATGCTCAAGAAGAAGAGAGGAGCAATTGTCAACGTTGGATCTGGGTCATCTGTGATAGTTCCTTCTTATCCTCTGTACACTGTTTATGCTGCTTCCAAAGCGTGAGTTTTTTTTAGATTGAATCTTTCTTTGTGTTGTGAATTTTGTGGTTGGACTAATCTGAAATGCATGCTGTAAGTTATAGGATGTGATTGGATGAGTATCAGTGCCTAGCTTCACATGGAAATTGGGATTAGTGTCAATGCACTCGATATTATTCCCATTGCTATGAAGCCTAACCAATTTGTTTCCCTAAATGCACAATCTTTCCAAGAGGATTCTTATCAGAATCTGTGTTATTGATCATTTTCATTATGCAGCAGATGGACTTGATAGTACGTTTCAAGATAATATGAATCTTAACCCTCTTGGAAAGTCCACTTAACCTTTACTCATTTGTAAAGGAAAATCCCAATTGACCTTTGCTTCTTGAATGGGGGGTTGTGGCCTCTAATTGTGAATAATCCTGCACATTTGTGACCACCTTCATAACCCTTATCATTGCGAATTATGTTCTTGTGAACTATGATACAGGTGCCTTGCAATGTTCTCAAGGTGCACTAGTTTGGAATACAAGCAGCAAGGAATTGACATTCAGTGTCAGGTTATCATCTTTCCCCTACTTATATTCTTATGTTTAATCAAAATATCTGAGAGTTGAGCTAAGGTATCCATTACAGTAGAGTTGACAAATAGTTTGTTCTGATAGTTCATGTCAAAAACGTAAAGTCATTGAATAGTATGGGAAAGACTTTTTCAGTACTATATATGAATATGATTGTGTTGTTTTCAAAGAACACAGATTAATTGGTCCATGTGATTCACCTGCTTATAGCCTTATACATGCTTAACGCAGATTCCCTTCTTTGTGGCGACAAAGATGACAAAGTTAAAGCCATCTTCCTTCTTGATTGCATCTCCAGAGACGTATAGCAAAGCAAGCATACGATGCATTGGTTATGAGCATCTGTGTACGCCCTACTGGGGGCACTCAGTGCAGTGGTTCATAGTACGTGCTTTGCCTGATGCATTATTGAATGCGAGCATTTTCCGGTACTTCCTTGGGATGCGAAAGAGAGGCCAATTGAAGGAGTCTCGGATTAAGAAGATGCAGCAACAAGAAAATGCACTGGGAAATCATGGTTAACTTGATTCTGAACCTTGTCATCTTTACATGGACTGTTTCTCTTCATCATCTTTACAAGGAAACTGCTGTTGTCGCTAATGGCTTTGCTAATTTGAGTCGGAAGTTTCATTTGGGGTGGCGCTTCATTCGGTTCTTCACTGGATTAAGGTTCTTTGTGAGGTGTAACCGTGTAAGTATTTGCAACATCTGTAATACTGACCAAATAAAGAAATATATGTCGAAGGAAAATCGACTTTGTGTGCCTAATCAAACTAGAATTAGTTTCATGGTTGTAATATGAGAGAAGGTTCTAGAATTCCTAATCCTATTCGGATTAGTTTTCCACTTTTCCTTGTAACATTATAACATGTACTTTGTAATTCCTATATATAGGGCTCCTATTCTCAATAATGAAATACAATTCTCTCTTCAATCTCTCTCAAATATCTCATTCTTGAACAATATAAGTTATGTTCCACTAAATTAGTATGAGATTGAATCATTTAACCTACCTATATATTCAATATGTATTAAATTTAGATCCATAATACAATAACCTCTACAGTGAGTTAGTTGGATGTTGGATCAGGGCCCTTCTGTCTCCTTCAAGTCCACCAGTATTTGGAAGTATGCATTGATGAGCATTTCTAAATAATTCAATCAAAGCATTTGAATGCCACCGTCTATAAGTCAGAGTAGCCAAATCATGAAAACAAATAGTAACTTGTTGTAAAACATAAAGTACGAGAGTTTGGGAGAAGAGAGAAATGACTATGAGAATGGGATGTGTGTGTATATTCATCTCACCATAAAGAGGTTTATATAGGATTACATGGTGCACACAAAAAATAACGTTTAATTACAATTCAATCACTCCTACAATTACAAGCCTATCAATCACTAATTAGTAGTGATTGACAATAATCACTCAACATCTATTTACATGGTTTTACAACATAACTCACTGAAAGGTGAGTTGTAGATATCAATGATGTGGATGACTCACTCAGATTGAATCTAAACCCATTTACGGAAGTGTCGTTTTCGGTGAGAAGTTGAACGAAAGGTCATTTATGTGAAGATTTCAAATGCTTGTGTTTTTCTGTTTTTGGTAACTCGCCTATATATTTATGAGGCAATGACTAGTGTGTAGTTGGGGAATATATAGTAGCCCATAAAACAAGCTAAAGTTGCTGAAGCACATAACAGCAAGGCGCAAACAAGGGACAAAACCCAATACGTACCTACTTGTTTGTTATGCATTTCTTGGACGGCAACTACTCTTCTTTCTTTTCAGCACCCAACTCTTAATTACAGGAATGGAAGTGCATTGAACATCCACAAACTTCAGCGTTCTTCATTCAATTTTTTTTTTAAAAACGGTGCGCTTGAGTTTTTTAGGAGATCCACAGTTTAGATTTCATTGACTTGTTTGTTTTGCTTGTTTATTCTGGAGGTTTTGGTTATGTCCCCCTTCATTGTCATTTGCATTTTTTTGACTTAATAAATTGGAGTGTTAGAGAGGTTGCTCCTCTGCTATCACTCATTGAATCAAAAAAAAAAAAAAAAGGAGAAAAATGTAACCAAGATTCTTTTACAGAGAGCTGACTATGGCAATGGAATTGCAAGAAGGTTTCATTGTAGCAGCAAGTTGCATAGGCTTCATCTCTGTTTGTAAAGCTTTCATCAACTTTGTGAGATGGGTATGGGTCATGTTTCTGAGATCCCCAAAGAATCTCAAGGACTATGGCTCTTGGGCTATCGTCACCGGCTCTGCTCAAGGAATTGGCAAAGTGCTTGCCTTGGAGTTGGCTTCGAAGGGTCTAAACCTTGTCCTGATTGATAAAAACCATTCAGCGCTCGAAGCTACCTCCAATGAAATACATGAAGAATTTGGCGGAAGAGTCGAGATTAAGAACATGGTGATCGACTTGGCCAAATTGAGCGGCGAGGAAATAGCTAATGCCATAGAGGAAGGGATAAGAGGACTAGATGTTGGTGTTTTGATTAACAATGCAGGGATAGGTTACCCTTATGCCAGGTTTTTTCATGAGGTTGATTTGGAACTCATGGAGAATATTATTAAGGTGAACTTGGGAGCAGTATCTTGGGTGACTAGAGTAGTGCTTCCAGGAATGCTCAAGAAGAAGAAAGGAGCAATTCTCAATATTAGTTCCAATTCAACTCAGCTCCCTTCTTTTCCTCTATACACTCTTTATTCTACAACCAAAGCGTGAGTTTTCTGAACTATCATTTAATTTGTTTCATGCATATTTTCCTTCTTGGAATTAAAAATCTCTTAACTGCATCAACATGTACTCTACTACTTCCCTCCATCCCTTGAATCACATTAGAGGTCTTAAACGATTTTGGTTTTGTTCTTAGATTCTCAAGTATCTCGTCGATCTATGGTACAATTTTCTTGTCAACGTGTTTCAGAAAAGCTGTTAATGACATAATTCAAGTCTTAATTAGGCAAAACAACACCTATTTACAATGGATATGGTTTCAGTCCTAGACTATTTAGGGTTCAAGAAGCTTACCAGCACTAGATCTGGACTTTTTAGAGCTACTACGTGTCCCGGGAAGGCGTATAAATGCCTGAAAGATGGTATAAAATATTGTTTGTATCATCCAAAAGCATAAGAAGACATGGAAGTCGAGAAGGAGCTCTTTCAATGTGGGTATAGTAATTTTTAGTGTAAAATGCTGAAACACAGCGCGACGATAAGTTGAGTTTTACACGATACTAGGCCTAATATGCTGCTAGGTCATAGAAAACATGGGTGGTATTATTCATCTCCTCGCAATCTTTGAAACGATGTATCACATCTTCAGAACTTAAAACAGAGATACCATCACAGCTAGAAGTTGTGTATGAATAATTTCCAAGTAATCCCCAATTCCAGGCACTTTTCTTCCCTGCGTTTTAGAGTAGGATTCTCGCATGGTTAGAGTAGCCTTCTTATCACAAGTGTCGGTGTCTCGGTGATCTACTTTGGGTGAAGCTAAGCATTCTGTAAAATAGGGACTTAAAATGTGTTACAAACTAACAAGATCTAAGAAATATATCAATCTCTCTTTCCCTTCTCAGATGGCCGGGAAGCTAATTAGTATTATCTAGTTTATTACGTGCGGAAACATTACTGGCACGTTTACTTACTTGGAATGGAAAATAATCATGAATCGGAGACAAGTGGAATGAGAGAATAAAGGAATCAGTATTGATTCCGGAGGAATGATTCCTAAACCCATCTCCCCCCTTCGTAATCGAATTCCTGAGAATTCAGGAATCGATTCCTGATAAGGATGTGAGACCTACATCTATTCCGATTCCTTCATATGTTAGTAAACGCAGGAATTCTTTTACCCGGAATCATTCCGATTCCTTTATGTGTTAGTAAACGCATGAATATTTTTACCCCGTAATCATTCTCTCCCATTCCAAGTAAGTAAACATGCCCTACATATATATCACAAGATGCATTAGTTTGGAATACATATACATAATTATATAGCCTTTTGATTCTGAGTTAATGAGTTATGAACTTGTGAAACAGGTACATTTCCATGTTCTCAAGATGCATTAGTTTGGAATACAAGCAGCAGGGAATTGACATTCAGTGTCAGGTTCTCGTTATCCACCTTAGTATTCTTTTTCTTTCTTTTCTCGGGTTAATATCACAAACTGGTACCTATATGATACAGCTAAAATAGGCGTAATAATTTAACCCTGCAATCACAAATATTAGTCAATCATAGTATAGGAAAGAAGGGGTCTCCGCAGAGAATTGTGCTTAATATGCAAATCTAGACTAAAAAACAGACAAAACACTAAAACTGACCTATAATAAAGACGAAATTAAAAACCCTATCTCGACTTAACTAAAAATTATGAAAATTTGCAAACACGAACTAGACACGCTAAGAACGACTCACACAAAATTTAAGGGGAATCGGAGTTGATTTACTATACTAAATAAAATAAAGAAAACGGAAAACAGAAAGTGACGAAAATAAAGAATTGTTTTTGGGTTTTTTAAATAGATGAGATAAACAATAGCTAGGAACAACCATACACCAATAGACCATGTTTCACCTAAGATTTGTTAACCGATATGCTCCTTTTCAATTGAATGTCTTTACTCAAGCTAAGCCAATGATGTGTTGAACTTAACCTATTAACCTTTCATACTTGATATGTTAAGAGAATGATGTCTTCAACTTAACCTAGCTTCTAACATGGAACCTAGAGTGATGTTCTCGTACAGCTCTCAAGTCAAAAGTCATTAAGAACAAAAAGGTTGTGCATAAAGCTAGGCAATTTCAGTACTGATGTTGTCCTGAGCTACCTAGATGCTAATTCATATGAATGGGTCTCAAGTCACTCATGTGCTACTTTAGATAACATGCTTGACATGATGATCTAAACATGAAATCATAGCAATAAAATCCTAGCATGCTTACTACATTTGCAACCATAATAAATGAAACCAAAATCGATCAATGAGAAACCAATGAATTAACAAACATTCAATATCCAATAAACTATAAAATTAACGCCAAAATCTTAGTTTACACATGTCTAGGGCTTAGGCAGCCCCTAACTATAAAAAACTATTAGCAATACATAAAAGAAATAAAATAAAACATAAAAAGAGAGGGAGGAGAGAATGGTGGCAATTGACTGATGTTGTGCGTCCAAAGATGTCTCCAATGATGCCCTAGACTCTTTTTTATATAGTTATTGTGTCAAGACTTCTTCTCCTCCAAGAACTAAGGAATTTGATCTCTAATTAAAGAATGACTTTTAATTCTTCTTCCCTTATAGCTCTAGGAGACAATTTTTCCTTGTTTGGACTCAGATTCGCGTGCAGTCTGACCTCCTTGTACTAAATCGGTCATAACTTCTTCTATAAAAATCATATTCATGAACCATAAAAAGCTCTGGAAACTAGACATCCGAAGCTTTCCGTTAATATAAGGAACATTATCTGGATCGTCCTGAGCTGCTCTCAATAGAATTAGGAATGAGCAAACGGGGAATTCCCCCGCCCCCGCGCCCCCGCGCCCCCGCTCCCTGCATTGGTTTTTTTTTTTTTTCTTTTTTTTTTTTTTCTATTTTCTATCTTTTCAGTTTTTTTTTTCCTTTTCTTTTTTGAAAAAAAATAATTTTTTTTATTCTTTTTATTTTCATCATTGTTTTGGTCGATTGAGTATTTCAAATGCTTGAGACAGTGTTTAAGAAAGAAATTGTTTGTTTAGTCACGAGAAAGCAATACGTTTAAAACAAATATTTATTTCTATAAAACAATTTTCACAACCTGGCGATTAAATGTAAAGTAATAAAATCCCGCTACGTCTTCTCTCTTATTTCTATAAATCCCGCTACGTCTTCTCTCTTTTTTTTTTTTTTGGCAAAAATCCGGCTACGTCTTCTCTAACAGCCAAAATCACAAATCACAATTATACGACAATCCAACGGTCTGATCCTCAAGGATCGCCTAGAGGATCATCTTTACCAATTTATACGATGATCCAATGGTCAGATCCTCACGGATCGCCCTTAGGATCATCCTCTCAAAACTATATGAAGATTCAACGGTTGGATCGTCCCGGATCGCCCTTAGAATCATCCTCACAAAATTATACGACGATCCAACGGTTGGATCCTCAAGGATTCCCTAGAGGATAGTCTTTTTACAATTATACTATGATCCAACGGTCAGATCCTCACGGATCGCCCTTAGGATCATCCTCTCAAAATTATACAAAGATCCATCGGTTTGATCGTCCCGGATCACCCTTAGAATCATCCTCACAAAATTATACAAAGATCCAACAGTTGGATCGTCCCGGATCGCCTTTAGAATCATCCTCACAAAATTATACGACAATCCAACGGTCGGATCCTCCCGAATCTCTTTGAAGGTGTATTCTGGATGGGAAAGATAAATACCCCGTATAAGTTTTCTGTTTTTTTTTTTGTTAGAATAAGAAAATTATAAAAATGCCCCATATGTTGGTTGAAAAATAATAGTTCTCAACTAAAAGTAAAAAAAAAAAAAAAGATAAACGAGGACCCCGCATGGGTAATGGGAAACCCCGCACCCCCGCAGGGGAAATAAGTGCCCCCACCCCGCCCCTGCACATGTGATGGGGAACCCCGCCCCCGCCCCTGCTTGACAAATGCGGGGAAAACCCGCGGGTACCCCACCCCCCACCCCTGTTTGCTCATTCCTAAATACAATGTCGAAATTGACTGATCTGCACAGACAGATTTGCTGATTTTGGCTTTCAATCCCTCTTTTGCTTCTTTTCTTATTCTTTGCTCTAAAATACCTACAAAAAATATAAACAAAGTAAATAACTAGAAAATATCAAGAACTAACAATGAAAATATAAAGGAATTTGATATAAAAAATGTATAATTACGCTCCTATCACTATACTACTAGATAAAGATCCAAATTCAATTCCTCCAACCCCGGAACCCCAAATTCTCTGTTTCCTTATCTATTTCTGTCTGTCGATCAGTCCAATAATCAACTTGCTAGTTACACCATGATACTACACTGATTTTTGGTTGGAAAGTATGAACTCAGGACCTCAAGCTCTAATACCGTACCAATATACCATGCTCAAAGTATCTGCCACTATAAAATTCTTGACAGTGTAACATATCAAAAGAAGTTTATCTCTGCTGCTACTTCTTATAGATGATATTAATCCACCTGCGTTCATCTTCTCAACTAATGCAGATTCCTTTTTTCGTGGCAACGAGTTTGACAAAACATTTGAGGGGACTTTCCTGGTTTATGGCATCACCAGAGAAATTTAGCAAAGCAAGCGTTCGCTGGATTGGTTATGAGCCTGTGTGTAACCCCTACTGGTGGCACTCTGTGCAGTGGTTCATATTACGTGTGGCCTCACCGGATGTGTTATTGAATGCCATCATTTACTGGATCTGCATTCGGGTCAGAAAGAGAGGCCAAATGAAGGAGGCACAGAGCAAGAAGATGCATCAACAGGAAATTGCATTGTGAAGTGTACAAGTATTTGATCATATATGTTTTACTGAGGTTGGCTTTATCATAAAGGAGTATAATGTATCTCCCATCTTCTTTTTCCTTTGGGTACATTTTAGATGAGAAATTGAACTAATGAGGAGCTAGCTACTGGATTCAATCTATATCAAAGGTGGTTGGATTCAGGCTCCTCGATCACCAATAGTTAATCTGATGGCTTGGGTGTGTATTGTGTCACAATCCTGTTAGTATTTGGAATTATTCAGCTGATGAGCCAATATTCTAGCTATAACTCGGTCGAAGCATGTACGTTTCCTGATGCTATCATTTTTTGGATGTGCAAGGGGATCAGTAAGAGAGGCCAAAATGAGGAGTCACATTAGATGCCCTGTTAACAGGTGAATCTCCATACGATGATTGCATTTGATCGATGCAGTAATTCTACCCATCTTGTCTCAAACATTAAAATCTTGAGGGCATTATAGTGGTATACATAAGACCAATGTAATATGGGTAAAACATATATGTAAGTATATTATTCGGAGGGAAAATACTTCAATACATTAATGCACCGCCGATACATCAAGTAGATTAGGTTCAATACAGAGGTAGACTAACTCGGTACAAGGGTAGACTAACTCCATGCATGTCTACTCATATACTGAGCTAGTCTACCTCTGTATTGAACTTAGTCTACTTAATGTATAGATACATTAATGTACTGTAGATAATCCATATTCGGAGAAGTTCATTTTATAGATAATCTGGTAAGAAAGTTGTTGAAACTTAAAATAAATCATTTTGAAAAGTTCCGGAAAATAGGAGTATTTATTTAGGAATACATATTTACAAGTACAATATACTATCTTTTAATTGGCATCCGAGCAACTGTATTACCAGAATACAGGACAAGATTGAAGCACCACACTATAGTTTTTCGGTTTTTCTTTTGTTAAAGTGCCACCTCTAGCGTCACTAACAAGTATCAACAACCTGTTAGATCAAATATGGACTTAACACATATCATCATAAAGTAATTGATGATTAGCTAAATGTCAAACCTAGTTTAACATGGATTCAAACTGTAAATCAATACTTGTAACTTAATGAAGCAGTGTATCTATTCATTAAGGTAATTAGTAATCCTATTCTTAGTCTGCAAGAAAGACTACAATGAAGTGTTACATTAAGAATCTAACTAGGAAACCTCAACCGATATGGATAGCTTTAATGGGAAGCTTCTTGAGGTTTAAGTCACCTATATATACAGATGAATTGGTCCCTATTACTACCGACGTTTTGCATATTGTTCTGTCCATTGAGAAGCAAGTTGGTAAGTAACAGAAGACCATATTCAGTGATTGTGTTTGCAGCTGCAGAGATGGAATCCATGCCTATGATTGCTGAAGGTAAGCCTTGATCCTTTTATGATCATTGTCGAGTTGATGTGCATATGTTGTGAGCATGTATATGGTTTTACACAACCTCCTAGCAAGTAGCTAGCTAGTTCTTCAATGATTAAATTCCTAAATGCAAAACGAACCACCCAACTCTCAACACAATTACAAACCACGCTTTGGTTTCTAAACGAAACAATCAGCCTCTTAATTACACAATAATGAAATGAAAGGAGTCCTTTCTACAGGCGCTATTTTGTAATTACTCAGAATATTCTACTTCAGGTTTTAATCAAAAACTTGTGCTTTGCTGCACACTAAAGAAAGAAATTTGTATTCCATTGACCAATGTGAATCAGTTATCAATCAGCTGCACACTAAAGAAAGAATTTTGTATTTAAGCCCCTGCAGCTGATTGATAACAGATTCATATTGGTCAATGGAACCACAAAACTTTTTCATAGCGGCAGGTATGAACCACCAACCATTCTGGTTCTTGAGCATAGCTGGGATATAACCTCAACCCACAAATATGAAGTATGTTGCATTCTTCTTGTTTATCTTCCCTCCGAAACTCGGTCTCTTAACTACACAATAATGAAGGGAACCTTTTCTTCGGGCTACTTGTTGCTTCTTTTAGCTAGTAAAGATCCTTTACCAGTTGTTATTCAAAAACTGTGAAAAATTAAACTTGTAATTCATAGCATCACCAAAAGAAGGAAACTTGTACTCAAGTCTCTTTTGAGAAAAAGACCCTGATATCTGATTCAATTGATAATATTTGGCAATGGAATTGCAAGAAGCTTTCATTGTAGGAGCAAGTAGTATAGGCTTCATTTCTGCAAGAGCTGTCTAAATACTATAGATATATTTTTTTTTTCTCTTTTCAATTGAGCGACTCCTTTATCACTAGAAATGAGGAAAACAAATGTTTTTGTAAGGTTTGTAAAAAGAGAAGCAGCCATTTCAGATCATCATTTTCTGTTTAATTATTCATATGAATTGATCATGGCTTCACGGTGTCACATAATAGTTTCAGAGTTTAATGATGAAGTAATTTTACAGTTTAATGATGAAGTGGAAATGAAACAAGAATAATATCTAAAGAAGTTTGATCTAATTAACAATTTGTTCAGATAGTTCCATGTTTTGTGTGAAAAAATTGTTTCTTTTCTTTTCTGCAATGTATGTACATCCAAAAATTCTTTTTGGTTGTCTGTATATATTTTGTTTTCTTTACATTCAATCATTCAAAATTGTTTTGTTCTTGCAGATTAGTAATCATTTCAAATTATCTTGGTTTTTTATTGTTATTCAGGTATGAACTATGAAGTATAAAGTACTGATGCAAAATGGATAACAGCCCAATTCAAAGAACAGTTTGATCGTGCAAAAGGAGGAAAACGAAAAGTTACTAGCAGCCACGCCATAGCTCGGTGTCCGATTGGAGTGCGCCATAGCTTTCTTGAAAGGGAATCGCGCCAGGAACAAAACTCGTCGCTATGCCACGACGTGTGGGCTTTTTCGGGCCTCAAAACTGCAATATACTGTTTTTTTTTCAAAATTTCGGTTTCCTAATCTTTTTTTGGTTTGTTTTATTTTTATCCGTGGGCTTTAGGGTTTCATTGTTAGTCGTCCTAGGGTTTCTTTTCTCATATATAAGCAACCTTAAACGGCTGCAGAACTATCTTTTATCATATTATCAATCAAATTGAGATTTATCTCTTTATCTCTGGTGGACTCTAGAAACTTTGTTCTAGGCAAGGTTCTAAATCTCGACGATATTTCCGATATATCCCCCGATATCTCCTTTTTTCGACGGACCGATATATCTAGAGGGTAAATATCTTATCTGTCACCGTTTCTGCGAAATTTCTCCGACATCGTCAAATATCCCCGATATATTAGATATTTGTGATATATCCCGATAAAGTGAAGAAATACCTGTAAAATTTGAGGTTAAAAAAAAAAAAAAACTCAGTAATTCTCTAAATGAAAATCTGTGTGAATAGAGATTTCCTAAAGGCAAATTTGAGTGAGGAGAAATCCCCTCAAGGTGAATCTAGGTGAGTAGAAAATCCCCTCAAGGCGAATCTAGGTGAGGAAAAAAATCCCCTCAAGGCGAATCTAGGTGAGGAAAAAAATCCCCTCAAGGCGAATCTAGGTGAGGAAAAAAATCCCCTCAAGGTGAATCTAGGTGAGGAGAATTGGATAAATACTCTCAAGGCGATTTTGGCTGAGAAGTAATTCTCTAAAAGTCTAAATGCAAATCTGTGTGAGGAGAGATTTGGTATTGTGTAGTCTGTGACTATTTCTGTAACTCTGTATGTAGTTTGTAACTCTGTAGTTGAATGATAGAAAGAAGATAAAGCCATAAAGGTTCAATTATTCAAATGAGGCCAAATGACATTGTAGAAGGAAGTCAAGGAACCATATATGGATGACATGATGAGGAGAGAGTGCAGAGTACAGAGTACTAAATTTTCGCTATGCATCTTGAAAAAGTGAGGACTAACGAAGCTACTGTGTAGTCTGTGTCTTAAACCTGAAATTTTTTTTTGGAAGTTGTCTCTTGTTTTAGTGGATCAACATAATTAAAAATAGAAAGTGATATATGATATGAAGCAAACTACATATGATATGTAGTTTTGAAGGTAATTTTGATCATGCCACCCAAGATGAAGACCACGGAGTGAGAACAGCTGGTCATGGTGCTCAAGAGAAGACTCGATATGGGAGGAGGACTAGAGGTGCAACTGATGATCAAAGTACCCCATCTGATGTTTCTTCAATTGCCTTAAGTTTTGACTCTATCAGTTTAGGCACAGAGCGCAGTGGGATCTCAAATGAATCTCATGAAGGCAACAATCAATTTGGTTATGATGCTTATGGATATAATCAATATGGAGAAGTATATGATCAGTCATCTAGTTTGGTCAATCCTTATTATCCCCTTATAGGAGAAACAGTCGGCAGCTCTAAAGAGATCTATAACTATCATGTTCATCACTACAATTCGCACTATATGGGTCATATGTCTTGGTCTGATTATTGCATTTTCGTAGACCAGCGAGCGGCTTTTCAACCGCCTAGAGTATCTTTTTTAATGTAGATGAAGTTTACATTCATATGTATTTATATATAGTTCTAAATTTCTAATAAATTTACCTTTTTCAAAAACGATATTTTCATACACTGTATCCCCGATATATCTGATATCTCCCTTTTTCAAAGTACCGATAGATATGAAAATACCGATATTTAAAACCTTGGTTCTAGGTTTATTGCTTGTAAACCTTAGGTGATCTTTCCGACTGCGTCAAGTACTGTTAGAATATTTCTGTATTCCCTTTATAATATGTATAGCTAATGTAATATCAAATTTTTTAACTGTTGTCATTTCATCTTCCAGATTTGGGGAACAGTTTGCAGTCAGATTCCTTAATTGTTATTGATCTAGGTAAACAAATTTTTGAGGCTGTGCATTACAACTGTACAGCTTACTGATTGTATTTGGCTTCTTTTTTTCTTTTTTTTTGTTTGATGAGAACTGATTGTATTTGGTTTGTAATTATATTTTTGCAAACCTGCTGGCTCTATCTGAATTTTTGCTTTTTTTTTTCTTTCTATTTTTTAATTTTTTAAGTTTTTTAATTTTTTTTTGGTCATGCATTATCTGGTCCCTTGAGTGCCTTAAGGTATCAGTACCTTAAAAATCCGCAATTGCAACTGGGCCGTCTATTTTACATGGCTAAAATGGACGGACTACCTGCAGATGCGCGTTCACCGCATGTAATCGCATGGTGACCTGCTATAGCAAGTTTCAACAATGCGATTTCAGTCAAACATTGAAACCGTTCTAAGCTGGGTTTTTGGCGATGGTTCAGTTGTAAATTTACGTTCTCTGATGAGAAATAGTCGGATTTGATTGTGGGTTTTAGTAGTGTGGATTTGATGATGGCATTTCAGTAGTCGGTCATTTACTGTGACCGATTCAAGTTCATCTATGGGTGGTTTCTATCCTGGCAGGCAAAATGGTCAGCTTGGCAACAACAATGCAAAATTCAACAACAATTCTGGTGGCTACAGCGGGAACAACAATTTTAACAATGGCATGAATAGCAAACCACGAAGGTGCCAAAACTTGCAGGACTTTACCAAATTTTCAGAATGCCTCAAATTTTCCTCTTTAGATGTTATTCAGTTTAGTCGGATTGGGACTAGTTTTCACGAGCCACATATCGCGAGATGTGAAGATAATCTCGGAATTTTGGGAGAATATTAGGAGTTTCGCGAAAATTTCAAATATTTCCTGAAGGTGCCAAAACTTGCAGCACTTTACCAAATTTTCATAATTCTCAACAAGGCAATTCAAGCATCACTTACCGTGGTAAATTTTTAAATATCACACATATTGGTAACTCGAGTCTTGGAAGGTTGAGGAATACCCAGAAAGGCATTTACGGAATCGGTCTGATTCTATCTCTGTTTGTTATCCAGAAAGGCATTGATTGTCCACGGATTCCATTATCAAGAAGTGTATATGGTTTGAGGAACTTTAATCCTTATAAACACAATACTGTGGTAATTTTTTAAATATCACACATATTGGTAACTCGAGTCTTGGAAGGTTGAAACTGAACAATGTGCTTCTTATTCCTGAACTTGCTGCACATTTACTTTCTATATATCAATTATGCAAACAGAACAATTGTTCTGTTCGATCGGTTTGATGAGTTTATGGGTGTCATACAGGACAAGGTGTTGTACAAGGGACTGAGTAATTAGGGACTATATCCAATACCTTTTGATCTGCCATTGTATCTTCAGGCAACAAGATGCGGACTACTTGAGGACCAAGTAGATTTGTTGGTAGATTTGTTAAGCATTCTTAAGGGGTAAGAAAAGTGACCAAGTATCAAAACAATGTTTCCAGTGATGAGAGCAGAGTGGGCTGATGAAACTGAAAGCCCAGATGAAATTGTAGGCCCAGACCAAGGGTAAGACTCAGATGTCTCATTATATACAGTACAAAGCCAAAAGAGGATGTGCAATACGTTTTTCTCTGCAATTGCAAGTACTACAATGACATTACATAGACATCATCCATAGTGGTAGTCCAGGTTAGACAAGCCGTAGATCTCGTGTATTTGTTTGTAGTCAAGTTTGAGGTGGTGCCTATTACCGTTGGAAAGAAAGTGACTACAACCTTTTTGCGAGCCGCTACGCGTGAAGATTCCGAGTAGTAGTCCGCAATGGAGAGGTAGTAGTATATGCTCATTTCTTTGTAGACCGCCACTACTACTAGCTGGAACAAATGGTCTACCACCGTTTTGAATTGCACTACGTAATCCTTAGACCTTGTCTGTTGATTAGGCTGACGAAACTGTAGGCCCATACCAAGGGAAAGACTTAGACTGTCATTATATATAGTGCAAACGCAAAAGGGAATGTGCAATACGATTTTCCATACTACAATTTGCATGTACTTCAATGACATTGCATAGACAGCATCCATATAGTAGTAGTCCAGGCTAGACAAGCCATAGATCTCGTGTATTTGTTTGTAGGCAAGTTTGAGGTGGTGCCTATTACCGTTGGAAAGAAAGTGACTACAACCTTTTAGCAAGCCGCTACTCAAACTAATTTGACTGGGTAATTCAAGCGTTTCAACAGGGCAGAGAGTAAACCAAAGTAGACACCGAGCTAATTCCGGTAGTGGACTTCTACGTTCTATATGTGCATCCATTAGCAGGACGTTTATTGTCTTTGCGGGAGAGGACGATCAAACGCAAGTATAACAGTGTCAACGCTGTAGGATTTCTGCTTTGTGTGAAATGTTACAAAACGGAAGTTGATTGGTAGAGTTGTTAAGCATTCTTAAGGGGTAAGAAAAGTGACCTAGTATCAAAATCTGGCATATTAAGGTTCTCCAAGTACAAACTGCAAATTTTCAGTTCTAGTGTTTTAAGTCGTTCTACACTTGTGTATAACTGTATATTTAGGAGACCAAAACTAGAAAGGAACCTAGAAATCTATGTGGACGTGGAACTGATAAAACTGAAGGCCCAGACCAAGGGTAAGACTCAGATCTCTCATTATATACAGTGCAAAGCCGAAAGAGAATGTGCAATAAGTTTTCTACACTGCAATTGCATGTACTCCAATGTCATTACATAGACATCATCCATAGTAGTAGTCCAGGCTAGACAAGCTGTAGATCTCGTGTATTTGTTTGTAGGCAAGTTTGAGGTGGTGCCTATTACCGTTGGAAAGAAAGTGACTACAACCTTTTAGCAAGCCGCTACTCAAACTAATTTGACTGGGTAATTCAAGCGTTTCAACAGGGCAGAGAGTAAACCAAAGTAGACACCGAGCTAATTCCGGTAGTGGACTTCTACGTTCTATATGTGCATCCATTAGCAGGACGTTTATTGTCTTTGCAGGAGAGGACGATCAAACACAAGTATAACAGTGTCAACGCTGTAGGATTTCTGCTTTGTGTGAAATGTTACAAAACGGAAGTTGATTGGTAGAGTTGTTAAGCATTCTTAAGGGGTAAGAAAAGTGACCTAGTATCAAAATCTGGCATATTAAGGTTCTCCAAGTACAAACTGCAAATTTTCAGTTCTAGTGTTTTAAGTCGTTCTACACTTGTGTATAACTGTATATTTAGGAGACCAAAACTAGAAAGGAACCTAGAAATCTATGTGGACGTGGAACTGATAAAACTGAAGGCCCAGACCAAGGGTAAGACTCAGATCTCTCATTATATACAGTGCAAAGCCGAAAGAGAATGTGCAATAAGTTTTCTACGCTGCAATTGCATGTACTCCAATGTCATTACATAGACATCATCCATAGTAGTAGTCCAGGCTAGACAAGCTGTAGATCTCGTGTATTTGTTTGTAGGCAATGTTGAGGTGGTGCGGCTGGTGCCTATTACCGTTGGAAAGAAAGTGACTATAACCTTTTTGCGAGCCGCTACGCAGAGAGTAAACCATAGCAGACAACGAGCTGATTCCATTAGCAGGACAAGCAAATTCCATTAGCATCCATTAGAAGGACGTTTATTGTCTTCACTGGGGAGGATGATTAAACACATAAAAAAAAGTGTCAATGCTATAGGATTTTTGATTTTGTGTGAAATGTTATAAAAAAAAAGGAAGAAAAGCACGAGTAACGCATGAAGATTCCGAGTAGTAGCGGCCGCAATGGAGAGGCAGTAGTATATGTTCAGTTCTTTGTAGACCGACACTACTACTGGCTGGAAAAATGGTCTACCACCGTTTTGAATTGCACTACGTAATCCTTAGACCTTGTCATTTGATTGGGCTGACGAAACTGTAGGCCCATACCAAGGGAAAGACTCAGACTCTCATTATATATAGTGCAAACGCAAAAAGGAATGTGCAATACGGTTTTCCATACTGCAATTTGCATGTACTCCAATGACATTGCATAGACAGCATCCATATAGTAGTAGTCCAGGCTAGACAAGCGTAGATCTCGTGTATTTGTTTGTAGGCAAGTTTGAGGTGGTGCGTATTACCGTTGGAAAGAAAGTGACTACAACCTTTTAGCTAGCCTCTACTCAAACTAATTTGACTGGGTAATTCAAGCGTTTCAACGGGGCAGAGAGTAAACCAAAGTAGACACCGAGCTAATTCCGGTAGTGGACTTTTACGTTCTATATGTGCATCCATTAGGATAATTCATTGATAGTTCCCAAAGCCATAGTAGCAATTCAGAAGGTTTTCTTGAAATCGGACAATTCACTGCTGATTCCCAAAGCCTAAGTCCATTTTCAATCACAAAATTTTGTCTAATGAGCCTATATTCATTATGAAATACTTTATTAATAGTACTTGGAAATATTATCACCCCGTCACCTGGTTTTTCTTTATTTAACTTGCACAAAATTAAGTCTGTTGGTGTTAATGCTCAAAGTTCGGCAGTAGCAGATCTCTCGTTTAACGCTGGTCCGGTGGGGGAACCGCTACTCTGAGGGTCTCATATCCTCCGCTAGCTGTCACATGAAAGACAGGGCGTCAGAGGGAGATTGCGTTAGGCAGTCTTCACTTCTACGATGCCTAAGTCAGTCCATGCAGATAGGCAGCATAACAATAAATGAGTAGTAAATGCATAATTAATGAGGAGAGAGGAGATAACCTTTTATAGGTGAGGGGAAGGTTGATCCTCTTCTTGTTTTCGATGTGGGACTGATGTGCTTCGATTCCCAGTGTCTGGAGCTTCTGATGCTATCTTAACGCGGCGCGTGGCGGCTGGTCAGCGGTGATCTGGGGGCGATCCAGGGCCCGAGCGGTAGCCCGCTTGGCCGTGCCTTCGCAGGTCACCCCTCTGGTGAGAGTCAGTACCTCTGGCGGTACAATGAGCGTGGCTCCTTATAGCTAATTATGCTTGTTCTGGCACATGTAGGTACAAGTCCCCCAAGTCCCCAGTCAAGTATGGCAATCTTGGTTGGGGAGTTGATCGGCGGTGTGAAGCGTTATCTCCGCTTTAGACTTGCCAAAGCATAATTAGCGTCAGTGCGTTGTCAACCATGGATTTACTGAGCGAACGCTTTATACCCTTTCGGGTGGGCCCCCGCTAGGCCCGCCAGGGAGTCCCCCACTCCCTAGCCAAGATGGACCTCCGAACGGTCGGCGAATTGTTTGTTGAGGGGGAGCTGCACGGAACAGAGGGTGTTAGGTAGCGAGCCCAATCTTAGTACCCAAGTGACAAGGGTCAACGTACCTGATCAGGGTCGTCGTAGACGGTTGACAAGTCCCCTTGTCCCATTGGGACGATCTGACTGTAACGCCGCTTGGCGGTCGTCGTCAGGGTGAGGCGTAGCCTCTGGATTCGCCGCTGGCGGATATCCCCCCGCTTGTTGTAGCAGGAGCCAGCATCGCGTAGACGTGGCTGTCGATATTTTATTGTGTGGTGACGCGCTCAGCAAAGTACGCCGTTTGCAAGATGGAAAGGGAGCTCTGCTGGCGGTGTTGCGTGTAGCAGAGGTTGCCTCTTGCAAATGGACGAGTGGAAGTTCTGCTAGCGGAGACTTCGGCGTTTGGAAGGTGACAAGTTGGAAGTTCCGCCGGCGGGGTTTCGCTCAGCGGATACTGCCGACGATTGGCGCTTTCTTCGCAAAAGTGGTGGCCTCCATTAGACGCTTCGTCTGATGGTGGTTGACACGTGGCGAACCCCTAGAGGGTTAGCGTGCGGAGGCGTGTCTCCTCAGCCTAGCTGTCTCCCAGTCATTAATGCTAGGCAATGATGGATTTTGTAACCGAGGCGACGCCTCGGTTAATCGGAGAGTAAGTAGAATCGTGGGACCCGTGTACGGTCGGTATTTGATGTCGTTTTTCAGCGGACGACTTACAACTGTTTGACGTTGACATAAAAGGGGGGGGGGGGAAGTTAGCGAGTTTTGACACTGTCAAGTTCTCGAACTCTACGCTTCATCTTCAAGCTCTGGTCACCTGAGATTCAAGAAGAAAACTGCGGCGATTTCGTGGAATTACCGTACCCGGAGAGACGACAACCCCCTGTGTCGAGGAAAAGCGCTTACTATCTCACCGGAGACCTCACTAAGGTTGGTACTCGAACCCTTATCCCTGTTTCATTGGATGTCTGACACGGCCAGTTTCTGGGTTTTGGGTTTACTTTTTGAAATGCTCTTCCTTGACGTGTTGTAAGGGTGTCAAAGTGAGTTTGGGGGTGGGTTATGTTGCTGACTAGGTTGTAGCCTTTAGGGATTTGCTAGATGGTTGCATCTGGGTTGCGTGTGTTTATTCTTGTTTTGGCATTTTCTGGGTGACTGTTCTTGGTGTTCTTGAATACTAACTGGTATAGGGATAGGTTAGATCTTGTGTGAGCTGACTGATTTGGGTTTTAGGGATTTAGGATGGCCGACGTCATAGAGATTTCGAGCAGTGAGGATTCCGGATCTGAAGTGTCATTCAGCGCGGCGGATAAAAATTTTATTGATTCGTTGCGTCCATCTGCCCGTGCAGGAACCTCACTGCCAGAACCGCTAGAGGTTGAGCTGTTACAGACCATACTGTGGGACGTAGCCATGGGTCGTGCAACGCGTCCAGAGAGTTCTAGGGCGGGGGAGGCTGCCGCTGCCCACAATATGCGTGAAGAGCGGTTAGCAAGTAATAGTGCAGCCAGTGGTTCCACTGAAGGGGGGGATGTAGCGGGAAAGGGTGCTGAGTCGGCGTGGGTCCTCCAGGACTGTACCGCTATTGATGAAAGGGTGTTTCGGTTGCCCGGCGTGGTGAAATTGCGTCCGCCGAAGGTGGAGGAGAAAGCCTCGATTCTGCCTGCGGGCTTTGCTGCCGTGCAGGAGGCGATATTTCGCTAGGGGGTGACTCTCCCGCTGGTGCCAAATCTCCAAATTTTGGTGTGCGAGTTTGGCATTGCCTTTGGGAAAATATGCCCCAACATGTGGCGGTTGATGTTGGCGCTGAACTCGCTATGGCGGTTTTCGGGTTGCGAGGGACCGACTGTGGCAGAGGTGCTGCATTTCTACGAGATGGTGTACGTGAAGTGCCAAGGTTATAGGGGGCAGGTAAACCTGAGTCGCCGCCAGGGAGCGCCAAAGTTGATCAAAAATCTGAGAGACTCCATGTCCTACTGGCGGGGGTACCTTCTGCGTTGCCACGAGGGGGTGGGAGTACCAAGCGGGGTCCAGCGAAGGGGAGCCGACGTTTAGGATTAAGTCGAAGTTTCAGCCTATCCGAGGTTGTTTGTTGGTCTCCGCTGAACATGACTGGCAGGGGTTTTTTTTTTTTTTGCACAGCCTTGTACTCTGTACTGACAACGACCTTTTTGTGCAGCAGGGTTGCGGTATAACCTGACTCGTGAAGAAGAGTGTCGCGTGGCACGCGTAAGAGGTTGCTGGCGAAATCGCAACTTGCTGGACTTTCGTCTCCTTACAGGCTGGGAGTTGTTGGTGGATCAACAACTGACTCGTGCCGTTGGTAAGTACTCTCCGCTATATCGGACCCCTGATGAGATTGTCTCATGCTGATCGGTTTGTTGTTTTTTTTTTTTGCAGAGACTCCGCCGGGAAACAAGGCGAGCCGTGACTCCTTCGCGAAAGCCATGGACTGCGCTGAAATCGACAACTTCCTGGAATCTATGTACGCTTTCGGGCTGGCGGCTCAGAAGACGGTGGTGAACCCAGAGACGTTGGCGCTAAGCCCGTCTGAGGTTCCAGTGGTGCTATCAATGCCGCACCACTCCCACCTTGGCGGAGACGGGCTGCCTGCTGTTCAGGAGGGGAGTGGCGCGGGGAGAGGGGCGGTGCGGCAAAAAGAAAGAGCGCCGGCCACCCGGCGAGGGGTGCAGAAGAAAATAGTGCGCCCAGCGGAGGGTTTCACTACAGCTGGGTTGAAGCAGCCGAAGAGGGGTTCGAGGCCTGCAGTCGCTGGAGGCACGCGGGTGCTTCAGCGAAAACGCCGTCAACATGAATCCGGCGGGGAAGAGGAGGATGCTGTGGAGATTACTGCGGCCCGCGAGCTGAAGAAGTTAAGGCAGGCTCCGCCCAAGGCTCCTGCAGATGTGGCGCAAGCAGCGGCCACAAGCGACCTGGACTCATTTGCCGCTTACGCCGAGTTTCTTAATGACGGTGAACGGGAGTTCCTTTATCACCTCTGCGAGAGGCTGGGGTTCTGCGGCTTGGAGGGGATTGTTCGGTCGACCGCCATTAACCAATCGTCCTTCAGCACAGCATTTGGGCACATCATCGTTGGGCTGCATGTGATGTTCCTGGCGGTGTCAAAATAGCCCCTGGTTGAGCGGGAGCTCAGGGAGGAGGTGGCGGGCCTACAGAGGGACTTGGGGGAGGCCCAGGAAAGGTT
Organism: Rosa lucieae; assembly: GCA_024704745.1. Lineage (NCBI taxonomy): Eukaryota > Viridiplantae > Streptophyta > Magnoliopsida > Rosales > Rosaceae > Rosa > Rosa lucieae. The sequence continues at coordinate 53,437,272 of CM045495.1, forward strand.
GGCTGATGTCGAGCGACGCTTGACAAAGGCCGACTGTGATGCGGCAGACGCCCGTGGCAAGTTGGTCGTCGCCATTGAGCGGGACCTGGAGCGAAACGAACAGTTCTCCAAGTTGGAGCAAGACATGTCCCTGCTGCGAGATTGGGTGGCTGCCAAGGATAAGAAGGTTGAAATCCTTCAGCGGGAATCTGCCGCCAGACAGGCCGAGGTTAAACGGGTGGAAGGTGAAGTTGCCCGCCTGAGTGTTGAGGGGAGCCACGCTGCGGCCGCCGCCGTGGAGTCATACAAGCAGTCGGCAGACTACAAGAAGGCACTGACCGAAGCGGCGAAGGCTAGTGCCCTGGCCAATGTGGAAATGTTGCAGCACAAAGGCATCATTGACTGGGTGAAGGAGTCCATGCCGGTAGTGCCGCCAGCCAAGGGTGTCCCGCCGGCAAAGGGTGCTGGCCCCTCGTCGGTTGATGGTGCCCGCTCGGGTAGCAGGGAAAGTGGTGCCTATCCGGTGGATGACTCCCAGCGGACTCCTACCCAGTCGGAGGTGTCCCGTGCCGGGTTTTTGGCGGGCCATACCCGGGCGGATGGTACCATAGAGACCCCAAGTCCCACAGCCCGCGGATCTGACCAGTCAAGCCGCCAACAACCGCCGCCGGACGCTGAAGGTGGAAATACCGAAGAAAGCCAAGCCAACCTCGCTAACCCCTGATGAGATGGAAGTGTCTATTTTTGTAGCCGCTAAGGCATATTTTTATCTGATGTAATGAACAGTCAAAGTTTATGAAATTTTGGAATTTGGTTATTTTGTTTTCGATGTCTTGTGCCGCTAGAGTTTTGACAATTTTTGCTTTTGCCAACAAATGAAACATTAAAGGAATTAAAATTGGTCCAAGTGCACAGTGTATCGGATGTGGCCCGCTGACCGGCGTTGCTAGTTGCCCTTATTGCTAGACTTGGTAACAATGGTCTGAATAATTCCTCATTTCATTGATAGCTGACTGATCGGCGTTTTACAAAAGCGGGGTCGTACCCGTTGGGTAGCTTCTCTTAGCTAAATATTGAACAAAAATATAGCTAAGTTAAGATGCTCTTGGGTAGCGGCATGATTATTTGTAGTAATACCGAAGGTGTTCGGTATTCCAAGGGTGGGTCGTTGTGACGCCATCTTTGTCCATTAAGTAGAAGGTGCCTGAGCTAATGACTTCTACAATTTTGTATGGACCTTCCCAAGTTGGGCGGAGTTTTGTTGGTGATGGTATGACTTCCTTCATTACCCAGTCCCCCAGTTGGAGGTTGTGGGCTTTGACCCTGGCGTTGTAGAAACGTGAGACCCGTTGCTTGTTCTGAAGGTTGTGCAAATGGGCTGCGTCTCGTTTTTCCTCTATGAGATCCCTGTCAAGGTTGACGCCATCGCTGTTAGTCTCGGGCAGTAGCCTTCGACCCTAGCGGTTGGTTGGGTTACCTCGATAGGTAGGACGACCTCAGTTCCGAACATCATATAGAAGAGGGTTTCACCATTGGCGGAAGTTGGGGTTGTCCTGATGGTCCATAGAACTTCTGGTTGTTTCTCCGCCCATAAACCCTTGGCCTTGTCGAGCTTCTTCTGTAACAGCTTCTTGATTATCTTGTTTGCCGCTTCGACCTGGCCGTTGGTTTGAGGGTGAGCGACGGATGCAAAACGCATCTTGGTGCCCAGGTTGGAGGTGAAAGAGATGAGTTCCTTGTTATTGAACTGTGTGCCGTTGTCTGTGATGATTGTATGCGGGACACCGTAGCGGCAGTAGATGTTCTTCCAGAGGAAGTGAATTACCTTGGCTGTAGTTATTGCCGTCAGGGGCTCTGCTTCTATCCATTTGCTGTTGTAGTCGATAACAATGATGATGTACTTGAACTGGCCCTTTGCGGTTTGGAATTTGCCTATCAAGTCCAGGCCCCATGTGGAGTGAATCCATGGACCGATGATGACCGACAGTGGTTCTGCTGGGGCATGGGGGAGGTCAGCATATTGTTGGCACTTGTGACAAGATTTCGATATCTGCCGGGCGTCGTCGCCGAGTGTAGGCCAGAAGTAGCCCTGTCGCATTGTGCGATTGGCCAAGGATCTGGCGCCCGAGTGGTTTCCACATTCTCCACTGTGTATCGTTGCCAGCACGACCCTTCCTTCCTCTGGGGTTAGATAGTGGATGTTGGGGTGAGTGAATCCCTGGCGGTAAAGTTTACCGTTTTGGATGTTGTAGCGGGTTGCTCTCCGCTGGAGCTGTCACGCTTTGATCTTGTCCTCTAGCAATGTCCCGTGCCGCTTGTACTTAATAATTTCGTCCATCCAGCTAGGATTGGCCTCAATGTTGAAGATCTCCGCCAGGGTTTTTGTGATACTTGGCTTGTCAAGACACTCTACTCTTGTGTCCGCTGGACTTTGGTGTGGCTGGGCGGTTGCTAGTCTTGCTAGTGAGTCAGCCTTGGCATTCTTTTCCCTGGGGATCTGTGTGATGGTGTGAAATTTGAATTTTTTGAGCAGTGTCCTGACGTACCCCAAGTATGCTGCCAACTGCTGGTCCTTGGCTTGAAAGTTGTCATTGATCTGGTTAACGACCAACTGAGATTCGCTGAATATGTTGACACTGTCTGCCCCTGAATCAATGGCAAGGAGTAGGCCGGCAATGAGTGCTTCGTACTCCGCCATATTGTTGGAAGCTTTGAAGTTGAATTTCAGCGCGTACTCCACATTCAGCCCCCTAGGACAAGTCAAGATGACTCCAGCGCCGCTGCCCTTGGCGCTGGCGGAGCGGTCCACATGCAGGTTCCAGTCTGACTGCTGGGGAGCTGGCTTTTCAGCTGTTATCATTTCCTTTGAGGGTGGTGCATCGGTTTTGGATTCAATCTCGGTGAGCTCAGCAATGAAGTCTGCCACCTCCTGGCCCTTCATGGAGGTTCTTGGTTTGTAATCGATGTCGAACTCACTGAGCTCAATGGCCCACTTGCTGAGGCGCCCCGAATGCTCAGGATTCTGCATTACCTGTCTCAGTGGTTGATTAGTTAGCACATGGATTGTGTGGGCTTGGAAGTACTGGCGGAGCCGTCTGGCAGCAACGATGAGTGCGAGAGCCAGTTGCTCTAAGGGAGGATACCGTATTTCCGCTCCGTTCATGCCTCTGCCGGCATAGAACACTAGGAGCTCGTCCTGGTTTTCCCGTCGGACGATGAGGCAGCTTACTGCCGACTGAGATACCGCTAGGTATATGTATAGTATTTCTCCTTGTATGAGAATGGAAAGGAGTGGTACTGCCGCCAGGTAATCCTTCAAGCCCTGGAACATCGTCTGGCACTCTGGGTTCTAGTCGATGACTTTCTTGTGGGTTGTTTTAAGGACTTTGAAGAATGGGGTGCACCTGTCGGTCAGTCTGGAGATGAATCGAGACAGGGCGGTTAACTTGCCCTGGAGGCTTTGGACGTGCACCTTCCACTCTGGGTCTTTTAAGTCGAGGATGGCTTGTACCTTGTTAGGGTTAGCCTCAATGCCTCGTTCACTGACAATATAACCCAGAAATTTGCTGGCAGTAAAACCAAAGAAGCATTTTTCTGGTTTGAGGTTTATTATGATTTTGAGGTTTGCCACATGTCCGCTGGCTTTTAGACTCTTGACCAACATGTCGTCTACGTAGACCTCGATTATCTTGCCCAGATGCTCCGCGAACATGGCATTCATCAACCGCTGATAAGTTGCTCCTGCGTTCTTTAGACCGAAAGGCATAACATTGTAGCAATACAAACCTTTGTCGGTTGTGAAGGTGGTGCATTCCCGGTCGTCGGGATGCATCCTGATCTGATTATAGCCGGAGAACGCATCCATCATGCTGAGGAGCTCGTGTCCATCGGTTGCATCAACCAACTGATCAATGCGGGGTAGTGGGAAACTATCTTTTGGGCATGCCTTGTTGAGATTTTTGAAGTCGGCACACATCTGCCACCTGCCGCTAGCCTTTTTTACCATAACCAGGTTGGAAATCCACTGGGGATAGATGACTTGGCGGATGAACCCAATGTTCTGCAGCTTCGCAACCTCTTCTCCTATGGCACGGTACTTTTCTTCGTCGAAGGCTCGGCGCTTCTGCTTGATAGGGTAGAAGGATGGCTTGATGCTTAACTTATGCGTGATGATTTCAGGGGAGATACCCGGCATATCCGCATATGACCAGGCAAAGACTGTGGAATTGTCGCGTAGGAACTGAGTGAGTTCCGCCGCCAGCTCTGGGTCTAACTGGGCGCCTATGCGAACTGTCCGCTTAGGGTGCTCATCAGAGATGCTGACAACTTTTAATGATGTTTCTGGGTTGACCGGCTCCTTCGTTACGTACTTCTTTTCTTCATCCCTGGGATCCTCAAAGATATTTGGTGGCGGTACCTGGCTCCCTACTGCTAGGATCTCATGGCAGTGGGTTGATCGTGCTATAGTAGTTGAATAACATTCACGTGCCAACTACTGACTTCCCCTGACACAGCCTGTGTCGTTAGGTGTGGGGAACTTCATGAGCAGCATGTACCCAGTGATGATGCACTTGAGTTTGTTGAGTGCTGGCCGACCAATGATGGCGTTATACGAGCTTAAACAATCGACAATTATGAATTCCGTATGTATCTCCGCCATACATGGGCTGGTACCGATAACCAGCCGCATATAGTCAGAACCCAGCGGTTGTGTGACGTCACCGGAGAAGCTGAGTAGTGGTTCGTGATCTTGGAGCAGTTTTTTGTTTCGCTTGAGGTCGTTGTAACAACCGCTAAATATGACGTTGACAGCGGATCCGCTATCTACCAGGATCCTTCCGACTGACATTTTGCCGAGAATGGCGTTGATCAAGAATGGGTCGTCATGGGGAAAATGAACTCCTCGTTCCTCCTCCTCTGAGAAGGTAATGGGCTCCCAACCAGATTTTGGGAGTTTTGCGGATATCTCGTAGCGGATGTTGCAGACTTCCTTTGGGTGATTAGCTCGTGCATAACTCTTTTTTGCCCTGTGAGACATGTTGGTGATTGGAGCACCTCCGTCGATGGTGTTGATGCGGCCTAAGGGCTCGATGTCGGCTATCACAGGTGGCGGTTGACGCACCTTGAATTGTTCCATCTTGCCGTCACGGTATAGGGTCTTAATGGCTGTTTTGAGAGCATTGCAGCTGTTGGTATTGTGACCGCTGTCCTCATGGTATTTGCACCATCTGCCGGTGTTTCTTGGCTTTCCCGCCTTTGGGTATCTCCCCGGGGGCGGTGGCGGGATCTGATCCTTGCATTGGTTGTATATTTCCTCATACGAGGCTGTGAGGACAGTGAATACTGCGTACCGCTGGGAGGACTCCGTCTGTTTGTTGCGATTGTCCCAATGGGATGGGCCGTTTCCCTTTTAGTGTTGGTCATTCTGCCGCTTGTTCTGGTACTGGCCCTGTTGCCACTCCCTCTTTTTGTCAGTTGGCGGTGTGTTGGGGTTTTGTTAGCGGTCCCCTGCTGATTGGAGGAGGGTTGTGCTGATTTTGCGAGTGTTGCTGGTGGCGGTGGGGTTTCTCCATATGTGATGAATTTCGCCTGGGCATGAATGACCGCCTCACTCAAGAGGTGGTCGTACACCGCATTTGGATGATTGTAGTTGAGGTGATAGAGGAATTGCCCCTTGAGGAGTCCCTGCTTAAAAGCCGCCGACGCCATTGTTTTATCAAGGTCACGGCACTGAGATGCCGCCGCTCGCCACCTTGTGACGAATGACTTTAGTGTTTCCTCCGTACCTTGCTTGACGTTGAACAGTTGGCTTGTATTGTAGTGTCCAGCGGACAGTAGGATGAACCGAGAAAGGAAAGCGTGCGACAATGCCTGGAATGAGTCAATGGATCCTGGCGGGCATTCGAAGAACCAATTCATTGCCTCATTGTCCAGCGTTTCGCTGAACAAGTGGAACAGGGTGGCATCATCGAATCCCTTGTTGTTGGTGACTTTCTTGAAAGTGTCCATGTGGACAAAGGGGTCAGTCTTACCGCTGTAATGTGACATTTTTGGAGTCTTTGCGTACGCAGGTCTGACAGCCTGCAGAATTGCAGCAGTGAATGGTCCTGCCCTGGACGCAAAAAGTGGATTTGAAATTGGCGCTGGGGTGCCCGACTTCGCTCTGATTAACCTTTGCTCCAACTGCTGCATCCTCTCCAGTATTTGTGCGGTTGCATCGCCAGTGGGGCCGGGCCGGGCATTCCGCTGGACTGATCCTCGTCTGGGAGTGGGTGGGTTTCCCTCGGTTCTTGCCCTTGGTCTCGAGCGGTGGGGTTGCAGTGATGATTCTGCCTCCTGCTCTAACATTAACTGGGGTACGGGGGGCGGCCCCTTTCCCAATAGCTCTGGTGGGTCCAGCGGGACCTGTATATGCACGACTGGTGTTGGTATCAATGCGCCGTTGCTAGGTCGGCTGTGCCTGGTGCTCCTTGATTGTTCGCTTCGTGCAGGGTTGGCGGTTGCCTCCAGCGTTCTTCTTAGTTCATCAAAACGTGACACCAACGTGGCCACCTGCTTTTGGGCCTCGGCCTTTTCTTTGCGCTCTTGTTCACGTTCTCTGTTTCCCGTATGAAGATCCGCCAGTGCCAGCTCATAGAGAGAGGTGAGGTCTTGACCTGGTGGGCGGCTGCTACTTGGGTTTGTCTCACCGCCAGGGTTTGCTGGGGTGCTGAATAGCGTGCGGTTGACGTTTACTGCTGGGCGGGTGGGTTGGGGAATGGCTGACTAGTCTGCCTGCTCTTCAGCATTTCCCTCGCTATCGTTAGTCATGGTGATTGTGGCGGGATGACCTTTTGTTCAAGGATTCCCACAGACGGCGCCAATGTTAATGCTCAAAGTCCGGCGGTAGCCGATCTCTCGTTTAACGCGGGTCCGATGGGCGGACCGCTACTCTGAGGGTCTGATATCCTCCGCTAGCTGTCACACGAAAGACAGGGCGTCAGAGGGAGACCGCGTTGGGCGGTCTTCACTTCTCCGATGCCTAAGTCAGTCCATGCAGATAGGCAGCATAACAATAAATGAGTAGTAAATGCGTAATTAATAAGGAGTGAGGAGAGAACCTTTTATAGGTGAGGGGGAGGTTGATCCTCTTCTTGTTTTCGATGTGGGACTGATGTGCTTCGATTCCCAGTGTCTGGAGCTTCTGATGCTATCTTGACGCGGAGCGTGGCGGCGTGTCAGCGGTGATCTGGGGGCGATCCAGGGCCCAAGCGGTAGACCGCCTGGCCGTGCCTTCACAGGTCACCCCTTTGGTGAGAGTTGGTACCTCTGGCGGTACAATGAGCATGGCTCCTTATAGCTAATTATGCTTGTTTTGGCACATGTAGGTACAGTTGGAATTAAAGTTAACTTAGAATTATGGTGAGAATAATGGGCCCAGATGCAGTGACAATTTTAAAGGGCCCAGACATCTCTCATTTCCATCACCCATATTGTGTGTCGTCTACATTCAAGACCTTGCAATCGCAATGCTGAGAGGTGATTGATACGTACAGAGAGTAAAATGGAATGGATCAATTCTATTGCTTCTTAAAATCTAGGCTTTTAGTCATTAAAATTTAACAGATGTACTTACCCCCATACATTACGTAATTCTAGCTGCAGCAGTTTGACGTGCCATTTTCACGCAAATCTTAAGCTAAAATCAGATGACACAATACATTACTGGTCTCTAGGACATAAACATGCCCTTGGGAAGGTTTAAGGTTGCAAAGCCCACAATGGCCCAATGGGAAGACAGAGCCCAGAACCAACTTTGTTCTTTCTTGATCGAAGAAGAGTGAGAGTTGAGAAATAAACTGAGAAATCAAGGCCTCCCTGAATTTAGCTAGCTCGTTTGAGTTGTTGCTGGTTATTATAAGATCATCCACTTACAGGCACACAATCCCCTCTCTTCTGGTGCCACTGATCGAGAGCACTAGTCCATCCCCTCTCTTCTAGTGTCTCCAACAACATAAGTCTTTTAATCAATTCACGAACAACAATCTCAACAAACGATCATCACATAGCACCAAAACAATTATTACAATCACAATATAATATCTGCTCGGGAGGTCGCAAGTCATGATTAACACTCAAATTAACATCTGCTCCATGCTGATCTAGCTTTGACTCCACAATATAATATCTCATGTTGTTGCTTCGACTAGTACCGGACAATTCTTAAAACGACGACCTGGTGTTCCAAGGAGTATACATCCAATACGACCTGCTGTTGAAAGGATTGGTATAGGGTTTAGGCCGGTGCTTCTGAGTTAGAAAGTTCTAGAACTTCCATTTCTTCCTCAGATTTTTCCGATGGGCTACTTTGTGCGTTACTCCTGGGGCTCTTTCAGCCGCTCGGTCTCTACCATCTGCCTCCATCTGCCGCCAAGAAACCAAGATTGAATCCTGAGTCCACATGAAGCCCTTAGATCAAGAGATTGCATTTATTCGTTATCCACTATTGGCCTGTAAATCATTTGCAGCTTCTCAGCTTGGAACGGTTTCAAGGTTTGATTTCAAAATTTTGAAATCGCATTGTTGAAACCTGCTATAGCAGGTTACCATGCGTTACATGCGGCGGACACACATATGTGGGTGCATATGCGCGTCCATTTTAGCCGTGTAAAATAGAGGGCTCAGATGTAGTAACAATTTTAAGGTACTGATACCTTACGTCATGGCAGAACTTTCCACTGATTTAACACTCACTCTAGAAGATAGGTGGTAATTATAGAAATCAATATTGATATTTGCTTTATCTATATATTCTGCCGTGTGTTTATACTCATGATAATGAACTGCAAATATAGTTGAACACTGTTGTATGGTAGAATGAATTGTAGAGTTTGTCAATTATTGCTAATTAATGAAGAAAAGCGATTGTTCTATGACCTGTATTGTTTTAAGAAAGGTCATATCGATTCATAATACTTGAGACAGATAGACAGCCACCAAGGGAGAAAAAGTTAACAACGAAAATAAAACCAGGGATAATGAAGAAATTAATGGTATTTAAGTAGTGAGGTCTGAATGTTTTCGGCTTTTTAAAGGTGTCTGATTTTAGTGACAGCAAAGATTTACAATGTAAAGAATGTGAGGGAGTCTGTTGGTATTTTTTGTTTCTTTTAGTAAACAAATAGAAAATTTAGTACTCTGGTTAACTATTTACAGAGCATAGTATATAGTATATCTGGGTAGAATACTAGAAGCATGTAAATCTCTGGAAAACAGAAGTACATTATGTGAGAACAGAAACTTTTAACACCTTTTCAACTTCATTTTTCTATTTAGAAAATCATAGGGTCTGATTTTACAAATAATTAGGGCTTTGATACAAAGAAAGATATGTAGTTGTGATGAGCGGGTTTTTTTTTTTTCTCTTCTGCATATATCAGGAACAGTGAGCTATCAAGATCTGCAAGTATTTTGAATTCAGGTATGAATATTTAAATGATGTTGCTAATGAAATTTAGGGACTGATGCTGATTATTACTGAATAAGTTTGTTTGTAGAATTGAAAGTGTTAGTCTCTTTGTAAATAAAATTTGGTTTTATCTGAAGTTGATATTGTTAAGGCACCATTAGCTTTTCAATCCTGATCATTAGTTAGATAACACATGGCTTGCATCTGTGCATTCTCACATACTATAAATACTGCATCTACTATTCTTTCTCGGTGAATCAGAACTCTATTTCTCAATACAAGTTTATTTTCTCTCTGTTTTTCTCTGCTTTTCATACAAAACTATCATGGTATCAGAGCCAGGTTCGATCGGGATTTGGTATCGGAGCTCTAGCTGCTTGTGTTTCATGAAGCTTCTCTATCTTCTTGCTTCAGATTCTTGCATATCAGAGATCGATTCAAGCTTCAGATTGGTTCAGATAAGTTCATCCTTCTAGATCTGGAAAATTTAGGGATTTTCATCAAGATTATTGAAATTTCTTGATATTTGTGGCTTTGAAGCCTTGGATTGGTGATAACAGTATATTACTTTCATATTCCATACAAGATTCATAGTGAAGTTGAAAGCGAAAATTGAAACCCTAGTTTTTTTTTTAGTTTGAAGAAATTGAAGACCCATATTTGTTGCTTCTCGTTTGTGCAAGAGATAATTGATATTCAAGCTTTCAATTTATTACCTGTGTTCGATTTGGTCATTCCTTGAAGTTGTTCATCTCTAGCATACTGTTTTTTCTCTTCTAGTTACTTGAGCTCTTAGATTCTCTTGTTCATACTCGGATTCAAGCCTTATGGTTTGGTTGATTAAGTGAAGAGAATTGGTGGCATATTTTGGGGTTTGTCTGGATGTTTTGTTTCTTAGTAAAGGTCATGTTTGGCTCCAGTTTTGTTGCAGCTGGTCAACAGTCTCTTTTCTTGCGCGGGCGTGCCAGCACCGTTCGGGTGCGATCGTCGGGGGTGTCCCTTGACCTGACTTCCGTCGAGCGATTGTAGACGAGGAGAGCACCAACCTCATCGCGGGATTCTTTGTGCCTCGTGGTGAGGACTTTGCTGAAGTTTCTTCTTGTTCACAAGTCGATACTCAATATTGCAGATTAAGCAGAGAGAAATCAAGGGGAAGTATTGAGATCTTGCTAAAGCGTGACTTTAGCTTGGCTGGGTTGCTAGGGCGTTACCCTTGCTTGACTGGTTCTGTAACCGTTGTGGTCGCGGTACTATCGTCGGCTCCCGAGGAGACTAGGACCGAAGTACGTTGACAGAGGGTTTGGTGGCACTGAAAGTCAGCTTCTGAGAAGACTAGGACTAGGAGTGTGATCACCGGTAAGAGAAAGAGAAGGAGAGGAGTTGCTCTTAGAGAGGTTGCTCTAGAGAGACCTTAGATCATCTTAGAGATGTTTTGATGAATGAATTGGTCTTGTTGATTGTTTTTGTAACCTCTATTTATAGGCTACCATGCCAAAGCAGTTGGCATTAAACAAATGATAGTGGAGCATTAATTGGAGATAAGAAATGATGAATTTTGGAGATAAGGAAGCACTTTCAGCTCCTTTCTTCCTTCAATTATATCTCCATCAAGAACTCAGATTTTTACTGTGACTTCTTCATAACAAATGTTCCACTATGAGTGTAGATCATCTTGGTAAAATTTCAGAGCTTTTGGTATAGTGGTTGAGCCGGAAACGCTGCTGGACCTCTTACAGGTCCAGTTTTCCAGTTTTGCTTCTGCAGAAAATTGGACTGATTGTTTGAAGACCTTCCACTCAAAAATAGCTCTGGAACTCTTCATAAGAAATGATCCTTGGGCTTTCTATATTTAATTTGGAAAATTTTAGCTCATTTGGATTTCATTTGGTTAGTCTGCCGCCCCTCCTTCCTTGTTTAGCTCGGTTTCACCTAGCCGAGGTATGAAAATGTGCTAAAGTTGACTTTTCATGCTTCCATGCTTCCATAGTAGGCTTTATTTAGCCTCTAAATCACTATGCCAAAAAGGCCTTCAGACGATAGAACTGTTCTGTCGTCTGAACGAACAAAAATGTGTCGTCTAGTACGGTGTCGTCTCTTGGGGGCATCAGACGACAGAACACTTCTGTCGTCTGAAAAATCAGACGACATAAAAAAATAAAAATCTTGTGTTGTCTGATGAGTTTTGCATTTTGGGAACATTGTGATCTGTATCTTTAAAAGCATTCAAACAACAGTTTTGTATTGTCTGATAGACAAAACAACCACAGTATTTTTTAAATGCTATTGTGTGAAGCGTATTTGCAAGACTTATTTGTGTGGTCTGAATGCCCTTAAAGAAGAAATATGAAACCTCGTATGTAGTGTCTTATCTCATTCAACAACAATCAAAGGTTGTGCTAATTTACTTTAAACGATAATTATATGTGGTCGTAAAGACCATCAGAGGACAATTAAGTGTCGTTTTAGGGTAGTTTTGTATGACATTTAAATGTTGTGTGAAAGGTTTTGAAATTGTACATATGTGATGTTGGGAAATGGTTTAGACAATAGATATCATATTCTTTCTGTTATGTCAGTCTCATTACGACGACAATTTACTGTCGTTTGAGATTATTTAGACGACAAATATTTGTGGTCTGAATATAAAAAGGACCACTAATAGTATATGTTTTATATTGTCTGTAATCACATCCAATCACACTTATTTCTTGTTGTTATACACTTTAGCCAATACTTTCAACTAACTTATGTTGTTGTTTTGCCTTTCAAACTACAATTTTCTGTTGTCCCATTGTCAAAAAGACAATAGACTTTTTATTGGTTTTTGTGTTGTGTCTATGCAGCTGCAACCACACGTTTTGGTGTGCTTTTGTTGCAGCTTGCAGTTTGTGATAACACATTTTAGTAGTCCCCTGTACAATTGGTATGCATGCATTCTGGAAATTAAAATTGGCTATTCCTGAAACCATAAAATCTACATCCAAAATCAATCATTGCAATTTCCATTAATCCACCATTGTCTCATGTACACAAACCTAATCATCAGCATCAGTTCTAAATGGCCCATATCTACTAAACTGGGCAACCAACTAAACACCATGGCAAAATAGCTAGCAGTACTGCAATCAAATCTGGCCTATATATCAACTATGCATGTTCAAAAGCTGATGCTGCATATCTCCAACTACTAGTTAACCTACACACTAGTTATCTTTGAACTTAAGAACATACTTTGCCCACTCTGCCCGGACAACATCAACATTCTCCATTGTGTAATAGTGATTTGCTTTTCTTTCCCACTGCAATGACAACAAGGACAGATGCTTAGTTATAGATCACAGTGGATTATCATTATTACAATGGATTAGTTGCAGATTACCTTAGCATTCCACTCTTGGTTTTTGTCCTCCACTATATCCTTCATGTAATGCATAATATAATATCCACAAGTCTTATCACCAATCTGCTCCGAAATGTACTGAAACAAGGAAATATTTTTGAGACAAAAAGGAAACTAACTTGTCTCTACTATAAATGCTTCACTATGGCATTCAGCAAAAAGAAAATTCATTATAAGAGTAAAGAAATGGGACATCCTATTTTAATAGCAGTATCAACATGACCGATTGCTTTTTTTGACACAAAACTGGGATATGGTCAATTATCAATGAATCATCCTAGTAACCTAAACTGTGAGCAACTAGTACAGCAAAAAATGCTATCTGGAGTTCAAAACTAGAAAAATAACACATACAATTACATAAGCAAACTAATATTACATTTGAGAGACAACAATATTACCTGTGGAGCACATTACGATCATGAAGATATTTCAAGCCACTCAAAATCTGCCTTGTGAACACAGAGACTTGAGAATTCCTCAAGAGATACTTTGAATAGAGACTTTCAAGTGATCCTTTTGTTACAAGCTCAAGTAAGATGTAGAGATTAGTCTCATCCTGTAACAATATTTTGAACCATAAAAAGATCTTAGCAGACCAGCAAATAAAAGCCTACAGAAGCAGGCTCAAATTAAAGACTACCTGGCAATGAAAGGAGACTTGAAAATTTAATTCAACTAGATAGCGCATGACAACAATAGATTCATGCACACATGGTATATAAGTGATTACAGGCTTCAACTAATGATTTCATAAGTACAGAGAAGAAAAGAATAGCAGTCCTTACATCCACAGAGGCAAAGTTGATCGGCATATATACTATGAGATGTACAAAATATAGGATCCCAGAAGAATATATGTATCAAAATTTAACAACTGTAACTACTATTCCATTGCAGCAAAAACAATAGAAGTTTAAAATTTAAAAATTAAAAGAATGAGCAATATTGACATGGAACTCACAACTAGTGTACAACCAAAAGAGTTCATTCAATAACTTTAATAGACCTTCAATATTGAGACCTTAGAAAATATAGACACTCCAATAAGCAAAACTATGATTTCTATAGAGCTCTCAGAACAAGCCCCTCTTCTTTACTGAACAAAAAATCTATCTCTTAAAGAGTAATAGAAACTGATGTAGCAGTTATCAAGTAGCTTGGAAAGAATTCATCTAAAAACTCTACATGACAGGAAAACAGTTGTTGGTTGGTCCTAACTCAAGGACTTGCTCCAATAACCCAGAAAGAAAAAGAGAAAACATATCAGGGCAGGGTTGGTCAGTTCAGAAATAGGGTGAATGCAAGGGCTGGGAATTGAGTGGGATAGCTTCACACCCCTGACAACGATCTACCTCATGCGGTCATGCCACATCCCAGAATGAGGTATTAGGAGCAATCAAGTTTGACCTTAGGGTTCAAGAGATGCCAAGCCAATATATATATATATATAAACATAAACTGAGAATAAGAGATAGCGAAAAAGTTGATACCTGCTTAAGTTGTAAAAAACTCTGCTTTCCCTGGCTTCCTTGATCGAGTAATGAAACCTCCTTTACAAAAAAAAAGAACCATCACTGCAATAGAATAAATGGAGTGAAAACATACAAGGAAAATATTGTTTAATCCATTCCCATGCATACTCGTTTTATCCCTTGTTTTCTTTTAACTTTACATGTTTTGGCTAAGAAATCTTAAGGATTTGAGCCAACGGATCAAGGAAAATCAAAAATCACTTAATTTTAACAGATAAAGAACTTACAAAACCTTCTAAGAGCACAGCAAAAACAAATTTAGACAAGATGGTTTGAAGCAGGAACTAGGTATATAAATCAGTTATGAGGGACCAGCAATAAAACAAAAACAGTGAAAACTAAGTAGAAAACATTTTTGGACCAAAAATTAAAAAAAAAAAAAAAGTAGAAAACCTTTGATGTTAAACACCCATACCAATTACCAAACAGTTCATTCATCAAAAGAGTTGTCAAAACGTCAGTCCTTTGTTTGACGAACAGCAATTATCACATGGAAAATATAAGGGGTCCTTAAACAAACTCTGGAAACTACAAGAACTCAATAAAATCGTAGTTGAACACTTGTATTACAAAAGGAAGATCCTATCCACTGCAATCGATCGTTAACAGAAAACTTTCAATACTTTCTCAAAATCCCCATCATTTGATATAATTTATTTCTTAATTTTCAGATAAGTATTCTTAAAGCTGGACTTAGTAAAATTCCTAAGGTAGTGGGATTGGCGAATACTTTATGTGCAGCGCAACAAATTTGATGAATATAAATAGGCCTACGGAATTCGTATGATCATACAACACTAGTAACTGTTGGTTAAATCTTCCGACAAGGTATTACTGAGTAACAGCTATGAGAAAAAGGTATGATGAGAAATGAAATCCTATAGCCGTGTATGGCTATTCCAGATGTCAAAAAAAGGCTATTCACGATGCCCTATGTTTCTATTCATTAGCACAGAACTTCTCAACAGATTCCTAGTCTCCTGCCATACTATAGAGATCGAAGTTCCTTTTGTTGAATTCAAAGCAACTTAAAGCATGCAAATTAGGACAGCCACGTCTTCAAAGTAGGAAATTAATACTGGAGTAAAATGTTCAACATTCAAAGTCTTCTTCTGACTGAGGTTAGTTCAAACTAATTTAAGTAAAATCCTAATCACCACCAACACATGGACAGCAATTAAAACAAAACATGTGAGCAACTTTTTCAAAGTTCAATAGCAAGAAGAAACCCATCTGCGAGCAACTAAAGACTTAGATACTCAGCAAAGACACTTTGGCCATATGAATACAGCAAGTAGTCACTTACTCAGTAAAGCCTTCATAGACAGTTCCATAGGAACCACTCCCCAAAAGCTGACCCCATATGTTTTCTTTCTTCTTCTTTTTTTCCTCTTTTCATCTCCCTCTTCTCTCTTTTCTTTTCCTGTCTTCTTCCCCTTTCATCTGGTTTCTAACTCTCTTTCTTTTCTATCACCCCAAACCTTCTTATCTCTTTAACAATTATCAAGCAAAAATAAATAAAACAATTAATTAATACATAATATATATATATATATATATAACAGAAAGTTTTAACTAAAGAAAAGTAACAAAATAATAAGAAATTTAAAAAGAAACTAACCCAAACACAAAAACACAAAAAAGCTTCAAAATTGGGTGCAGGATATCACACTTACACTGATAAACAACAATTTAAATAGGACCATAACCCAATTTTCTTTCTTCTCAGAAGGAAACTATCACTAGATTACTGAGATACACAAATACCATTTCACTGCTGCACTAATTCAATTCATTGGGCAACAAAATAGACCATAAAATTATTTGAATCACCAAACTCAATTCAGTGTTTGGTAGTTCAAAAAATCAACCATGCACCATATCCAATAGATATTGAATAGCCGGAAGAACTTGCTTCCTGTTTTGAAAAGAAATATGCACATAAATACACACATAAATCCCAACAGTTCAACAAACTAGGCAATCCTTATAAAGAACCACAGAACTAAAAGAGAGAAACTTGATAATGATCACACTCTTAAACCATTACCTCCCTAGAAGTTGTTTCCCAATATCCATCAACTCTGCAACAGATTTGTCACCATCTCTAACAAACTCCAATATCTACCAAGAAAGCTATATCAGATCAAAACCTCTCTATAAAAAAAAAACCAATCACCAATATCTCATACATCTCAATTATGATTAAAGATTGAAACTTTAACTGAAAAGAAAACATTGATCAAAATGTTCTGATCAGAATGCATAGAAAACACTGGTTTGTAGTCACTTTCGGACAATGACAAAACTTTTTTCTAAGCCTTTCGAACTAAAGTTAAGTTTCAGGGCATGCTTTGCATCTCTAATATAACTTACTGAAGAACGTGGACAGAAAACAAGTGTAAAGGTTCTCAAATCAATTGTTTGTAACAATAAGCTGCAAGTTTGAGAAAATTTCAGAAAACTGGTAACAAGCAAGAAAATTTCACCAACAATTAGTCTTTCAGTGATTTCAAGCAAAACTTTCCAGATTTCAAGTAAACATGCAAAGCTACTATTTTGCAAAGTTTCATGATAATCGAAGTTCAAATGGAGGGTCAAACAAGAATCTAAAATTGACAGAAACGCTGATTCTGCAGAAATCCTGAAACAGTGCAGTAACTTCAAAATAGCACAAGTATCTCAGTTTAACTCCGTTTTTCTTGAAACCAAGCTCAAAATGATCACTGAAGAGTCTACTTTGAGCTGTCAAAAACTGATAGTAAAACAAGAAGTATAGTTTTTTCGAAAATCATGGAATAGCCCACTGGTTCAGCTTGGTGTTGTCTTTGAGGCATAACATCAAACACTTGGAGTGCAGTAATTGAACTTTGGTCTTTTCCAGTCCTATCCATTCTCATGGGTTTACCAAAACATAATAATCAAAAGTGCATTCCATTACAACCTTGAATAGCTTTAAGAACTAGAATTTAACAAAAAGTAGAAGTTCTTACCGAAAGGAAAGAAAATTTATTGTATTGAAGCAAAATAGAGAGAAGCTCAGTGGTTTGAAATCTCAAAGTCCTCCATTTGTTCTGTCATAGTGAAATAAGTGAATTAGAGGAGGTATACAAGACATGAAAAATAGAGAAGACCTGGAGCTGCGAAATTGGAAATGTGCAGAAGGAGGTTTGATCAATCCTATCTTCATACCTCTTCACATGATGAGAAGCAAGGTATAGAGGTAAAGTAGCTACTGATTTTCGACCTTAGATGAAAATGAAGTGAGAAGATTCAAGTATTTGAGAGCTTAGGAGAGAAGTGGGAGCGGAATGGAAAGAGAATAGATATAGCTTGGTTTTTGTTAACTGAGTGTTTGGCTGTCAAAGAGTCTAGGTAATGAATTAACAAGACCCATAAATTGATTGGGGAAAAAGACTCCCCATAAATTTAGACAAACAAGCCTTCTGTTTTTCTGCACCACTACGAGCAGTGAGCCTTCTCAGCAAATCCTTTTGTAGCACCAAGTTTCCCTAACAAGACCAACAAAACAGTAGAAACGTGTTACAAAATTGAAGAACTATACCCAAACTCAAAACCCCAAAACACAAATCAACTTTAATTGAAAGAAAAAAGAGTTCTTGTTTGACAACATGGAAGAAGAACCCAATCGAAAAAACCCCAAAACACAAATCATTTGCGGGCAAAAAAAAAAAACCTAAAATCAATTGAAGATTGAACCCAGTCAAAACCCTAAACTACAAAATGATTGAAACCCTAAATTGCTTACCAATATCATATTTGAAAACAGATCTTGCTGAAGAGCTCCATTAATACGAACATGAAAGATGAAGTAGAGACTAAGAAGAAGAAGGAGAGACTACGAAGAAGAATAGAGAGAGTGAGAAGATGAAGGAGAGAGTGAGAAGATGAAGGAGAGAGTGAGAATCGAGATCTGAGAGAGCACAGTGAGAAGGAGAGAGGCTAGTGTTTGAGTTTTCTAGTTTCGCGGGTTCTAGGTCGAGTTGAGAGAGTTGAGTGAGAAGGAGAGAGCGCGCGGGGTGGTGTTTGAGTGTTTAGTCGTGGTCGAACTGACTGAGAAAGACAGAAAGTGACTTAATTGCGAGGGCCTGTTGAGTGTCAAATAGCACAAGTCAAAATAACTTGGGAAATTTTAAAACAACCCCCAGATTCAGACAACATTTAAATGTTGTCTGAATGTCACAACATTTTTCAGTCAACTAGGGCGTGGCTAATTGAGAGGGAAAAGAATTCATCAACTTTTGGATATCCCTCCAAATTTGAGATAGGAAATCACCACCTTCTACAACTACATAAATGTGTTGTCTAAATGCTCACCATTTATCCAAATTTGAGATAGGAAATCACCACCTTCTACAACTACACAAATGTGTTGTCTGAATGCTCACCATTTTTCCAAATTAAACCAGTATGGTTTTAGTGTATATTCAGACGACAGAAAAAAAAAATTATGTTGTCTGAAAAACTCAGACGACATAAAACAAAACTTATGTCGTCTGAAGTGTGTCGTCTGAAGGCTTTTTTGGCATAGTGAATATATATTTCAAACTTGTTGACAATATATAGCTTGAGCCACTGACATTGACTCAATTTCTCCAAGATGTGCCTTGTCAGGCCAAAATGCTCATTTTTGGTCCAAACATTGCCCCCCAGACCTCGAAGTCAAAGGTCTTCGTCTTGACTGAAGAGGTCTTGAATTAGCACTACTCTTATAATGTTGTTGCTCCAAAGCCACTTGTATTAGCTTGACTGTTTCCATATAGGCCTCTAAATAGACCATAAAGCTTGAATGCCACTACTGAATTGCCTTTGTCATGAACTGACGCTTCCTTTGCCAACTTTATTGCCCCCCCATGAATCTGGTGTCTGGTATGCAGTGAATTGGTGAAACTTGGGCAGGTTGTAGGAGATCATAACTTTAGTGTGCCCCCCATGCGAATGAGACTGTTTTTGATCACGAATGAGGATCCTTTTCTTCCTTGGTGGTAGCTTCGCCATGTGTAGAGCAAAAAGTATATGCCTTGTTCGCTGGCTCTCTGTTGATTTTCTCAAATGTCGGTGTTGGAGCCGCTTCGCTGGCTAGATCAAGGCCTACAGTACTTGGCGAAATAAGATGCAAATTAGCAAACTATTTGCTGTCATTTAATCCTTCCCGAGTCTTATGCCGAAGAGGATGATTGGATCATGGATATCGACATCATGACGTGTGACCAAGTGAAACCACCATATTTTTCTACAACTTTAGCATCTAAAACCACATCGGTTTTAATCATGTTTTAATTAAAAAACATCAGGCCACTATGCTGGCCTGCAGTGGTAAGAAAAGGTGGAATATCTTCACTGTCGCCTTAGATGCGATCCTCAAGATGGAATAATGGTTAATTAATTATCAACTAGGGACACTCAATGGCCCAGCTAATAAATTAATCTCCAAAATATCTGATCTATAAATCAAGGTGTAATGGAGAAGTATCTTCACTGTCGCCTTAGATGCGATTCTCAAGATGGAATAATAATTCATTAATTATCAACTAGAGCCACTTACTGGCCCAGCTAATAAATTAATCTCCAAAAAAAATCTGAGCTATAAATCAAGGTGTAATGGAGAAGTATTCCTTGCGACCTAGAAATGGCATCCAAGAAACCATTCTTTATCGATCAGGCAGATGAAATCACTGAGAAAGCCACATTCACCTGGCGGACTAACATGAGTATTCGATGTAGAAGTCAGACCAGAGAGGAGAGAAGTCGACTGATGGGCTTTGGTGGCGGTGATAGTCAAGCGAGTCTGGGTCCCACACCTCGCGATCGTTTGCCAGATGATGCTATGGCCTATTATGGGCTTCCCATCCGCCGTCCCATAGCGGCTCTTCGGCAGGTGCCTGGTGATTTTAGCAGTTGGGGACCAAGGAGGAAAGTGGGCTTCTGGCCTACCGTCGCTCCCGAGGAAAAGGTTTGATATCAGGAGGTCCGAGCGAGAGATTTGGCCCGATGGGATGCGGTGGGTATCACCCAAACCATCAATCTATGCTTCTGTCTTCCCCATAATACTAGTCCTGCACCGCTAGCCGCCGCTCTTTGCTTCTGGAACACCTCCAGCAATACATTCGATTTCCGGTTTGGGCAGATGAGCATAACTCTGCTGGATGTTCTTACCATCACGGGGTTACCCATTGACTTTGACCCCTATGTGCATGGTCAGTTTGATGGCATTTAATTTTCTTTGAGAATGGATATGGCTGGTCGAGGGCATCACAGCAAATCCTACCCATTCTGGCCCGACTATTACTGCACCCAGCGTGACCATACAGGAGGTATCGCATTCCTGGAATTCTGGCTTTGCAAATTTATCTTTTGCACTTCTTCCAACAAATCTACTGGGCCCTAGAATTCTCTGGCCACTGCTCTCTACAATGGTATTTGCGTTGGCCTTGGGCAACCTGTATTGGGTGAGTTATATCGCTCCCTTTATAGAGCCATAATGCGCCCATTTGATACCGACATTAGTGGCCCCTTCTGGATCCTTGCCTTTTGGCTGCAGATTTATTTCACTCTCTTCCGTCGTGGTGATATTCCAAAGGAACCTCCAGTTGATTCCCTTTTGGGGAATTGGTTTTGCCGCAACGTAAGGTATCGAGCTCCACCCTACTTTGAGTGTTTTATTTACTTGTACTTGCTGGGAGAGATGCCGGACCCAAAAATAGTCTTTTCTAGGCGATTCCCTCCTCCCCTCAATGATGGCTTTCTGCCCAGTGGACGGGATCATAGTGAAAGAGCCCTCCTGGCCTTTCGTCGCGCCATCTCCTGCTTGGATATTCGTCTTGCCACTGATCGCGTAAGTTACGAGCTCTACGCCCCTAACCACTTTGCTCGCCAATTTAGGTTGGCCCAGTTGGTACCCTGGCCTCTGGTTGATTCTGCCAATTACTACACCTCTTGGCGGAGATTAGCCCAGCCTGGGTCTACCCCCTTTCAGAGTCAGTTTACTTTGATAGTGATTCCCCCTTGGGTTAGAGCGCTATACCCCCTCAACTATGTCGATGATGACTTTGCTGATTGGTGGAAAGAAGTGTCAGTGAACTGTTGGGACCTGCCACATGACGAACTCTTCGTCCTGATCTTTATGGCAGGAGTAGCCCTAGTCCGGAAGACTGCGAGATTCTTGAGCGCTTCTCCAAACCTGCAGCACAACCCCTGCGACCTATTCTACCTTCTCGCTCATTGCGTCCAGGGATACAAATCCACTAGCCTAGGGCAACAGTAAGTTTTTGTCTTTCTTCACCATTCCATTTCCTTGTGTTGATTTTCCTGCTCTTATTCCTGAGTGTGTTTTGCAGCAAACTACCCAGAGCAGGACAGCCTCTGTTCAGGCCGGGAAACAAAAGGCAATAGCAGAGGAGACTTCTGAGATAGAGTCTTCGCATGATGAAGATCCCGCTGAGCTAATTTGGTTAAGAACGATCTCAAACTTGTATATTTGGTGCTTCCCCCCTTTTTGAGTTATGAATCTTTTCTCGTACAAGCCACTGCTATCTTTGCTTGCAAACGCGATCGAGCTCAATTCATCGAAGAGAGTTTTGAAGATGATGAACCTCTGGGAATGCGACTGGTAAACTCCGGCCTCGTCTTATCCTATTTAAATTTTAAAATCTGGCCAGGATTTTCACTATGTATCTTTTGACAGGTCCGTCAAAGGACCACTGATCCCTCTCACCTGAGCGAGGCTGGATCCTCAGCCACTGCAGAAGATCCAATTCTCTCGCTAGTTCAAGCATCAACTAACTTTGTGGCACCTCTCCCATCTCCCACTACAGAGCATTTGCAAGGTCCTACCATTCTAATAACGATCTCTGATGACGACTCCTCGAAGGATGAAAGCGTGGAAAGCCACTCTGAGACTTCTGCCGCTTATGAGGAACTGATGACGACAGAGATTCTCGCAGCACTAGAGGTTCAAGAGGTGAATGAGGCGGGGCCTCTTCCTCTTGGTGACCACGTACCAAATGTTGACCCAACAGCTCGAGAGGTAAGCCACTGTTTGGCCAATACTTTCCATTTCCCTTTAGATCCAACCCTGCTCTCTGACATTTCTGAACCTGACCAGGATTCTGTTTGTACCGAGGAGGTGTCTGCAAACACTGCTGGTCTTATCGGCGGGACAATCACCCCAGAGATGAAAAATGATACTAACGGTGGTGGTGCCCCCCAAGTCTCTCGAACAAATGAGACAACCGTCGAAGCTGAGGGCTATGTGCTTGAATCTGCTCCACTTGCCCATGGTGAGCCGCGAGTTGAGTTTCCAGATTCTCCTAAGGCTGAAGGGACAGACCAACCTGTTGAAGATAAAGAAATTGAGGAAGCTGTCCACCTTTTTGCATTGGTGGTTCGTGATCCTGTGGCGCCTCTGCCGCCTCCTCCTCCTACCAGATTCGAGAGATTGATGAGGGTGTTGGAGGTAACTCCTCCTTCTGCTGTGGATGAGGCTAAGATGGTGCTTCACAAACATCTAGGTCCTGGGTATTGGAGATTGACATCCTCCTGCGAGGCTTGGAAGCTCTAAGGTATCTTCGCCAGGAGAAGGCTTTGACTCCGTGGCAATTTAGTGATATCGATTCTCTACTGAATGAACTTGGTAGGGCCCGTCGACGTCAATCGGCCGCCAACACCCAGGCTCATGACGCTCAAGAGGCTTTGAATAGTGTCTCTCGAGAAACTGACATCTCCTGCGATATTTTAAATGAACGAGCCATCCACCTGCGGGAACTACAAATCCAAAGGTCCGACTTCAAACTTCAGATCAAGGACCTCCAAGCCCATTTAGCCTTTGTTGAGAATGCGATTGTTGCAGAAGAAGCTCAACTCGATGAACCTTTGGCTGCTTCTGAAGAAATGGGCCGCAACCTGGTCCGTATCAGAGATCGGGCCACTCAAGCCGAAGCTAGTGCCATTGCGGCGAAATGCCACTTGGAGGAACTTTGTTTGAAATTGGGCTTTGCGGGCCAATCTTTGTAGGCCCCCTCATAAACCGGTTGGTCTCCTCAAATGCCAATAATCTCTTCTTTTAATAGCTAACTCCTCAAAAACCGCTCCTCACATGCTACTGGTCCCTTTTTTTTTTTATGAGATTTGGAATCACTAATCTCGATTTACTAACATCGGTTTGACTCTTTAACCATCCATCCAAGGGTGGGGATTTTCCTGAAGTCCCTTTAAATAGTTGTATTTTGGGCAAGGAATACTCACAACAAATTTTCTGAAACATTCAAGAAATGGCCTTTCAGTCCTTGCTTCTCTTTCTCCTTCTTCACAAATCTTCCCCTCATGAAATGACCTTTAGCCTTAAATTTTAGGCTTTATGGCGTAATCTTAAGCCTGGGTTAAGCCTTATGGCGTAATCTTAGGCAACCCTTTGTTTCGCCTTTCTGGAATCTTGCAACAACAATGCTAGGCTTCAAATTGGTTTAGAAACACGAGGGGGCTCCGAATGTGAGATCCACGATCATGCGAGATCATTTTTGTTAGAATCCCACACGCGGAGTGAAACGGAGAAAGGGAGGATGGCCACTATGAGGTTCGTCTTTCCTTCTCTGTTTCCTTCCTTCTGGACCCGGCCCGTGTTGTGCCCTCCAGATGGAAGGGGCTTTGGTTCTCACCTCCTTCTCCCCCTTTCTCTTCTTGATAGAATCTTGGAGGGATGGACTCTTTGAAGGAATGGGTTCAAGCTACAGAATGGCTGTTCCTATACTTCACGTCTAACTAATGGTGGTCACCAAGGCTAGAGGGGGTGCAGAGACTCAAGCTGATATTCGGTTCCTTCACTCTCTGCCCCTCCTTGAGATAATGGCGCGGCTAAACCCAGCGTTGGATTCCATAGCTGCTTCCAATTGAGGGGGCTTGGAGGCTCCATTTTCTTTTACTGGAGTCTCCCCTTCTCATGGATACTAGCGTTGGCCAAGCCTATGTTGTATTCCTCTGCCACTTCCATGTAAAGGGGGCGCGGGGGCTCCGTTACTCCTCTTTTTCCTTCCCTGAAGTCTGCCATCCTTGAGATAATGGCGCGGCTCAACCCGACGTTGGATTCCATGGCTGCTTCCACTTGAGAAAAGATTCAGAAGATATCCGGAGATTCCTGTTTTGTATTCTAGCCACTTTTGGCTTTGTAATGAATGTACTGCTTTTGGCCGCACAGCCACTTTATGAATACAATAATATTTTCTTATTCTGATATTTAAATATCCGTGAGAAGCCAATAATTGTGTCTCGCAAAGCCTCAAATATAGGCCCCCATAGTTGTATATTGAAAATAATGTGAACTTTTAAAATATGTTCTGCGTCAAATTGAGCCTCGCGACGAGGGTTTTAAGAAAATATTTATCTTTTGGATCCACTTGCTGGCCCCAACTCAATTCGCATTAATTAGCTGTTGAAAACTCCACCATGAGAAGATAATATTGAAAATGGAATAGTTACATCCTCGAAAATAGTTCGGTTCCCTCACACGCCAATAATTCATTCTTTTCTGAAATTTAGGGCAACTTTAATCACGCTTTACTGACACTTAGTTTGACTCTTCTCTTTGACCGTCCATCCAAGGGTGGACATTTGCATGCCTATATCTTCCTCCACATTATAAACCCAAATTTCCAATCCCAAAATCGTTTCATCAACTCGAATATTTCTAACAACAATCTTTCTTAATTACTTATCATCATCACTCTTCAATTCTCACATTCTCTCAATCCATCATCAATGGAACCACAAAACCAGCATCCAACCGAGGATGGAGGAAGCAACAAAGCAGCCGAGAGTAGTCCTAACATGCATTTCAAGCAGAGTAATACCAGGTGGCTTCCTACTACAATCAGATAAGAATCCTCCAGGAGCTTTATGATGACAAGGGAGTTAAGTCCCCCACTGTAGAGCAGGTTCAGAGGATCACTCTCCAGGTAAAATGGTACGGACAGATCGAGAACAAGAACATCTTTTATTGGTTCCAGAATCAAAGGGCTCGGGAGAAGCTGAAGAAGAAGAAGCTTACTTCGGATGTTCAAGTGCCCAAGCAAAGATCAAGTCTTGTTGGTGGATCCATTAATCTCAATTTTGGGTCAACTAGTTCTACTGGTGTTGGTGGATCCATCATGGAACAACGAGGAGAAGATCACCAGGAGATTAAAACCCTTCCACTGTTTCCCATGCACGGTGAGGACATCTTTGGCAACATGAAGACTACTTCCGATGGAGGTGGTGGTCACGGTGGTGGCTCTCACATTTCCCTTGAGCTCAGCCTTTCCTGCGAGGGCAAAGCTGGAAAAAGTTTCCGGAGCCGCTGACTCGGCTTAGTAGCTTCGCGAGTGTAGGAACACTTAGAATTGCCCCCTAAGAGTTGTATTTATGACTTTTTTTTTTTTTTTTTTAGTAGCTGAATTCAATAAGACAATGTGAATCAAGGTTTAGACATGCGGCCCAAGTATAGTCGCCTAGACACAAATTTTCTTTCAAATCCTTTGGGCAACCTTACTGAAATGCCCAGGTGGGGGAGGGCGAACAAGAGAGGCAGAATCCATTTTGGCATGAGCTACTCCCACATAGTGGTTTAGGCCCATTTGCACGCACTTCTGGATTCAAGAACCTGTCATGAATGTTGTCCCCTTTCTAGACACCATTTCACATAGGCTATACTTACTAAGATGAGAAAGGTCATAAGTGTGAAGACAGTTCAACAAGTGTTAATAAAGCCGCCCTTAACCTTAAGGGACCTGAACTAGGCACCAATAAGGAGTTTAGACCAATATTAACAAAAGAGACTTCACCTATTCCGTTATGATTCACAACCCCTTACCAAATTCAAATTTTTTTTTTAACTATGAAAATAAAGGTAAAAAACTGAAAACTGACAGGAAATTAACAACAAAGCAAGGAGCTAGCAGCGACACGTTTGGCTAACCTCTAGAAGACCACAGGGGAGGCCATCTATGCTTCATTCCAAGCTCCGATGTATCAAAATTTGTAGGGTAAAAATCCCTCCTGTGAGAGCTTGTAGGAAAAGAACAAAGATACTTCTCATCGAAAACTTGGGAAAAATTTGGCTTGTAGGAGGAGTAATCTTGCCCCCCAAGTATCTTTGTTGGTTGACGAAACATGATCTTCAATTACACTTTTGGAGATGAAGATGTTCCAAGATCGGCTTTGTCGCCAACTACCATGTCATAGGACATGGTGTCTTCAAGATTAGCCACAGATTGGCCATTATAAACGACCACTTGCTGGTCTGAATTCTCCACATCAAGAGCTTCACTTACTGGATAATTGTAAACAAGAGTTAACTTGTATTGATGATACTAAAATTTACAGTTGCGAAGGACAACTTGGCCACTAGAATAATTATTCTAGCCATTCATGCAACGTGGGTTGTAGATGTGCCCTCCACATATATCAAAGCAACCGCTTGGCCTTGAAGAATATATGAATTAAGAACTTCAAGTTGAATTGATTAATAAAGCCACAGATTGGCTTATGTAGACCACAACTTAATTGATAAGTAAGTTGGCCATGGCTTAATTGATTAATTCCACCATGACGTCCAGCATGGCTAAGGCTAAATTGATGATAGTAAGGTGGGCCCTGCCCTTGACCCTTTGCATGATCATGATGACGTGTAGCAGAGTCACAATTAAAATGATCATGAACTTGCTTCTTTTGATCAAAGGGATGATCATGGGCCATATCTTGCCTCCCATGCATCTGATCAGTAGCCACGTATTTGGCTTGATCAGTAGAGAAATCAGCTATCTGTTCCGAGACAATTTCATTGTCAGAAAAACATTCTTGTGGACCGTCTTCTCCATGCACAACCTCTGTATAAGGCTGTGACTCACCAGTGAGACCCTTAGGTTGATTGCCACCTATAGGCAAGTTAGTCTAAAAAACGACCTCTTCGCGAGCAGGTTCTTGACGTTCCAATTCGCCTTGTGTTTGTTGTGCCCCCAACTCGAGCCTCTTAACCGAAATCGTGAACTCATCGAGCCATCGACGGTCCTCCGCGAGGGCATTTCTCATATTCTCATGGTATGCGGTAGAATTCTTTTGAAGGATATCAAGCCGCTCTTCTATGCTCGCATTCTCTGGAATGGGAATGGGCATATAGCCTTCTATCGTCGCCTCGTCATCTGCAGCAGCAGCGTCACCATCAGTTTTATGCGTCTTGTAACTGGAGGCTTTGTGCTTTGAGAAGTTTAGGAATTTGCACTTCTTCTTCTTAAGAAAAACAGGCATGACTTCAGGAATTTCTTTTGGTAAAGATTTTCCTCTGGCATCCCAATGATGGTGAACACAAAAAGACTCTGGTGTAGTCCCACTGGGCGTGCCAAAATGTTTGTTTTGAAGCCCGGTGGTTGAATGTGCTTCAAGAGAAACACTTATGATGTAGTCCCACTGGGCATGCCAAAATGTTTGTTTTGAAGCCTGGTGGTTGAATGTGCTTCAAGAGAAAAACTTATGATGTAGTCCCACTGGGCGTGCCAAAATGTTTGGCTCCAGTTTTGTTGCAGCTGGTCAACAGTCTCTTTTCTTGCGTGGGTGTGCCAGCACCGTTCGGGTGCGGTAGTCGGGGGTGTCCCTTGACCTGACTTCTGTCGAGCGATTGTAGACGAGGAGAGCACCAACCTCGTCGCGGGATTCTTTGTGCCTCGTGGTGAGGACTTTGCTGAAGTTTCTTCTTGTTCACAAGTCGATACTCAATATTGCAGATTGAGCAGAGCAAAATCAACGGGAAGTATTGAGATCTTGCTAAAGCGTGACTTTAGTTTGGCTGGGTTGCTAGGGCGTTACCCTTGCTTGACTGGTTCTGTAACTGTTGTGGTCGCGGCACTACCGTCGGCTCCCGAGGAGACTAGGACCGAAGTACGTTGACAGAGGGTTTGGTGGCACTGAAAGTCGGCTTCTGAGAAGACTAGGACTAGGAGTGTGATCACCGGTAAGAGAAAGAGAAGGAGAGGAGTTGCTCTTAGAGAGGTTGCTCTAGAGAGAACTTAGATCATCTTAGAGATGTTTTGATGAATGAATTGGTCTTGTTGATTGTTTTTGTAACCTCTATTTATAGGCTACCATGCCAAACCAGTTGGCATTAAACAAATGATAGTGGAGCATTAATTGGAGATAAGAAATGATGAATTTTGGAGATAAGGAGATAAGGAAGCATAATTGGAGATAAGAAATGATGAATTTTGGAGATAAGGAAGCACTTTCGACTCCTTTATTCCTTCAATTATATCTCCATCAAGAACTCAGATTTTGACTGTGACTTCTCATAAAAAATGTTCCACTATGAGTGCAGATCATCTTGGTAAAATTTCAGAGCTTTTGGTATAGTGGTTGGGCCGGAAACGCTACTGGACCTCTTACAGGTCCAGTTTTCCAGTTTTGCTTCTGCAGAAAATTGGACTGATTGTTTGAAGGCCTTCCACTCAAAAATAGCTCTGGAACTCTTCATAAGAAATGATCCTTGGGCTTTCTAGATTTAATCTGGAAAGTTTTAGCACATTTGGATTTCATTTGGTTACTCTGCCGCCCCTCCTTCCTTGTTTAGCTTAGCTCGGTTTCGCCTAGCAGAAGTAGGAAATGTGCTAAAGTTGACTTTTCATGCTTCCATGCTTCCATAGTAGGCTTTATTTAGCCTCTAAATATATATTTCGAACTTTTCGACAATATATAGCTTGAGCCACTGACATTGGCTCAATTTCTCCAAGACGTGCCTTGTCAGGCCAAAATGTTCATTTTGGGTCCAAACAAGTCATAATGGAAAATCTCTTCTTATGTGATTGATAAGGATGAAGTTTACTGCTTCTTATTGGTTGTGTCATAATCTTATGTGGTTGATGAAGGATAAATTTTTCTGTTTCTTATTGATTGTGTCATAATCACTTGAAGTGGAAGCATTGGTATTTTGTTATCATTATTGTCATGAATAACAACAACCAGCCACTCATCCATATGCTTTCGAGCATTTACAATTTACTACCTGTGAAGCTGGATGATAGCAATTACATTACTTGGTTATTTCAAATGAAAAATATGCTCATAAGTCTTGGCTTAGAGGGATACATTGATGGTTCATATTCTTCTCCACCTCAATTCTTGGTGACTGATGGTACCATAAATGCTAGAGTTACAAGGGAGTTTCAAGAATGGGAAAAGAATGATAAAGCATTGATGACTCTTATCACCGCCACTTTATCTAGTGAAGCATTATCATTTGAGGTTGGAAGCAATAATTCATGTGAGGTTTGGAGAAATTTGAGGGTGAGATATGGTGTCTCTTCTAGAATAGCCGCAATGCAACTCCAAACAAAACTGTACACAATCCAGAATGGTAATGATACTATAAACAAGTATTTTCAGCGTATCAAGGACATTACTGATCAATTAGCTTCTGTTGGCATTCATATTCCCGATGAAGAGATTATTATCATTGCTGTCAATGGCCTTCCCTTTGAGTACCTAACTTTCAAAATCGTGATCAAAGCTCATATTACAACTATGACAATGATTAAATTTCGTTCTCTTTTACTTGATGAGAAGTCTACTATGGATCAATCTATGAAGACTATGCAGAAGTAATCCAGGTTTAAATCAAGGAATGCAATGGAATGGTGCTGATATTGGTTGTATGGTGTCCCCTATTGTTTTTGTTGCTCAAAATGGAGGGGGAAGTCATATGTTCTACGATGGAGGGATGCAGCAACATAATTTGAGCACTGGAACAAGTTATTCACATCAAAATGGTTACTATCCCCAACATCAGCAACTTGCTTCAAACTACAAAGGAAATGTTTCACAGTATAATGGTAATGGCTTCTTCCTACAACAACCTGTTGTTCAACAGCAACAAAATGGAGGGAACAAGAACTACAGTTCACAAGGAGGTGTATCTCATTTACCTGACATTTCAAATCAAGGCTTTGGTCGCTCCATTGTGCGTCAAGTTTGCAACAAACTTGTACATGATCACTCGGCATATAAGTGGCATTACAGGAATTTTCAATCGCAGAACATTGCATCAAGTTCATACATTGAGTATCCTCAATATCCTGCTCAGAATTTAATGGAGGGCAATGAAATAACCCAGCCAAATAATGTTGGAAGCTTTTCTCGTAGACCTATGTCACAACACAAGTTGGTACAGTCGCAAAATATAGGAACTTTCAGGGGCAACTTCAACTCAAATGCAGCTGTCAATAATTTTGATCAAGTCATAGGGGATTACAAGATAAGGGATGATCGAAAGGCATAAGCTAGTGTCCCTGTTGTTGATATCAGAGTTTCTACTCCCAGAGCTTCTTCTCCACCTGCAACCAGTAGTCCAAGCAAAGCAACCACTGTTCAAACTTCTTCTGTTCTCAGATCTTCTTCTACTCCTAGAGTTTCTTCTCCACCTGCAACCAGTAGTCCAAGTAAAGCAACCACTGCTCAAACTTCTTCTGTTCCCAGATCTTCTTCTACTCATGCAAGCTATAATCCAAGCCAAGTAACTAGTGCTTCAGTTACTTCTGCATCCTCTGCAAAACAGGAACTACAGCTTTTTGATGAATTTGATTCGCATGGTGCTGTTTCAGGTGGTCCATTTGGTTCTGTTTCAGCTGCGCCACCTAATTCAAACAATGTTGCAATGGACTTACTTGGTTCCCTGTTATCGGCTATTGTGCCAAGTACATCTACTACTACCACATTTGAAGTTGATGGCCTTGTAAATTCTTCTCCAGTGACTACAGTTATGGCAATGATTACACGCATTTTTATGCATGTAATTGTATCTAAAGCACTAAAAATAAGTTAATCCTCAAGTCAATTTTTATGTAATTAATCTATTTTTATTTACTTGTACGAAATAAGCGGAGTTGTAGATTTCGGAAGAAGTTGTGCAAAAGTGGAGTAATTGGAGTTATCGACAAAAAGACGAAAAGTCAACCATGGTCAACTCGAACGAGGAGATGGAAACCGACCACTCTATAATTTGGGCGGAGGTGCGTCAAGACAGGAGCAAGAGAGAGAGAGAGAAAAATATTGAGAGGGATTAATTAAACAAATGTTTAATTAGTTAAACAATTGTTTAAACAATTGTTTAATTAATTATAGAATGAGGCACGTGGGCTGTGCAAACAGAATGAAGAGATGACTTAATTAACATAATCATCTCCACCAATGAGCATGTGACACGCAACAAGAAGAAAAGAAGAAATGAAAAGACCATTGCACCCACCCACACCGACCATTGCTTTTTCTTCTTTAATCACAGCCGTCCATTACTCATCCAATTTCTCTCGTCACGACCAGCCACTACTTTTGGATGATGGATTCATCCTTTCTCAGGATCACTCTCTCAGCTACAGCGTCGCACCACAAAACAGAGGCAGACCTTTGGGCTGCTCTCTTCCCCATCCTTCTCCACAATTTTCCCTCTTTTCTTTCTATTTTATTTTGAGATTTGAAGGATTTACTCACCCAAAGCTTTAAAGATTCATCAAAGACTTCTCCTCTACAAGATTCAAGACTTGGGTAATTGTGAGAGTTGTAAATCAAGACTAGTCATGCTAGCTTTTTATCTATTTGTGACTATTCTTGTTTTCTCTTACACTTCTCTACTCTTTTCTATTTGAATTTTGTAATTTTGATGTCTATCATTATGGGTTGTGAGTAATTTTCTTGTTGGGGTTTAGGGTTGTGTCCCTAACCCAAATTTTGTGTAAAAGATGTTTAATTTAATGTAATGATGCAATTTTCATATGATGGATGCTTATATCTATTTTTGTTGGGTTGAAATGCATGTCTAGGAGCCTAGTCAACTCTAGGATGTGTATTTTGAGCATGTCTAGGACGGAGTTAGAGGCTTGACCCCCTCTAATTTCTAAGCTAAAAACCTTCAATTTCGTATTCAAGGGGTTATAAGCATGGTGATTTACACTCGTTGCATGATTGCGCGGGCGGGTCGCTTAATAGTCTAATTTCTTGATCTCTACGCCTCTTGATGTGAATTAGGGACCCTTGAACCGGCTCTAATTTATGTCAAGTGAGTTCATACGACCCTTGAACTGGAGTAGGAATATCATGAAAGGGAATTTCGGTCCTTGAGCCTTGAACCGCCTTGGATATGACTACCGCCAAAATAGAAGATTTGCATCTACATTATATTAGCTTCCGACACATAGAATTTGGGTGAAGGAAGCTCCCTAACACCCGACATTCCCATTTATTTGGTTACACTTTTATTAATTTATTTGCATTTTTATTAATTGCTTTACATTTTCATTACATCTTGTTAATCTAAAATCAACTCTCAAAATATTGAACTCCAACTCATTGTAAATATTCATCACTAGCTCTTAGTTTTGATTAGGCTTTGGTGAAAATCAAAGCCGAGCATTACTAAGGCTTGGTGCCTTAGATTAACATTTTTATTTATTTATTTTTTTGTTTGCTTAGTGACTCTAGTTCCGATTACCCAAGGATTGTGGGTTAGCCACTAATCCCCGTGGTACGATAAACTTTGGGCATAATATTTCCCTATCTTGACAATGATACGTACACTTGTGTAAATGTGTTTCAAGTCAGGCAACTCCTCCAGATACTACTATGTTGAACTGTAAGCATGCCTCTTATCCTCTGAAGCTATGCCAATCACTGCCACTCATTCCTCCTGGATGAAGCAAGTATCTAGCCTGATATCTTCACCAAAGAGCAGCAGCTTGATGCTCCAAACCGGAGTGTTAGTCAGCTTGAAGCTTGTATCCCATCTTCAAGCTAAGGAGGGGTGTTAAGGCACCATTAGCTTTTCAATCCTGATCATTAGTTAGATAACACGTGGCTTGTATCTGTGCATTCTCACATAGTATAAGTACTGCATCTACTATTCTTTCTCAGTGAATCAGAACTCTATTTCTCAATACAAGTTTATTTTCTCTATGTTTTTCTCTACTTTTCATATAAAACTATCAGATATTATTGTTAGTAATATTTAGTTTATTGTTGATTTGCATGGAAATTAAAATTATTGTACTGTTAGGTTATACAGAGAGTTAATTATTGAGTTATTGTTAGTTTGTGTACTCATATCTTAAATTAAAGATAACCATCTAAAGTCTTAATTGAATTACATGTTTCGATCCAGTGATGGCACCAAAAACTATAATGAGAGGAACAAAGAGACTGTTACAGCAGTATGATCCTGAGAGCTCTCATGGTGAAGAAAAAATTCGACAGATTAGATAAAAAAGATGGAGAGCAGGTAGGTATTTATGGACTATAAAGTTTTATAGATATAAAAAAATATTACCAGAAATTGTTGTTTATTTACAAATATGAGCCAAGTAATATTGTTTAAATTTTGGTTATAGTGTGTCACACTCAAACTGCTGAAGTTCCGATTATAGAAGGTAAATTTTATGCAAACTTAATTTTAACAATAGTTTGGTTAGTTTTGATATGAAAATATTTGCAAACTAGCTGGTTATGATTATTACCTTTACTGCAGCTGAGATTAACAATAGAATTCAGGTTCTGGCTGTTGATTGCATGTTGATACAATATGACTTTTGATTATTTTTGTATAATGATAATGTCATTTTCCTGTTAATGAATAATGTGGCTCATTTTGAATGACAGGTGGATATTCACAATCAATTGGTCAAGCATTCTATCAAAGAATCAGACAAAGTTATTTCTATTTGAATATTATATATTGCTTTTTAACAATTATCAATTATACCAATTGTTTGATAAAGGAAAAAATTGTGATTTCAGGATTGACTACGGAATATGAAGATTCTGGAGACAATATTTATAAATGTTCTTATTGCGATGCGTATTTCTGGTTTGAAGAAGCTGTGAAACAATCATCTACAATTAATGCAGAAATTATATATACAATTAACATGTCAAACTTCCAAAATTCAGACCAACTCCCAATTTTCTTCAAACATTAATTATTAGATGGCAAACTTTTTAAAGAAAATATTAGAGTATATAACTCAATGTTTTGTTTTACATCAATAGGAGCAGTAATTGATCATAAATAAATACTGGATCTAGTCCTTATATATTTAAAAGGACAAAATACTGTTTACTCCCTATACTTATAGGGTCTCGACGTTTCAGTCCCTGACGTTTCAATTTCACCTAAAAAGTCCTTGAACTTTCCAATTTCACCTAAAAAGTCCCTGCCGTCAATTTTCCGTTAAAAAGTCTGTTATCTTGCTGACGTGGCACTATTTCAACAGTAAAATGACTATTTTACCCTTACTAACCCAAAAAAAAAAATTACTCTTTTTTTTTCCTATTTTTTAAGTTTGTTCTTTTTTTTTTTTAACTCTTTTTTCTCTATTTTTTAAATTTTTTCTTTTTCATTCCTACTTTTTTTTTAACTCTTTTTTCTCTTTTTTTTTCCTACTCTTTTTTCTCTATTTTTTTAATTTGTTCTTTTTTATTCCTACTTTTTTTTAACTCTTTTTTCTCTATTTTTTTAATTTGTTCTTTTTTTTTTTCCTACTCTTTTTTTAACTCTCTTCTCTCTTTTTTTTATTTGTTCTCTCTTTTTTTTTTAACACCATTTTCTCTTTTTTTATTTATTTGTTCGCTCTCCTTATATATATATATATATATATATATTTCTTTCTATTTTCTATTTAGCTCTTCTTCCTCTTCCTCCTCTCTGCTCTTCGGCCTTATTTTCCTCCTCCTTGATCGCAGCTCATGTTTTCGGCCACGCTTGGAAGCCGGAATGGTCGGGTTCTCTTCCCTTCAGATTCCGGCCCCTTCGTGGTGTTGGAGCTATATCAGAAGCTTTCTCTCGACGTCAATAACGTTTCTTTGGTGTTAGTTTGCTGAGATGATGAGCCAATAGAGATTCAAAGAGGATAAGATATTTGAGTTTTCCTGCGAGTTTCCTTGTTTGGTCTATTTGGCAGTTTCTGATCATAACTTTAGAGAGAAATGTTTGAACTGTTTTGGCACCGAAGAAAGGGAGGTGGCACGTGAATTGATTTGATTTGGGTGTGCTCCGATTTGGTTTGGAACCGCTATATGGATAGGGGTGATTAGGAGAGGTGGTGATGCTTGCTAGCATGACGAGGATGATGGATGGACAGTGGAATGGTCAGCACTTGCTTGGAGCGGCTGGCACGCCAACGGTGATAAGGAGAGGTGGTGATGCTCGCCGAAAACTGGAGCTGAGATCAGGGAGGAGGAAAAGAAGGCCGAAGAGCAGAGAGGAGGGAGAGGAAGAAGAGGTAAACAGAAAAGAGAAAGAAAAAAAAAAAAACAAAAGAGAGAGAACAAATACAAAAAAGAGGAAAAAAGTTTTTTTTTTTTTAAAAAGAGTAGGAAAAAAAAAAGAGAAAAGAGGGTTAAAAAAAAAGGAGAACAAATAAATAAATAAAAAAAGAGAAAAGAGAGTTAAAAAAAGAGAGAGAAAAGAGTAAAAAAAAAAGAGTAGGCAAAAAAAAAAGAGTAGGAAAAAAAAAGAGAGAAGAAATTAAAAAAATAGAGAAAAAAAAGTAGGAATAAAAAAGAACAAATTAAAAAAATAGAGAAAAAAAAGTTAAAAAAAAAAGAACAAACTAAAAAGATAGAAAAAAAAAGAGTTAAAAAAAGAAAAAAAAAAGAGTAAATTTTTTTTTTTGGGTCAATAAGGGTAAAATAGTCATTTTACTGTTGAAATAGTGCCACATCAGCAAGATAACAGATTTTTTAACGGAAAATTGACGGCAGGGACTTTTTAGATGAAATTGGAAAGTTCAGGGACTTTTTAGGTGAAATTGAAACGTCAGGGACTGAAACGTCAAAACCCTATAAGTATAGGGAGTAAACAGTATTTTGTCCTATTTAAAATTAGTGGTCAAGTACATCATTTACTAGGTTTCATGTTACCTTTTGAAGGTCAATCTCCTAAATATGCTCAGTTATGTATATGATACAAAAAATGAAATTTCAAATCGTATCAATGCTATTGATCCTACTCATGTTAATCAAAATATCAAATCAGATATTGTTGAGGGACTCATTAAAATGTTTGATGAAATCAATGAATTAACAGAAGGATATCGCATAATGAGAGATAAATTTGAAAATCCTTTATTACCTTCATCTAATATGAGTATACTTAATTGCGAATCTACTGATGGTAAACAGTATGAAAAACCAACAAGTGAAGAAATTGGTGGTTTAATTGTTGGCGACATTGGACAATATAATTCAAATAAAGACATAATATCGAATCAAATAATGGATGCTTACAACGAGTTTCTAAAATGCATCCAAAATATATGTCATTACAATATCCGATTCTTTTTCCATATGGTGAAGATGGATATAAACCAGATTTACGAATGGAAAGAATTGGACCAAATCGTGAACAAAAAAGAGAAAAAATGTCAATGCGGAGTTATGTTGCATATCAAATACAAGATAGAAATTATGAATCAAATAGTTTATTACAAGATGGACGATTGTTCCAACAATATTTAGTTGATTCATATGCAATAGTTGAAGAAAGTTGTTTAGATTGGATCAAAAAAAAATCTTGGAAGTGAAATTTATAAAGATCTTAATGCTGCAGCTTCAGCTGGAATTGATAAAGGTCATAATTTGGGACAAAAAATTATTTTACCAAGCTCTCACACTGGAAGTCTTAGAGATATGATTAATAATTATCAAGATGCTATGGCAATTTGTAGACAATATGGTAATCCTGATTTATTTATAACATTTACTTGTAATGTTAAGTGGATAGAAATATCAAGATATTTTGAAAGAAATAGTAAATGTAAGGCCGAAGATAGACCTGATATAATTTCTAGAATTTTTAGAATAAAATTACAAAATATGATTGCTTATATCAAATCTGGAGAACCTTTTGGATAAGTTGAAGCAGATGTTTGTACAATAGAATTTCAAAAAAGAGGACTTCCTCATGCTCATATGTTATTTTGGTTGAAAAAAGAATATAAATGTTATACAGCAGCTGATATAGATTCTATTATTTCAGCAGAATTACCTGACAAAAATATTAACCCATAACTTTTTGAAATCGTTAGTCAATTTATGATTCATGGACCTTGCGGACAAATAAATTCGAAATCTTCTTGCATGCGAGATGGAAAATGTTCTAAATTTTTCCCAAAATCATATAATGCAAATACTATATTTGAGGCAAATTCAACTCCAATTTATAGACGTCTTGATGATCAAACAAAATTTGTGAAAAAAAATGGTATTCATATTTGTAATAATTTTGTTGTACCTTATAATTCACATTTATTATTAAAATATAAAGCTCACATTAATGTTGAGTCATGTTCTCAATCTATGTTAATTAAATATTTATTTAAATACATTAATAAAGGACCAGATCGAGCTCGAGTTTTACTGCATGAGGATTTTAATGATGAAATTCAAACTTATCTTAATTGTCGTTATTTAACTCCTCATGAATTCTTATGGAGATTATTTGAATATCCAATTCATCAACGACATCCTGCTGTTCAACATTTAAAAATTCATATGCCTTCAGAACAAAATATAGTTTTTAATGAATCTGAATCTCTTGAATCTATAATTAAATATAAAAGTATAGAAGATACTTGTAGTGACCCGAGAGGGGGGTCCCACAGCGCCGCGACCCCGAGCCAATGAGAAACCGA
Source organism: Rosa lucieae (assembly GCA_024704745.1). Classification (NCBI taxonomy): domain Eukaryota; kingdom Viridiplantae; phylum Streptophyta; class Magnoliopsida; order Rosales; family Rosaceae; genus Rosa; species Rosa lucieae. Next base: position 53,475,342 of record CM045495.1, read on the forward strand.
CACGTCACTAACGACATCCCGATAACTCATCAACCCGAAATCACCAGGCCTTTTAGGTTCAGGTTGTTGGTTTACAAAACACTTGCTCGGACAAATGTCTCAAAACATTCTAGCAACCGAATAACACATTTTCAAAAGTGGAATTTGAAATGGGCTAAGAGTTTTGGGCTTGCAATCGGAGCCCAATTTGGAGAATGAAACAAATCACTAACTAACTACAAGCATGGGAGACGCGCCCCAGGGTTACGGGTCTCCCGAAATTTTTGTAAGCGAGTAAGAAATAAATAAATAAATAAATTAGTCAGAAGGTAAATAAATAAGTGACTTCAAAATCCGATAATGGACCCGAAACCGTACTTTGGTAAAGACAAAGAGGAATGCACCAAGCCGGGCCATGTGCCTCTCCTATACGCTTCCCGACCACATGCTCAAAACCTGCACACTGTTGTAGGGGTGAGCTTTCGTCCTCGCATGCCCAATAGGGGCCGACCCAACCATACTAGGTTTGAAAATAATAATATACTTGAAAATATTTACTACAGAATATTGTGCACGTTTATCGAAAATACTTTAAAAATAGGCAACCACAAACATTTATTTCTTTTATAAAGCATATGCAGTATGCTTCACACAATTTGGAGCTCCGAGATACTTACCTGCCGGCTAATATAAAACAAATCGGTGACCGACCTGGTCCGTCCTGAATTCGAGAACCGGCCAACTACTCTGTAGTACTTCTGACTACAAGTAGCGAAAGTGTCCATTTCCTGGCCTTGAGTCTCCTATGACTGGTTCACTGTCTATACTTATCTTTCCTCGACAAACATAGGAGCACGGCCCCCTCCGGAGGTTCACGGTTATCGACACCGTGGGATCCCTAGGAATCTAAGCATCTAGGTCCCATTCACTTTCAGGTCACAAGTATAAACATACAAAGGTACAGTATCTCAACATGCAAGTCTAGCCTCGGTTTTCGTAATTAGCAATTATCAGTTCTGAAAACACATGTATCACGAGACATCGACTAATGAACAGCCAAAAACGTTCTTGCAGGCAACATACTATCATAGTATAGCATTCTACTTATACTGAAAAGCCTCTAACAAGGAAGGGACAGCTCACCCTACCTGGAATTGGAGTGCCCATCCACAATTAGATTCGTTCTCGACTTTCAACACTTTGTCCACTTCCAAATGCACACGCACGAGTCCTTTATAATAAAATCGAATCAATGAGTAAGTTGACAACATTACAACTCAACTAACCGAGCAACCAAAGCATTTATTTAATTTTCCTTAAAGTCCATCGAATTAACCTTTAACAAATAAAACCTATTAACCATTCCCAAATAGTTCAAATGATACGGCTTTTGAACCATTTAGGATATGGTGATTATGCTTCTTTCCATAGTATAGTCCGCATTAATTATTTGATGCCATTGTCTAGCATTTCTTTCTTAAGCAACAAATATATTTACCATTCCTAAATAATCCAAATGATATTGCATTTGAATCATTTAGGATATGGTCATTATACTTGGCACTTTGACCTTTATTTGTTTAGTGTTTTACTTTATGAAAACAAAGCATAATTTACCATTCTCGAATGATTTAGCTTACCATGTTCATTCCAAGATATGATACCACTCAAGTACTTCCATTGGTAAATTGTTCCATGAACTTTAATCCGATATCCTAATTTAACTCAATCAAACAAAATCCACCACTTTCACTTCCAAACCCCAAGAAACATTGATGATTACTCAAGCTCCTCATGTTCTTTTACAGCAACCATTTATTTTACAATATGGCAATTCACACTCCATCATCGTTTTAACTAACAACACTAATCTTTTCCACACATCTAGCCGTTTCAGGCTTGTCCATAGTATACTTCATTTTAATCGATAACTTTGAGAGGCATTAATCAATCAAGCAATTAACCGGTTTCCAACCATTTAATCAACAACAACTCAAACTCAAACACAATGCTTTCAATCGACAAACCACAGTTACAACCATTTGAACATCACCACACCAACAGTACTCGGTAACTAGAGACCCAGACCCTTACCAATTCTTCTGTCCAAAACTGGAAGCTAATTCCAAACGCTGCAATCCATCGTTCACCACTGTTTTAACACCTATCGAGCATAACAAAATTAACAACCCATCTCTTCACCAATACTTGTATTCAAAACAGAACAGTACTCCTTACCTTTTCTTTCAGTCTCAACGAAAACTGACGCAGTAGCTCCTTCCTTTCCAAAACTCCAAAATGCAGAAATCCGTAAACCTCAATTCCAAATCAAGGAGCAGTAGATCAGGGTTTTTGATTCTTAAAGACTCAAAGGCTTTAACCAAAGAGAGAGACGACAAAATTACCTATTTAAGAAAATCTGGGAGTCCGGCGGCGCGTACGGCGGCTCTCTCTGGAATGGGAGGTCGAAGTTAGAGGGTTATGCTCTTTGTGGTGCTGGGTTCATCCATGGTGGTCGTGTAACTCAGACATGGCTAGGAATTGAAAAACGACGACATGTAGAGCTAAGGTTTCCGGCGAGCTAGCACAGCGTTTCCTGGCTTCGGTGGGTAGCGGAACTTCTGGGTTTTGCTCCTCGTTGCTTGCTGAGTCAGGCGGCGGCGTCGTTGTGGCGAGGTGATGACCGGAAATCAGAGGAGGCCAACGAGCAGTGGCGTCGCTGCTTCGAGGAACCCGTGCGAAGGCTGGAGGCGATGCATGTCGACGGTGAGACTCGGGCTTGGGTCGGATTTGGGAGCGGCGTCGATTGGTGGTGGCGGTAACAAGAACTTGTGGCCGGAGATGGAGTTTCCGGCGCTGGCAGAGGGAGAAGGTGAGAATGAGAGGGATCGGGGAGAGAGAGAGAAGGGAGGACGCGGCTGCAAGGGAGGAAGGAGAAAAATGAGACTAGGGTTTCCAAGTTTTCTATTTATACCCATCTGCGTGAAATGCCCATTTTATCCTTGCGACGAATTACGAAACCGTCCTGGCTGGTTACTTCCGGGTTTTGGGGTTCGTTACTTTACTCGTTTTTCGTCAACGACTTCTTTAGTAATTTCTCGACTTCGTCTAGAGTCCAAAACTCAATTTTCTTAAGACTCAATATTCAGAACTTTGTTACAACCCAACTCGTCTCCTTCTCAAATTTGCTTCGACAATCTCTATCTCCATAAGCTCTGGTAATCCTCTAGGCCCAAATGGAAGAACATTGGCCCAAACAAAAATTATAGAGCCCAAATTGTGATCACGACACCACAATAATTCCCGAAATTAATTCCTTTACTTAAATCACCTTGCGAAAATCTTATTGGCGAAAAACTACTTTCTAAAAATTAAACAAAATTTTCGGGGGCTCACAATACTATGCTTACCGGATGGTTTAGAGCAAATCAAAGTTATCCAGAGGCACATCAATTAACCTATGTAGAATTTCCAACTAAATTTGTCTGGCATAACGATAAAAAATATTGGGCACCAAGAAAACAATACCATACAATTGGTCGATTAAGATATATATATATATATATATATCCTGTAGCAGGTGAATTTTATTTTATGAGAATGTTATTAAATGTTCAAAAAGGTTGTCGCAATTTTGATTCAATAAAAACAGTTAATGGTATTGTGCACTCTTCTTATCAAGAAGCATGTCAATCTCTAGTTTTATTAATTGGGTGATGATAAAGAATGGATTGAGGCATTAGCAAATTGTTCACATGTTGAAACAGCTTCTGAAATACGCCAACTATTTGTTACAATAATTCTATTTTGCAATGTTGCGGACCCTCTAAAGTTATTAGAAATTTAGAATCATATTGGGTAAATATGTGTGATGATATTTTATATAAAGCTAGAAATGAAATTGGAAACCCAAATCTAAACTTACCTGAGTTGGAATTAAAAAATGAATTGTTATTTGAGTTAGAACAAATATTCAATTTGTCATCAAGCTCTTTAAAAGATCATCAATTACCAATGCTTGATATAAATAAAATGTTACAGTTAAACAATAAATTATTACGAGAAGAGCTGGATTATAATTGCCTTGAATTAAAACGTCAACATGCAAATTTTGTGACTCAATTAAATACATGTCAAAGAATTGTTTATGATGAAGTCATTAAAGCAATTGAAGAAAAAACATGTAATACTTTTTTTGTTCATGATCATGGAGGAACTGGTAAAACTTTTTTATGGCATACAATAATAAACAAATTCAGATTAGAGGGAAAAATTGTTTTGGCTGTTGCTTCATCTGGAATTGCTTCAATATTCTTCCAAATGACAGAACTGCTCATTCTAGATTTAAGATACCTCTTACAGTAAATAATTTATCAATATGTCCAATAAAAAAAGGTACTTAGCTTGCAAAACTAATTGAGAGAACATAATTAATTATTTGGGATGAAGCTCCAATGTGTCACAAATATTGTTTTGAATCATTAGATAAATCTCTACGTAATATTCTATCAAATTCAAATAACACACAAATTGATAAACCATTTGGTGGTAAACCTATTTTATTGGGTGGAGATTTTAGACAAATTTTACCTTTTTTTTTTTTTTTTTTGGAAAATAATACACGTGGATGTCTTTATGACTGCGTAATTTATATCTTCCCTCTTGTTTTATGTAGATGGCTGATCCAACTCGACCTAAGTTTGACATCTTGGACTCAGAAGGACTTGAGTACCATCGTTGGGTTTCCGATATGGAAACTGCCTTTGTGGCAAAAGACTACACTGCCACCATTACTGATCCCAAAGATGATGAACTATCTAATAAGGTGAAAGCAGATGCCTTAATTTTTCTGAGGCGACATATTGATCCTAGCCTACGTTGGGAGTACCTTCAGTTGAAGACACCCAAAGCACTGTGGGATGCCCTTAAAGGACGTTTTGGGAACATTCACGATACTTTGCTCCCAGGACTGGCTGTTCAGTGGAATGGAATCCGCTTGCTTGACTATAGAAAGGTCAATGACTTCAACAAGGATATGTTGCGCTTAAAGGCACGTCTCAATTTCTGTGGAAGGGAAATCACAGAAGATGATATGATCTACAAGACTCTTACCACCTTTCCTAATTCAGCTTTTATACTAGCGAACCAGTATCAGTTGGATTATGACAACAAAAGAATCACAACTTTCAATAAGTTGATAAGCCTACTGCAAGTGGCTGAGAGACAAAATAAGATTCTCTTGAATAACAATGCCAGGCCCACTGGGACAAAGAAAATTCCCGAGGCTAATTATGGAAAAATGAAAGGTGGAAATAACTCCAATGCAAGGGGGTTTAGACGTGCTGATCCCTACCCACGTGGCAACAATGCATCACGTGGAAAGGGACATGCGGATCATGGAAACAAGATGCCAAAGGAAAGAGTTGACAATGAACCATGCTATAGGTGTGGATTCATTGGGCATTGGTACAAGAACTGCCAAGCAAACAACAGAGTAGCAGCCAATTACAAGAGGTATAGAGAGTCTAAAGAACAAGTGGCTCACTATATGGAAGAAGGAGGTCATGACCTAGACGTCAACCTTACAGTTGCAGACTCCAATGGCAAAGAGGAACTTGCTAAGTCAATGGATGCTCTCAATCTTGACTGATCAGCTTTATTCATTTTATTTTCCAAAGACAGTTGTGAAGGCATAATACCTCATTTTTAATTAGACTATTATTTGGTCTTAAAGTTTATTTTCAATCATGGATTGATGAATAAGATTTCTGAACAAGACCTTGATTTGATTATCGTTGGCTTATTAATAAATTTCGAATTTTATTCTGAAGTATTGAATTTATTCAAATTTATTTTCTATACACATATTTACATGGTTCGACATAGCACTATAAAGATGTAAAGCAATACATCTAGAGAAAAATTATTTGAATGAAAAGAATACCATTCTACACAAATAGAAATACTCTAAAGAATATGAGTTATATTTTCTAAATACCTCCCATTTATTTATAGGAATGAATGGAGGAGAACTTGAGTGCTTAGATGATGGTGGGACTACCCACACAATATTAAGAAATAGGTAATTATTCATTGAACTAATAGCCTATTCTGTGACTACGATGATTGGATTATCAAAACTAATAAAATGGCAAGGAACTGCCAAATTTTTGCTGCCTAATGGCGCAACATTTCAAGTCACAGACGCTCTATATGCACCAAGAGCTAATCGAACCTTGTTAATGTTTCAAAGCAATTTGTGCCAACTATTATCTAGTAAAAACACACCGTGAGAATGGAACTGAATATCTTGATATTACATCTAATGACTGTGGAAGGAAACACATCTTGGAGAAACTTATGAGTCAATCTAGTGGACCGTACCTCACTACGATTCGGATCATTGAATCCTATATTGTCACCAACAATGAAATGTGGGACACTGACTCATACAGGCTTTTGCATGACCGCCTATGGCACCGAGGTCATGACATGATGATCCGTATTTTTAAAGAACTCACATGGACATCCCTTCTTTCGAGTGAAAAATGGGAGAAAAATCCGCCACACTGCAAGGTGTCGGTTCTAGTATTGCTCAAATACAGTCATTGCCTTCTGAAGTACCAGAAGCAATACCTCCCTCCCATTATGCCTTATTGACTATTTCAAAGGCACGTTTTGCAAAGCCTGCTCTTTAGCAAAAACAGGATCGAGACCTTCCTATGCTACAAGATACAAAACAAAACATTCCATTCTTACAAAGGATACAAAGAAATGTCTGTGGACCTATCCATCCAGAATGCGGACCATTCAAGTACTTTATGGTTCTGGTGGATTCTTCGACAATCTGGTCACATGTCGTTTTATTGTCCACAAGAAATGCTGCAATACTCTTAGCACAGATAATACGATTAAGGGCTCACCACCCTGATCACCCTATCAAGTCTATAAGGCTTGATAATGCTGGAGAGTTTACATCAAAAGCATTTGATGATTATTGCATATCTATTTGGATCGATGTAGAGCATCCTGTACCCCATGTGCATACACAAAATGGTCTCGCAGAAGCCACCATCAAAAGGCTACAGATGGTGGCTAGGGCATCGGTTATGCGCACCAACCTGCCTATATCTCCATCGGGTTATGCAATATTGCACGCAGCTTTACTTATTCGTTTATGACCCACAGCTAGCCAACCATTTTCTGCGTACCAGTTGGTAACTGGATATGAGCCTGACACTTCACACTCATGCATATTTGGTTGAGCAGTATATGTGCCTATTGCGCCCCCACAGCGCACCAAAATGGGTCCTCATAGACGATTAAGTATTTATGTTGGATACGAATCCCCAACAATTATCCACTATTTGGAACCCTTGACAGGCGATCTCTCTACCGCTAGATTTGTGGATTGTCACTTTGATGAGACAGTCTTCCCGTCGTTAGGGGGAGATAGGAAAAAGGATTTTCCAAGGAAACGACAGGAATTGTCGTGGTTTGTCCCCACTCTGTCTCATCTTGATCCTCGCACTTCATAAAGTGAAAGTGAAGTGAAAAGAATAATCGATCTTCAGAACGTAGCAGATTCGATGCCTGATACGTTTACTGATATCGCAAAAGTGACGAGATCACATATACCAGCTGCAAATGTGCCTGCAAGGTTAGAAGTCCCCAACAAGGGGCACGGTGCCGCAGATAGAGGCACTGCAACCGCACTTAGTGGAGGTGTGGTTGAGGCTGTGGCTCCCCAAGGAAGAGGGGGAGGTCACTTGGTTCGATTGACACTCACCCAAGGAAGAAGAGGGTGAGTAAGGCACAAACCAATCATCAATGTATAGAATCCCTCTCATGAGATTGTCTCTGATTATAGTTATGTCCATGAATCAATACTGGAGGACGCTCCGATGTTTGAAATGATTCCAGAGAACAAAGAAATCTCAAAGGATTACGAGAGTGTGTATGAATTGATAGAAAGATCTTCCATACACATTGATGATATATACTGTTGCTCAAGGAATCATAGAGCACGATGATATCGAACCACGCTCTGTTGAAAAATGTCAACAAAGAGCAGATTGGCCTAAATGGAATGAATCAATCCAGGTAGAATTAGATTCTCTGACAAAGAGACAGGTAGTTGGTCCGGTAGTGCTGACCCCACCAAGTGTAAAGCCTGTAGGACATAAATGAACCTTTGTCAGAAAGCGTAATGAGAAGAATGAAGTCCTAAGGTACAAGGCTCGCCTTGTGGCGCAAGTTTTCTCACAACGCCCTGGAATTGACTACGAGGAGACATCCTCTCCCAAAATGGACGTTATAACGTTCCGCTACTTAGTTAGCTTAGTAGTTTCCAAAGGACCGGAAATGCAGCTCATAGATGTGGTTACTGCATATCTCTATGGGGATCTAGATTCAGAGATATATAAGAAACTGCCTGATGGCCTTACATTACCCAAGTCAAGTGACTCTAAACCACGGAATGCGTTTGCAATTAAGTTGAAACGCTCACTTTACGGATTGAAACAATCCAGACGGATGTGGTATACCTGTCTAAGTGACTATATGATTGGGAAGGGATATAAGAACGATGAATTATGCCCCTGCGTATTCATAAAGAAAACGAGTTCCGGATTTACAATTGTAGCTATACATGTAGATGATATGAACATAATAGGTACTCTTGATGAAATAAGAGAAACCGCGAGCTACTTGAAATCCGAATTTGAGATGAAGGATCTTGGGAAAACTCAATTCCATCTAGGCCTTGAACTAGAACACCGAGTTTGTGGAATATTAATCCACCAGTCTGCATATGTCCAAAAGTCAGGCGATATAACATGGACAAAGCACATCCTGCTAGCACTCCCATGATCGGTCGAAGTTTGGATGCAAGGAAAGATCCATTTCGTCCAAAGGAAGATGACGAAGAGGTGTTGGGAGCTAAAATTCCCTATCTAAGTACAATAGGCGCATTATTGCACTTAGGCATGTACTCGACCAGACATTGCATTCTCAATGAACTTGTTAGCTAGATTTAGCTCAGCGCCAACGCAGCGTCACTGGAATGGTATCAAGAACATTTTCGATACCTAAAAGGAACCATTGACTTGGGACTGTTCTTTCCCTACAGAGAGACAAGAGGGACCGCAGATGGAACTGCAATCCCTAAAGGAAATGTTGATGGCGAAAGCGCCACTCACTACACTAAAACACCAAATGACCGTTTGGTTGGTTTTGCTGATACTGGATACATCTATGACCCATATAAAGGTCGTTCCCAAAATGGTTATGTACTCACCATTGGGAACACGGAGATATCTTGGAGATCAACCAAGCAAACCATTGTGACTACCTCCTCGAGCCACTCAGAGATCATTGCTCTACTTGAGATGGTTCGTGAGTGTATATGGTTAAGATCTATCATTACACATATTCGAGGGACTAGTGGTTTGAGTTCTACCACTGAAGAGCCTACTTGTATTTATGAAGATAATGCAGCTTGCATCGAACAGATGAAGCTAAGATATATCAAGGGGATAATACAAAACACATATCGCCAAAGTTTTCCTATAATCAGCAACAACAGACCCTCCTCAAGATTCAAGTGAATCAAGTAAGTTCTGAGGAGAATGTGGCAGATTTGTTCACCAAATCACTGCCTAAGGCCACAGTTGAGAAACATGTGAAAAGCATAGGAATACGAAGACTTTCCAAACTCACTTGATTAATGTAAAGATCAGGGGGAGGTGTAGACGTCAGGGGTAGTCTAACACACACATGTCATTCTCAACTGTAGAAGGTGCGTTGTGCTCTTTTCCTTCGACCAAGGTGTATTTTTGTCCCACAGGGTTTTTATTGTTACTTGGCAAGGTTTTTAGTGAGGCAACAACTCATGCATCATTTCGTCTTTGACTTGGCACAAGGGGGAGTGTTAAAGGAAAAACATATTGTGTGCCTTCGTCAAAGCAACTGACGGAGAGGGAATCAAGGAATCAGTGATTACCATCAATCAGCACAATTATAGATCAATCAGCATTCAATGTATTTAATGTAATTAATATTTCCGTTGTAACTCTATCCCTATATAAAGGGACTATGAAATGAAATGAGTAGACTATTCCAATTATCATTTTACTTTAACAGTGATGATATTTTATATAAAGCTAGAAATGAAATTGGAAACCCAAATCTAAACTTACCTGAGTTGGAATTAAAAAATGAATTGTTATTTGAGTTAGAACAAATATTCAATTTGTCATCAAGCTCTTTAAAAGATCATCAATTACCAATGCTTGATATAAATAAAATGTTACAGTTAAACAATAAATTATTACGAGAAGAGCTGGATTATAATTGCCTTGAATTAAAACGTCAACATGCAAATTTTGTGACTCAATTAAATACATGTCAAAGAATTGTTTATGATGAAGTCATTAAAGCAATTGAAGAAAAAACATGTAATACTTTTTTTGTTCATGATCATGGAGGAACTGGTAAAACTTTTTTATGGCATACAATAATAAACAAATTCAGATTAGAGGGAAAAATTGTTTTGGCTGTTGCTTCATCTGGAATTGCTTCAATATTCTTCCAAATGACAGAACTGCTCATTCTAGATTTAAGATACCTCTTACAGTAAATAATTTATCAATATGTCCAATAAAAAAAGGTACTTAGCTTGCAAAACTAATTGAGAGAACATAATTAATTATTTGGGATGAAGCTCCAATGTGTCACAAATATTGTTTTGAATCATTAGATAAATCTCTACGTAATATTCTATCAAATTCAAATAACACACAAATTGATAAACCATTTGGTGGTAAACCTATTTTATTGGGTGGAGATTTTAGACAAATTTTACCTTTTTTTTTTTTTTTTTTTGGAAAATAATACACGTGGATGTCTTTATGACTGCGTAATTTATATCTTCCCTCTTGTTTTATGTAGATGGCTGATCCAACTCGACCTAAGTTTGACATCTTGGACTCAGAAGGACTTGAGTACCATCGTTGGGTTTCCGATATGGAAACTGCCTTTGTGGCAAAAGACTACACTGCCACCATTACTGATCCCAAAGATGATGAACTATCTAATAAGGTGAAAGCAGATGCCTTAATTTTTCTGAGGCGACATATTGATCCTAGCCTACGTTGGGAGTACCTTCAGTTGAAGACACCCAAAGCACTGTGGGATGCCCTTAAAGGACGTTTTGGGAACATTCACGATACTTTGCTCCCAGGACTGGCTGTTCAGTGGAATGGAATCCGCTTGCTTGACTATAGAAAGGTCAATGACTTCAACAAGGATATGTTGCGCTTAAAGGCACGTCTCAATTTCTGTGGAAGGGAAATCACAGAAGATGATATGATCTACAAGACTCTTACCACCTTTCCTAATTCAGCTTTTATACTAGCGAACCAGTATCAGTTGGATTATGACAACAAAAGAATCACAACTTTCAATAAGTTGATAAGCCTACTGCAAGTGGCTGAGAGACAAAATAAGATTCTCTTGAATAACAATGCCAGGCCCACTGGGACAAAGAAAATTCCCGAGGCTAATTATGGAAAAATGAAAGGTGGAAATAACTCCAATGCAAGGGGGTTTAGACGTGCTGATCCCTACCCACGTGGCAACAATGCATCACGTGGAAAGGGACATGCGGATCATGGAAACAAGATGCCAAAGGAAAGAGTTGACAATGAACCATGCTATAGGTGTGGATTCATTGGGCATTGGTACAAGAACTGCCAAGCAAACAACAGAGTAGCAGCCAATTACAAGAGGTATAGAGAGTCTAAAGAACAAGTGGCTCACTATATGGAAGAAGGAGGTCATGACCTAGACGTCAACCTTACAGTTGCAGACTCCAATGGCAAAGAGGAACTTGCTAAGTCAATGGATGCTCTCAATCTTGACTGATCAGCTTTATTCATTTTATTTTCCAAAGACAGTTGTGAAGGCATAATACCTCATTTTTAATTAGACTATTATTTGGTCTTAAAGTTTATTTTCAATCATGGATTGATGAATAAGATTTCTGAACAAGACCTTGATTTGATTATCGTTGGCTTATTAATAAATTTCGAATTTTATTCTGAAGTATTGAATTTATTCAAATTTATTTTCTATACACATATTTACATGGTTCGACATAGCACTATAAAGATGTAAAGCAATACATCTAGAGAAAAATTATTTGAATGAAAAGAATACCATTCTACACAAATAGAAATACTCTAAAGAATATGAGTTATATTTTCTAAATACCTCCCATTTATTTATAGGAATGAATGGAGGAGAACTTGAGTGCTTAGATGATGGTGGGACTACCCACACAATATTAAGAAATAGGTAATTATTCATTGAACTAATAGCCTATTCTGTGACTACGATGATTGGATTATCAAAACTAATAAAATGGCAAGGAACTGCCAAATTTTTGCTGCCTAATGGCGCAACATTTCAAGTCACAGACGCTCTATATGCACCAAGAGCTAATCGAACCTTGTTAATGTTTCAAAGCAATTTGTGCCAACTATTATCTAGTAAAAACACACCGTGAGAATGGAACTGAATATCTTGATATTACATCTAATGACTGTGGAAGGAAACACATCTTGGAGAAACTTATGAGTCAATCTAGTGGACCGTACCTCACTACGATTCGGATCATTGAATCCTATATTGTCACCAACAATGAAATGTGGGACACTGACTCATACAGGCTTTTGCATGACCGCCTATGGCACCGAGGTCATGACATGATGATCCGTATTTTTAAAGAACTCACATGGACATCCCTTCTTTCGAGTGAAAAATGGGAGAAAAATCCGCCACACTGCAAGGTGTCGGTTCTAGTATTGCTCAAATACAGTCATTGCCTTCTGAAGTACCAGAAGCAATACCTCCCTCCCATTATGCCTTATTGACTATTTCAAAGGCACGTTTTGCAAAGCCTGCTCTTTAGCAAAAACAGGATCGAGACCTTCCTATGCTACAAGATACAAAACAAAACATTCCATTCTTACAAAGGATACAAAGAAATGTCTGTGGACCTATCCATCCAGAATGCGGACCATTCAAGTACTTTATGGTTCTGGTGGATTCTTCGACAATCTGGTCACATGTCGTTTTATTGTCCACAAGAAATGCTGCAATACTCTTAGCACAGATAATACGATTAAGGGCTCACCACCCTGATCACCCTATCAAGTCTATAAGGCTTGATAATGCTGGAGAGTTTACATCAAAAGCATTTGATGATTATTGCATATCTATTTGGATCGATGTAGAGCATCCTGTACCCCATGTGCATACACAAAATGGTCTCGCAGAAGCCACCATCAAAAGGCTACAGATGGTGGCTAGGGCATCGGTTATGCGCACCAACCTGCCTATATCTCCATCGGGTTATGCAATATTGCACGCAGCTTTACTTATTCGTTTATGACCCACAGCTAGCCAACCATTTTCTGCGTACCAGTTGGTAACTGGATATGAGCCTGACACTTCACACTCATGCATATTTGGTTGAGCAGTATATGTGCCTATTGCGCCCCCACAGCGCACCAAAATGGGTCCTCATAGACGATTAAGTATTTATGTTGGATACGAATCCCCAACAATTATCCACTATTTGGAACCCTTGACAGGCGATCTCTCTACCGCTAGATTTGTGGATTGTCACTTTGATGAGACAGTCTTCCCGTCGTTAGGGGGAGATAGGAAAAAGGATTTTCCAAGGAAACGACAGGAATTGTCGTGGTTTGTCCCCACTCTGTCTCATCTTGATCCTCGCACTTCATAAAGTGAAAGTGAAGTGAAAAGAATAATCGATCTTCAGAACGTAGCAGATTCGATGCCTGATACGTTTACTGATATCGCAAAAGTGACGAGATCACATATACCAGCTGCAAATGTGCCTGCAAGGTTAGAAGTCCCCAACAAGGGGCACGGTGCCGCAGATAGAGGCACTGCAACCGCACTTAGTGGAGGTGTGGTTGAGGCTGTGGCTCCCCAAGGAAGAGGGGGAGGTCACTTGGTTCGATTGACACTCACCCAAGGAAGAAGAGGGTGAGTAAGGCACAAACCAATCATCAATGTATAGAATCCCTCTCATGAGATTGTCTCTGATTATAGTTATGTCCATGAATCAATACTGGAGGACGCTCCGATGTTTGAAATGATTCCAGAGAACAAAGAAATCTCAAAGGATTACGAGAGTGTGTATGAATTGATAGAAAGATCTTCCATACACATTGATGATATATACTGTTGCTCAAGGAATCATAGAGCACGATGATATCGAACCACGCTCTGTTGAAAAATGTCAACAAAGAGCAGATTGGCCTAAATGGAATGAATCAATCCAGGTAGAATTAGATTCTCTGACAAAGAGACAGGTAGTTGGTCCGGTAGTGCTGACCCCACCAAGTGTAAAGCCTGTAGGACATAAATGAACCTTTGTCAGAAAGCGTAATGAGAAGAATGAAGTCCTAAGGTACAAGGCTCGCCTTGTGGCGCAAGTTTTCTCACAACGCCCTGGAATTGACTACGAGGAGACATCCTCTCCCAAAATGGACGTTATAACGTTCCGCTACTTAGTTAGCTTAGTAGTTTCCAAAGGACCGGAAATGCAGCTCATAGATGTGGTTACTGCATATCTCTATGGGGATCTAGATTCAGAGATATATAAGAAACTGCCTGATGGCCTTACATTACCCAAGTCAAGTGACTCTAAACCACGGAATGCGTTTGCAATTAAGTTGAAACGCTCACTTTACGGATTGAAACAATCCAGACGGATGTGGTATACCTGTCTAAGTGACTATATGATTGGGAAGGGATATAAGAACGATGAATTATGCCCCTGCGTATTCATAAAGAAAACGAGTTCCGGATTTACAATTGTAGCTATACATGTAGATGATATGAACATAATAGGTACTCTTGATGAAATAAGAGAAACCGCGAGCTACTTGAAATCCGAATTTGAGATGAAGGATCTTGGGAAAACTCAATTCCATCTAGGCCTTGAACTAGAACACCGAGTTTGTGGAATATTAATCCACCAGTCTGCATATGTCCAAAAGTCAGGCGATATAACATGGACAAAGCACATCCTGCTAGCACTCCCATGATCGGTCGAAGTTTGGATGCAAGGAAAGATCCATTTCGTCCAAAGGAAGATGACGAAGAGGTGTTGGGAGCTAAAATTCCCTATCTAAGTACAATAGGCGCATTATTGCACTTAGGCATGTACTCGACCAGACATTGCATTCTCAATGAACTTGTTAGCTAGATTTAGCTCAGCGCCAACGCAGCGTCACTGGAATGGTATCAAGAACATTTTCGATACCTAAAAGGAACCATTGACTTGGGACTGTTCTTTCCCTACAGAGAGACAAGAGGGACCGCAGATGGAACTGCAATCCCTAAAGGAAATGTTGATGGCGAAAGCGCCACTCACTACACTAAAACACCAAATGACCGTTTGGTTGGTTTTGCTGATACTGGATACATCTATGACCCATATAAAGGTCGTTCCCAAAATGGTTATGTACTCACCATTGGGAACACGGAGATATCTTGGAGATCAACCAAGCAAACCATTGTGACTACCTCCTCGAGCCACTCAGAGATCATTGCTCTACTTGAGATGGTTCGTGAGTGTATATGGTTAAGATCTATCATTACACATATTCGAGGGACTAGTGGTTTGAGTTCTACCACTGAAGAGCCTACTTGTATTTATGAAGATAATGCAGCTTGCATCGAACAGATGAAGCTAAGATATATCAAGGGGATAATACAAAACACATATCGCCAAAGTTTTCCTATAATCAGCAACAACAGACCCTCCTCAAGATTCAAGTGAATCAAGTAAGTTCTGAGGAGAATGTGGCAGATTTGTTCACCAAATCACTGCCTAAGGCCACAGTTGAGAAACATGTGAAAAGCATAGGAATACGAAGACTTTCCAAACTCACTTGATTAATGTAAAGATCAGGGGGAGGTGTAGACGTCAGGGGTAGTCTAACACACACATGTCATTCTCAACTGTAGAAGGTGCGTTGTGCTCTTTTCCTTCGACCAAGGTGTATTTTTGTCCCACAGGGTTTTTATTGTTACTTGGCAAGGTTTTTAGTGAGGCAACAACTCATGCATCATTTCGTCTTTGACTTGGCACAAGGGGGAGTGTTAAAGGAAAAACATATTGTGTGCCTTCGTCAAAGCAACTGACGGAGAGGGAATCAAGGAATCAGTGATTACCATCAATCAGCACAATTATAGATCAATCAGCATTCAATGTATTTAATGTAATTAATATTTCCGTTGTAACTCTATCCCTATATAAAGGGACTATGAAATGAAATGAGTAGACTATTCCAATTATCATTTTACTTTAACAGTGATGATATTTTATATAAAGCTAGAAATGAAATTGGAAACCCAAATCTAAACTTACCTGAGTTGGAATTAAAAAATGAATTGTTATTTGAGTTAGAACAAATATTCAATTTGTCATCAAGCTCTTTAAAAGATCATCAATTACCAATGCTTGATATAAATAAAATGTTACAGTTAAACAATAAATTATTACGAGAAGAGCTGGATTATAATTGCCTTGAATTAAAACGTCAACATGCAAATTTTGTGACTCAATTAAATACATGTCAAAGAATTGTTTATGATGAAGTCATTAAAGCAATTGAAGAAAAAACATGTAATACTTTTTTTGTTCATGATCATGGAGGAACTGGTAAAACTTTTTTATGGCATACAATAATAAACAAATTCAGATTAGAGGGAAAAATTGTTTTGGCTGTTGCTTCATCTGGAATTGCTTCAATATTCTTCCAAATGACAGAACTGCTCATTCTAGATTTAAGATACCTCTTACAGTAAATAATTTATCAATATGTCCAATAAAAAAAGGTACTTAGCTTGCAAAACTAATTGAGAGAACATAATTAATTATTTGGGATGAAGCTCCAATGTGTCACAAATATTGTTTTGAATCATTAGATAAATCTCTACGTAATATTCTATCAAATTCAAATAACACACAAATTGATAAACCATTTGGTGGTAAACCTATTTTATTGGGTGGAGATTTTAGACAAATTTTACCTGTAATTGCAGGAGGAACTAAAGAGCAAATAATTGAAGCTTCATTCAACCATTCATATCTCTGGCAATCATTTAAAATATTTCATTTAACAGAAAATATGAGACTATTGAAAAAAATTTTAACTAATCAAGAGAGAGAAAATATTTCAACTTTTGCAAATTGGTTGTTAGAAATCGGAGAAGGTAAAATACATTCGGTTAATTATGAAAATGATAGAGATACATCTTGGGTTGAAATTCCATATGATATACTCATTAATAGTTATATAAATCCAATAGAAGCGATATTTCTTGCAATATATTCAAATTTCAATACCAATTACAACAAATTCGAATATTTAAAAGAGCGTGCGATAGTAACACCACGAAATGCTACCGTCCGTGATATAAATGATTGCGCAATAAATTTATGGGTTAATTACATATAAATGCATCTTTAAATGTTTTTTTAGTCATAAGGCCACCCACTAGTTTTTTCCCTCATAAGGCCACTAGATTAAAAATTGTGTTATATTTTGGATATTGAAAACCAACATATTTACATAAATGCCACTAAAGTACAAAGTCAACAATCATTCTCTCTTTCTTCTCCGGCGAGGTCTCCGGCCAACTTCCGGCGATCTCCGGTCAACCTCCGGCGGGTCTCCGGCAAACTCCGACGGCCACAAAAGCTACTGTCACTAACACCAAAAGCTACTGTGGCTAGCAACAAAAGCTACTATAATGAGATTTCCAGCAACCTCCGGCGAGGCCACAAAAGCTACTGCATGTCACCAGCAACAAAAGCTACTCTGATGAAATTTCCTACAATCTTATGTGAGGTCACAAAAGCTACTGTCACCAACACTAAAAACTACTCTCACCAACAACAAATATTATTGTCACCAGCAACAAAAGCTACTCTGATGAGTTCTCCGATGAGGTCACAACAACTACTGTCATAAAAAACAAAAGTTACTGTCACTAGCAACAAAACTACTCTCAGCAACACTAAAAGCTACTCCCACCAGCAAAAAAAACTACTGTCACCAGAAACAAAAGTTACTGTCACCAACAACAAAAACTACTCTCACCAATATCAAAAAAAATACTCTCACCAACACCAAAAACTACTTTAACAATCACTAAAAGCTACTCACAGCAACACCAAAAACTACTACCACGCAAAACAAAATCTATTCGCAAGATTGAAAAAATACTACCAGAGACTAACAAAGCTACTATCACCGACTGAGAAAGCTATTACCAACCAACACAAAAACTACTATGAAACATTAAAACAACTATAAATTTACAATGTTGAAGGCTTGCAATGCTCAACCTTGCATGTATTGCACATATCATAATCCATCAACATAACTTGTATCCATGAGCATCATTTACTAGAGTAAGCCATAAAATCGATAGGAATTACCAAAATCAAACCAAAGCTATCAAATTCAATGACAAATATCAACAAATGAGTTTCTACCTAATCCAAAACTGTATCCTTGAGCCTTCTCTTGCTCTATGCATGACTTGCACAACTCCAGAACCCTCTTCTGCTCCACGTTGCGGCACGTAACACTAGAGGGAACCGTAGACAAGTGCAATGCCTCCTTCACTATCCTCATCTGCTCCTTATCTACAAATTCAACACAATTTGCTAATTTAAAAACAAAACAAACACATTTTCTCCCAAAACTTAGTCTGACTTTGCTTGAACAAGGCTTGCCTCTGGGATTCCAGTTCGGCTTAACAACAACCGGTGGTTTGCAATAGGCTTGAGGCTTTTTCTGACTGAAATACTTCTCAATTCCCTGCAAAATCAAACACAACTAAGCACTCTTGATTTGCCCAATCGTTTCTCGAATTCAATTCATACTATCCAATCAAAATCTCACATTTGCAGGAGTATTGATGCAAGCACTGAGGTTCCGGCGAGCTAATTTACACTTCATTGGCGATGAGACCGGTCTCGACTTCATCGGCGACGACGAATCCAACCTCAACTTCCGCTTCTGAGGAGTATTAGTGCAGCCGCCATTCATTTTAGATCGGAACGATGATCGGAGCTTTGGGGTCGTTTCAGCTGCAGTTAGAGTCGTCAAAGGATCCCAACCAGAACGCCGGCATCGATCGGAGGAGGTCGATTTCATATCTCCATTTTGGAATTGAACTTTGTGTGTGTGAGGCTAGAGAGAGAGAGAGAGAGAGAGAGAGAGAGGTCAACTTAGATTCGCGAAGGCGAACGAAGATCCGGTGAAGGCAAAGCTTATCGAAGACTCGCGATGTTTCCAGAAATTAGACGCCGGCAAAGACTGGATGGTGCGCCGGCGGAGAGAGAGAGAGAGAGAGAGAGAGTTCATCATCCTCAGCGAGGCTTCATCTCGGTTTGCGAGAGAGAGAGAGATTTTCATCGTGGTAGAGAGAGAGAGATCGAGAATAACCGAAATTGAAAATTAAATGGTAGACAGGTGAGGGTAAAATAGGTATAGCATAAAAATGAGCTAATGATTTTGAGCCCAAAAGTGGCCTTATGTGTACAAAATAATTTAGGTGGTCTTATGACTAATATAAGTCTCAGAGTGACACTTCCTTGTAATTTTCTATAAATTTATTGCCTGGAAATACAACTACTTATTTTAGTTCATACACTATTTCATCAAATTCTAAAACTAAATAAAATATTGATATTTTATATCCAATCGAATTTTTAAATAAACTCGAATTTACTGGATTACCATCGCATAAACTGACATTAAAAATTGGAATGCCAATCATGTTATTAAGAAACTTAAATCAAATATCTGGTCTCTGTAATGGCACAAGATTGATAATTACAAATTTATTTGATCGATTAATAGAGGCTAAAATATTAACAGGAAATAATATAGGTAGAAAATTTTTTATACCAAGAATTATTCTTACCGCGACTGAAAATAAATGGCCATTTATTCTTAAAAGACGTCAATTTTTAGTTAGACCATGTTACGCAATGACAATCAATAAAAGCCAAGGTCAATCATTAAATCAAGTTGGTATATATTTGCCTGAACCTGTTTTTACTCATGGACAATTATATGTTGCACTTTCCAGAGTTACATCAATAAACGGTTCAAAATTTTTGATAAACAATAGCAATGACATACCAAACAAATATACTAAAAATATTGTTTACAAGGACGTGTTACAAAATATATAAATTTAATAGAAAATTATATGTAAGTGTCATTTTAAAACTTTAATTAGCCATAAGGTCATCTAAGTTTTTTATACACATAAGGCCACTTCTATATTCAAACTTTTAACTCTATGACAATTGTACCCTTCCACAATTTTTGACCTCTCAATTTATAATATCTCTCTTTGATTTAAAAAAAAAAAAAAAAACCTCTCTCTCTCTCTCTCAAACTGAGATGTAGTTGCAGACCTCACGAGCTTACCGGTGACGACCTGGAGGCATGGCGCGACTCTCCCTAGCAAACCAAATCGATGCCGTTGCTTGCCGACGACGACCTAGAGGCAAGGCGCGACTAACAAACCGATGCCGTTGCATACCTCACAATTGCCGGTGACGACTTGGAGACATGGCACGATCTACACAACAAAGTCGTCATGGTCTCCGGCTCTTCGACAAGGCCCTCCACCGCCTCCATCGCCTCTTCCTCCACCTCACCTGCATCAGTACCCTAAATGAGCACTGATTCTCCTAAACGACGACAAGGCCCGCGACCTCTTCATCTCCAATCGAAAATCCCCAACCGGAAAGTCTCTCTAGCTCTTCGTCATGGCCTACAGGTCGGACGATATGAGTGATGCCGATTGGGAGCTCATAGCTGAGGAGCATGAATGATGTGGTAAACTTCTCTCTTTGGCTTTGGGTTTTGATTTTGCGTTAGTTTTTAGGAATCGTTTAGTGTTTAATTCAATTCTGATTGATGATTGCAGGTTAAGGTTTCGTATAATTGCATTGCAAGTTGATAATCATTGTTTCTGATGTTTAATGTTTCCATTTTTTTATTTTTTCAAACTGAAATTCTAGAAGGGAAATCTCAGGTAGAGATTTGGTAGATGCAGCTACTTTGCTTGAGCAAGTAAATTGGTCTCATTCATTTAGGAATAATGCCGCAGAGATTTGGGATTGATGTGTTTGGATGATTGGCATTTTATTTGTTTATTCATTTAGGACTAATTGGAGTTGTGTTTCGCTTAAATGCGTTTTGATGTTGATGTACTTATAATTGCTTTTCCTATGGTCAGGATATATCTCCTGGGATGAAGGTTTGGGGAGTTTTTGCCGAAGTCAATTAAAAGGGCCTTGTAATTAGTCTTCCAGGGGGATTGAGTGGACTAGTTTGAGCTTCTGATGCTTTTGATCCTATTTTGGATGATGAAACTGAGGTGATAATCAACCCATTGTTGTTAATATAAATGTGTTCATTTTTAATGAAGCAGGTATCAATTACAACAATTTCAGTGCTGTGAGCAATCCAATCTTAATCTTTAACAGGCCTTAGCAGATAGGACAGCTGGTATCTTGCATTGTGTTGCAGTTGGATGAGGATAAGAAAGACAAAGGGACACGAAAGATCTGGCTTTCTTTGCGCCTCTCTTTGTTGCATAAAGGCTTCACTTTGGATTCTGTTCAATAAGGCATGGTATGTAACTAACAAAAAAATGAGATGATCTGATCACTTTGGTTTTAACTTTTTAAAATGGAATCTTTGTTTTCTTGGTGAATTATGGGAACACTACTAGAGAAAACCCATTTAGAGACAAAATCTTTTGGGACGGACCAATTTTTTGTCCCCCAAACACATAATTAGGGACAAATTTTTTAATTTTGTCTCTAAAAGTTTTGGTCTTCCGAATTGTTCATTCAACGCTGTTAGAGACAAATAAATTTAAATAGGGGACAAAAAATATTTGTCCCAAAATTTAATTGGGGTGAGATTTAATTTGGTCTCCTATATTTTTTTTATTTTGTAAATAATTGGTAAAAATTTAAGCGGAGAATTATGATGACTTTTAAAATTTAGACGAAAAGAAATAGGGGCGAAATTTTTTGCCCCCAATTCTATTGGCAATATTTTTGTTTTACTGAAGTTTTTTTTGGCTGGTTTAGCAATAGTTAATAAAAGAATTTTTGTCTTACTTACGTTTTCTTTTGGCGGGATTTAGCAAAGAATCAATAAGCAGTAGGAGACCTTTGGCGGGATTTAGCATAGAGTTAATAAGTAGGAGACCTTTTAAGGTAGGAGAACTTTGGCGGGATTTAGCATTGTTAATAAATAGGAGACTTTTTAAGGTAGGAGACCTTTGGCGGGATTTAGCAAAGAGGTTATAAGTAGGAGACCTTCTGGCGGGATTTAGGAGAGAGTTAATATAGGAAACCTTTCAAGGCTTTAGCGGGAATCTTTAATGATGATTATGATTTAGGTCTCCATAAGTAGGAGACCTTTTATTCTGTAATATTGATCAGGGCATAATACCGCTTTGAGTCTTATTCATACAAGCCTCCAAACACCAATACCTCCGAGCAACAAGGTCTCCGTCATGGAATCTCTCTTCTCTCTTATTTTGCTTTCGCTTAGCCTCTAGTTATCTTTTGGTTTCTTCTCTTCTCTCTGTCTCATAATCATTATAGTTGGAGAAACCATACTACGAATTTTCAGAATTTTTACTCCAAAATCCAAAGGCCTAAGATCTCTTCAATTAGATTTGTCGTGCAGAACAAAAAAGTATTTTTTTTTTAACAAACAGCAAAGTTACAAGTCATATTTAACAAACCCTACGAGAGGAATGGAAGATCATATTTTAAAAAAAAATATTTTAATTTCTTATTATCTCTAATCTCTAATTTTACTTATTTACCCTTCTAAATTAATGTGGTTCATATAGTATATGTATAAGGGGTATTTACGTAAACAAAATTTATGATAATCATATGTATGGTATTTTTTTTTTTTTTATGATTATATTTAGAGCTAAAGTCATTTTACCACCATGAACTTTACATCTAAAATCATTTATGTTCCCAAACTTCTAATTTAATCACATATGCCCTTATACTCTCTAATATAATTAATCAAAGCCATTAGTAAACTAATTCATCAAATGATTTTAGGTATAAAGTTAAGGGTGGAAAAATGACTTTAGCTCTAAATATAATTATAAAAAAATAAATAAATACCATATATGTTGTAAATTAAGTGCCTCCAATTTGTTGATTTTTTTTATACGAATCTTTTTTCCTTTTTCCTTTTTATAGTCCTTTGCCGTATAGTCTTTTACCTATAGTCTTCTGCCGTATAGTGTTTTACATAGGTGCCTCCAAACTCCAATTCCTTCTCCACGATTCTAGTCTCCCCTGTTCATGGGTTTAGGCCTTTAGGGTGCAGCGGGTGCCTCCAATTCCTTCTCCACGACTCTAGTCCCTCTGTTCGTGGGTTTAGGGTGCAGCAGATTGGCCTTCATCTCTGTTCGGGTTTTCTCCTCTCCAAACACAAAGTTGCAGACCCATAATTCCTCGCAAACCAATCTCTCTTCCTCTCACTTTAAAGTTTCCGTCTTTAGGTTCGTTCTCTCTCTCTCTCTCTCTCTGTCTCTCTCTCTCTCTCTCTTTCTCTCTCAATTTTTCATTGATTTAAAGCTTTGTTTCATCCAAGCTTTGATTTAATTTTCGATTAAACCTCTGGGTTGTTGTTGTTCATTGATTTAAAGCTTTGTTTCATTCAAACTTTGATTTAATTTTCGATTAAACCTCTGGGTTGTTGTTGTTCATTGATTTAAAGCTTTGTTTCATTCAAGCTTTGATTTAATTTTCAATTAAACCTCTGGGTTGTTGTTGTTCATTGATTTAAAGCTTTGTTTCATTCAAGCTTTGATTTAATTTTCGATTAAACCTCTGGGCTGTTGTTTTTCATGATTCTGAATTAGACGGTGAGTTCCCAGGTTAACCAATCACTAGAGGATCAATATATAGTTTCATTTAATTATTAGATTATATAATCAATGAGACATTTTGGTGTAGTGTTGTTTCCGAAGTAAGTTCTGTGCCAAGTTTGTTTGGTGTAGTGCATGCCATTTTACATTTGGATTCAGAAACCCTTCCGGAAGTTTTAGCCTATTAGATAAGTGGCTTGATTATGAACTAGTAGGAGTTGTGGATGGTTTTTTCTGCCAATCGAGTTGGGGATAGTTTAATCTTAAATTGCGCTTAAATTTGTTTTGACATTCCATAGTTGGCTACTGAAAGTGATATTGCAAGATCTGCTGGAGTAGCGTGATAACAGAGCACATCCAAGGCATTTTGAACTCTTTGTACTCATTTCACTGGAGCTTGAATAGAGATTGGGAGTTAGAGGTATGTGAATCTTTTTCATTGCATATAAAATTCATAGCAAATAATTATTGAACTTTGTTGATACCCTTGATGTTATGCTTTAATACTTGAGGTGTTTGCTTTACTTAATAAAACTATAAATCTAACCAAATATTACATGAATAAAACTCTAAAACAGACCAAGTCTTACTTTTCTTTGTTATTGTTATTTTTTAGTGCCTATTTATAGGGTAATCTTTGTTTGTAAATGTCAGGGGATCCAAAATGAATAGAGAGTGGATTCATTCTAAAAACAAACTCAGCCAAGAATACAAGGATGGTATTCAGTCTTTCATTGATGTTGTAAAACATCATTTGGATGCAAATAATGAGACATTATGTCCTTGTGTTAAGTGTCAGAATTATGAACCACATTCTCTTTCAGTTATAAGATACCATTTAGCTAAGAATGGGATGGCAGTGACTTATGAGACATGGACTGAACATGGAGAAACAAAGGCACCGCAAATGGATGTTAGTCAAGAGGAGCGTGGACCAAATGATGATGTGTTTGATATTTTCATAATTAAACATCTTTCGGTCGTTAACATAATTACATATTACTGTTAACTTGGTCTTTTTGTCAGTATGGTTTGTTAGTTTCCATTTTTGTTTATTATTTACTTATTGTCTCTATTTCTTACTAAATATCCACTTTTATAGAACTTGATTATTCAATGTATGCTCTGGGAATTCTCCATTTTTTTTTACATGGTTCAAATTTCAAGTTAGTATTGATTTCCACTCTTGATATTTACTATAAAGATAATTTTATTTAGCTTACTTATGGATTTTCATTCTTGATATTAACTTTTGGTGTTCGATTTTCATTACATTATGCAGTTGGATTGATATGTGGCTAGGAGCATGAAGGTTAATTATGTGGTAGGCTCCTACCTTGACCCCCTTACAGTTAAGGTACCCTTTCTTATTTGGGCCTGTAGGTCTGATCACATGCTTTATCTCATGTTTGTTTGCTTGTCTTTAATTGTCTAACTCAAGTTAAACCATTGATATCTTGTGTGTATTTTTGCTTTGATTAGTTGGTAAGCATTCAGTGTGCGGTTTTGGTACTAAAAACTAACTTTGGTTTAATTTGATATTTTGCACTTATTAAATAATGTTTTATGCTCATCATGAATCTATTTCTGTACAACATGATGATTGCTTTCTTTGATGTTTCCTCATGAAATCCTGTTTACTCCTTTCAATATTCCTTTATCAAGGTCCAACATATATTTTCATTGCCTCAGTTTCATGAATTTTCTTGGAGTAAGTGGTATTTTATGATTAAGGCTTTTGGTGCAGGTATACTGATCAGACACATGTTCAAGGATAGTCCATATGCCTCTGGTTCTCCATCAAAAGCCGTCTGCATTATTGATCATAATTTGTTACAGATATTATTTATAGTTGAAGACTTGTGAAGCATATTATGAAAGTGCTCAATTTGTTAATGTTTGTTGGATTTGAAAAAAGAGTTGATGTTAGGCTCTGTTTATTACTATTATCCATAATAAATTCAAATTTTTGGTAAAAACAAATTCTATTTATATAATTGGCGACAACCATTAGATTTGTTGTCTAATATTATTCAATAATTTATTAAAAATAAAAATTAAATTTAAAAATAATTTAAAATTTGAGAATAAAATGAAACGGAGTGAGTTTCGTCCCCTATTTGTCTAATTGGCGCCATTAAATTTGAAAAAAAATAATTAAATTTTGAAAATAAAAGGAGACGGAGTGAGTTCGTCCCCTATTCCTCTAATTGGCGCCAATTTATTTTATTTTCCCTCCATTCTCTCAATGCTCAAATGAGAATAGGGGATGAAATTTCATTGAATAGGGGACAATTTTTAATTCTTCTCCAAATACATTAGGAGACGGAATTTATTGGTCGTTGCCTTAAATAATTTGGGACGAGCTTTAGGAGACGACTTTAGCCACAAAACGGTTCCGTCTCAAATTTTTTTGGGGGACGAATTCTCAGCTATTAGAGACAAAATAAATTTGTCTTTGAATGGGTTTTCTCTAGTAGTGGAATCTTCTAGATTATAAATGAACTTTGTACCTGATAAGATGGAACATCTCTAGTAGCCTAGTAGGAGAAAAGACATGATTGGGTTATTTTATTAGTCTTCTTCAACAATAAATATCCTCCAACAACTGTGGAACAATTGTTTATGAACCCAGCAAGGTACTATAATTATTTATCCCATTTGTTTATTTACACTTAGAGGAAATTCAGTACAGTTCTTAACCCCTGTGGTTTACTTTATTAGTGTCTGGTAGTAGTTACTTCAACCTCTGGGAGTAGCTTTTGTTCTTTTTGGTAATAGTTTTCTCAGTCGTTGGGAGTAGCTTTGTTAGTATTTGGGAATAGTTTTTTCAATCTCAAGGAGTAGCTTTTGTTATGCTTTGTAATAGATTTCTCAGTCGTTGGGAGTTGCTTTTATTTTGCTTGGTAGTATCTTTCTGAGTCTTTGAGAGTAACTTTTATATTTCAACAACATTTTTACATTAGCTTTTGAGATCTTGGCAATTCTTTTTTATTGTCTAAAGCTTCTCTCATTGTTCTTTCTTGCATTTTGAAATACTCCAAATTCTCATATGTGATGCGGGAAGTAAAAGTGAGAAGAAGAAAGCAAATTGAGACAAAAGAAAATGCTAGATAAGGAATGCAGTATGAAGTCACTTTTATTGTTGGTGAGAATAGCATTTAATGTTGGTAATAGTAGCTTTTACTATTGGTGACAGATTGAAAATAGTTTTCAATTGTCAGATTTTGTTTATATTTGCAATGCATGGTTTATGTAATTTGAATCCAATTTACATTTGACATAATTATTGTAATCTTTTATTGTTAGTGAATAACTATAGTTCTAAAGAACAATAAGTGAATTTAAAATGAAGTTGTAAATTTATAGTTGTTTTGATGTTCAGAGTAGGTTTTGTATTGGTTGGCAATAGCTTTCTTAGTCATTGGGAGTAGCTTTGTTTTGTATAGTAGTAGCTTTTAGTATTGATTAGAGTAACTTTTGGTATTTGTGAGAGTAGCTTTTTGTGTTGGTGAGAGTAGGTTTCTGTTGTTGGTTAGAGTAGTTTTTAGTGTTGTTGACACTTGCTTTTGTTACCTCACCAGAATAGCTTTTATTGTTGGTAAGAGTAGTTTTTGGTGTTGGTGACAGTAACTTTTATTACCTTGTCAGTGGCTATTGGAAATCTCTCATGAGTAGTTTTTGTTGCTAGTGAGAGTAGTTTTTGGTGTTGGTGACAATAGTTTTTGTTGGTAGAGATGGTAGCTTTTGGTTTTGGGGAGCGTAGCTTTTGTTGGTGACAGTAAGTAGCTTTTGTTGCTGGTGACAGTATCTTTTGTGAACTCGCCGAAGGTCGTCGAAAATCTCATTTGGTGTTGGTGACAGTAGTTTTGGTTAGTGGGGATATTAGCTTTTGGTTTTGGGGAGCGTAGTTTTTGTTGGTGACAGTACAGTAGCTTTTGTTACTGGTGACAATAGCTTTTGTGATCTCGCCGGAGGTCATCGAAAATCTCATCAGTGTAGATTTTATTGCTGGTGACAGTAGCTTTTATGACCTCGCCGGAGGTTGCCGGAAATCTAATCGGAGTAGCTTTTGGTGTTAGTGATAGTAACTTTTGTGATCACCGGAAGTTGGCCGGAGGTCGGCCTGAGTTGGCTGGAGGTCGACCGGAGACCCGTCGGAGTTGACCGAAAACCTCGCTGGAGAGGAGAGATAGGATGATTGTTGACTTTTTACTCTAGTAGCATTTATGTAAATATGTTGGTTTTTTATATCTAAAATTTAATACCCTTTTTAATCTAGAGGTCTTATGAGGGAAAAAAATATTTGGTGACCTTATGCCCTTATGGCTAAAACAACATTCAAATATGCATTTATATGTAATTAACCCTAAATTTAAACACACATTACATCACATATTGGTACTTTTCTATTTGAAATACAAAAGACACATACTTTGTACACTTTATTATAACATTTATTTTTCTTATTATCAAATATTATTAAATAATATGCACCAAAAAAGAATGCTTATGTACCCAAATCCGCTTGCAATCATGTTGATATTTAATTTCAATTTCAAAATTATCTGAACAATGCCCCTGATCAATTTGGTTTGAATTATTTTATTTGAAAAGGTACAATGCTTACACACTATCTCAAAATTTCATATATTTTAGCTGAAGTACATATATATAAGGATAAAATCTTGCTTCATTTGAAACTTGGGCCCTAGACTAAGTTTTTGTATACATCATGTGACATAGACTATGTGACAACATAACGTGTTACTTCAATATTTTATTTATAATTTTATAATAATATATAATATTTAGTCAAAAGAAAAGTCAACACGAGAGGCAAAAAAAAAAGCCCTTCAAGACAATGCCATATATGATTCAACCTCTCAATCTCTGTCAGATTTTGAATCAGAGTTTGAATGTTGGTACAAAAGCTATACGCTCTGAAACAAATTTCACTTTCGAAGAAAAATATGGCCTCAGTTTCCATATTGATGTTTCCAGATCATGCTAAAAATATCTGCTTTTGTCCTCTTTGTCGGATTCTAGACTCATCCAAGTTCTCTGGCTATTTACACTTCTACCATCTACTCTAATTCTATAAAGCGTGCCATTAACTCAGTTGCTTCTTTGAGAAGGTGAAGAAACCGACGGCAGTTGCTGCACTGTTTCAGATTTGCAATCAACATCAGCTTTTACAAAAATCAGGTTAGCATCATCAACCGTTGACTTTCGCTTTTTTTGCTTCAAGTCATCCATCTGCTATACTATAAAGCTGTTCTCTGAATATAGCGTTTCTGTTGTCTGAGAAAGTTGAAGTCAATGGCAAGATATGCTATACAATTATTTTACTAGAGTTTAATCTGGACAACATATATATTTGAAGTTAAAGATCGCGACTTTATCCTTGACAGCTAATTGGTCTGGATTTTTTGAAAGAGCAGTTATCAGTTGCTTATTCTATATAAATCATATCAATGTTGAGTGAACGCTGGTAAATTTAATGGTGGATCAACCACTATGTTTGGAACCTAATTCAGGATTTTGAATATATACCCGTAAAGTACTCTATATAAATCATATCAATGTTGATAATTAACAATGTTTTGCAATTGTATATTTAGGTGGGTTAAACATGATCATAAAGACTTCAGGAGATCAGTCAGGAAAATTTTGACGGGTGCGTTTTCCTTGCTTTGCTCCTACCATCATGCTTTTACCAGAAATTTTGGCATCTGCATCTAAAATTGTTTCTGTTTGTCAAAGCTTTCTTTGTTCGAACCATTTAGGCTTGGTTTTAATCAATAGTTGAGTAGATAAAAGGTACTTAGATTGAGAAATTTATGTGAATACAGGGGAGGAGTTAGAGAAGCTTGCTTTAGATCGATGTAGCTTTTTCTGATGCAGCATATTATGAAAATTGGTGGAGGCATTATATGCCACACTTAAAAACAAGGCAAGTAAAAGACCAATTATTCATACGCTGTTATCCTTATGTGCTTAGCTCATTTCACAACCATCTTTCTTATCCTTTTAGAACACTCTCTCCACTTATTGTTTTCTTAATGAATTATTCTCAATGAAAACTGTACTAAAAGCTATTGGTTGAACCAAACAATGCATTTAGTTCTTACAAAAAAAACCATGAACTGACTTTGTTCACATTTGCTTCTTCTACTGATATTCTCAGTAAATACAGTATACTGTGGCACACTGGTCAAGTGTCTATCAGTAAACATAACAACTGCAACTCGACCCACCTGCTCTCCTGCAAAAAATGGTAATGAACAAGGTCGTAAGGGCACCAGGTAGGTTGATAGTAGCTTCCAGGTATTTGACATGTTTAATTTTGATAAGAAGATAGGTCACCAATATGTTTACTTTGACAGCACAAGAGGAAGAAGGTCAACAGAACAAGAAACGGTTATTGGTGATTACTCTGATCACAATTCCTATGATTATGATCCACTCAGAACAATGATGTATTATCTAAAAAGGAGAATACTCAAGTCAATTGGTAATCTTCTTAAACTGTTAATATACAGACAGACACACACACATGTATATAGATGTTGAATCACTGTTATTTTTTACTTTAGTTCTTTCGCTAAACCTTGGGAGAAGAATCGAATTTGTTCTTTGTTCTGTTTTTGTTTAGGGATTATAGACAGCATTAAAAGATCAGTTTGTAGACTATTAAATGTAATTTCAGCTACAGACAGTTTTAACATCAATGCTCCTAATCTGTCTACAAGTTGGAGAGGGTGGTTCATATATGTCTACAAGGTACAGACAGTTTCTGCGTGACTCTGTTGCCTTTCATATATGTTTAGAGGTTTTATATATTTCATAAGTTAGTGATGGATTAGCTACTTCATGATATTATATATCAAATTGAATGGTTTGGTTTGCAACATTTTGGATGGTACAAAAAGATCATGCTTCTTTCAATAGATATAAGTTGATTCCTTTGTTTTCCCTTCTTATTGCTTTCTGGTAGCTAAAAATCCATTCTTTACAATCAGCAACAAGACAGAACTTATGTATATTACATTTCAGAAAACTTGGGTAGGAGAGTGGTAAATTACATAAGCATTAATAACCTAAAGTACATTACATTTAGGTTTCAGATCATTGCTGGAATGCTCTCATTTGAGCTTCTGAGTTATTCATGAATTTGCTTTTTGTCACAGGAAGGATGAGACCTAGGTGAGCCAGACAAAATTGTCAGGAAACTGTTGCAGCCTAGGGTCTATGTGAAATTGATTAATCTGGGTCTTGAGGGTAAGCAATCACTTTACCCTATTCTAGAATTGTGTACAATGAAAGTTGTTTACTTTAATTTCGGTACTTCTTCATATATAGTTTCTACTAAAACCGAATGATTAGTAACATTCTAAGGATTATGGCACCAAATGCATGAAGATTGCTGATTGTAAATGATACTTAAAGCTACTATATATACAGTGGCCTTCATCTCTGTTCAACTGAAGCCCCTCAGTTCGATTTAGAGTTTTCATGCAAATCGAGAAGACAGAGATCCAAGATTTTAGAACCAACCCATCTTTTTGAACGAAGTTTACGAAAGAGGTGAAATACTACTTTGAGTCTTAATTTCATTTGTATCATTGTAAATAGAAAAACTCTTCTGCTTCTTCATCTAGTTAGTATATAATGAATTCTATTGTTCTTTTGGATGACTTTTCTGTATGTTTCTTACAATAGTTTGGAACTTAATTCAACTCTTCAGTTTTACAATAATGTCAACTTCCAGACTGTGGACTGTAGTGATCTTTTAAATAATAAAATACTAGAAGCTTCCCTGCAAACCAAAGCCTATGATCAAATGGAATTTTGAATTAGATTGTGGTAGAATGGTTTCATAGAATCTGTACCCTTATGATTCTTCTTTATAATAAACTGTACCCTTATTCATTTAGTACATACACATAAACAATCTCAGATCTTATAGTGTATGCCTAGGTAGCAATGAAAACCGTGATGGTTATACACCACACTTTGAGGGAAGTTGATGGTACATTTTGTGAGGCTAAGTATATCTGGAGCAGAGGTCATAATCTGAACATATCTCATTTTCTTTTCAGTAAGAATAATAAATGGCCATGAAGATTCTTTGAGACGAAGCATGGACTATTGTACCTGCATTCATTTATATGCATCATATCTCGAAGAATGACTGGACTGTTTTCGTGTCCTGAAGTACGATGTTCAAAAAGATCACTTGGTATGCAGTTTGAATTGGAACTTATGTGCAAGCTTTTTGTATGTACACTGTTCTTTCCATATCATTTAACGGAAAAACCACCCCTCTAACTTTTTCTTTAAACTTTTATATTATGTTTAATTATCAATGCAAAAAGGAATAGAAATGTACCATATTATTTAATATAGTGATAGGAGCATTTTATGCGACGTGTATATGGTTAATGCCTATATATATTAATCTTTGTTAGTTTATTCTATTTTCTCTTTATTTATTTACTTTTGTGTTTATTAGGTTTTTCAGAGCAAATATACAAAAAGAAGATAATATTGAGGAAAGATGCGCAAATAAGGAAAAGCTTGAAGTCCTAGCCCAAGTAGAAGACCTTGACGGAACGAGAAACCCAATCCATGGAGATATTCGCAGAGATATTGATGATGACATGACGAATTCTCATTGGACAAAGTGATGTGGAGAAATCCTAATTCAATCAAAGAATTAAGAAGTTGATTTTCTCTACACTTTAAGGACTCTCAAACCAAAAAAGAATGAAGGAGGACTCAAGAGCACTATAAAAAGGCTAGAAAAGCTAACGAAAAGAGCCTTACGCGCGAGAATCAAGAAAGAAACCCGAGCAGAAGAAAGCAGATCAGCCACCCACCGACCAGTCGGCAGATCCCGCCGACCAGTCTTTCTGACGACTTTTCCAACTTGATTTTTAGGGTTTTTCTGTTTTACTTTGCTTATGAATTCTTTTGTGCTTCCAATTCAAACCATGTGCAACTAAATTCTAAGTAGTTAGGGCATGTTGAAGCCCCAATCATGATTGTATGCCACGCTATGACATTTAATTAGTTTTTGTTTATTCAATGGATGATAACCTAATTACCATTTTTACATTGATGATTTCTTTATGTGCTTTCTTTGGTGGCCAACTTAGATTGCATGTTTAGGATTCTATTGCTATGAAGGATCATTGCCTGTTCCTTTTAAGAAGGTTCCGTTGAAAGTTCTAGAGTAGTAATTGTCTATAAGGCGAGTGATTAGGTTCCTAGATTAATTGAGACGCGTCGTACTCATGATGTCTTGTGATGTCTCGTTTTTCTTAATCTTAATGATTTCTTTGTGTTAAATCTAGAGTTGTGTCAACCTAGGTTGCATTTTAGGAAATAGGTTAGGTGTAGAGCGTCTCTCACCTAGCATACAAGTAAGGAAAAACAATAGGTTAATTCAGGCGTTGGGTTAACTTGAGCGTCTTCATCCATAGATAAATAAGACTAAGTTAAACATGGTTTGCATACTTGATTGATTGGTGGTGGATACATTCCCTGACTTCTGCTTCTCTATTGATTCTCAATCTTAAGCAATTTCATTATTTGTTATTTACTTTCAATTGTCTTTACAAACTTCACAATCAACTCTTAAACTCGGAAGGTCTTACAATTAGTTCCATAAGTCCTCTGCGGGAGACCATACGTCCTTATTCTACAATTGACATTCAAATCGGTAGTAGGAAAATTGTTGGCATAAAAATAACCAATCATATAGTACAGTCGTTTACTCTGCTAATTTACACATTTTTCATGTTGTATTACCAGAGTAACATGATGGCATTTAGAATAAAGGATCTCACATGTTCAATACAATCTCTACAGAGAACCAAGGAACTTGAAACCTCAGACTTACTAAGGCATCTACCTGTTTTGCAACAGCTTCTTTCTCGCCTTCTTGATTGCCAGGTGGCTGATCCAATGTTCATTCCTTTGTTTTTTGGGGCCGTGACCACTTACCCAATTTTAACCTAAAAATTGTCCACTTACTCCACCAAGAGTTTTTTACTCTCATTTACCCAATCTAACATCTATTGACAATATTGCCCTAATTTTAATTAATAAATTACACTCATCTCTCTCCCCCCCCCCTCCCCTCCCCTCTTCGATCTATTCTCTCTCTTCCCCTCACCGATTTCTCTCTCTCTTTCTCTCAATTGGTCTCAAAATCTCTCTCCTCACTCTCTCTCTCTCTCTCTCAACTCGTCCCAGACTCTCTCTCTCCTCACAAAGTCCACTCTGATTTCGACTTTTGTCGGCGCCGGAGACATCACAGTGAGGTTGGCGGTGATGACCAAGCGGTGAGGCCACAGTTCAACCTCCGGCAGTGACTCTCGGAGAAGTTCAACTTCCGGTAGTGATCGGATTCAAACCGAGAGGATCCGAATCGGATCCTGCAGAACTAGACGCCTCGATCACCTTGTTGCTTCGAACCACTCCAGTTTCTCCACCGCCGGAGCCATACCTGAGATAAGCCAACCACTGGCTAGTCCTCCAACCCAACCGGTCGAATCTTCAGCCGCTCAATCTTGTCACGACCTCCTAACAGCCGCCGGGGAAGCACTGGCAAAAAAACTAGCCAGCCTCACACTCCGGTGGGTGCCCAGAGCTATTTTTTTTTTTTTGTACTGTGAGCTTTGGAAATGAGGAAGGGGAAAAAAAATTATGTGTACAATTGAACATATAAATTGATCAATTGTGTCTGTAGTGTATTCATTTTGGTTTTGGGAGTTTATGCAATTCACTTAAGGGCAATAATATAATTACTGGAAGTCAATAATAAGATTCTTGGGGGCAATAATATGATTATTGGGAGGTAATAATATGATTTTTGAGAGGCAATAATATGATTATTAGGGGGCAATAATATGGTTACTAGGTATTATTAGAGGGCAATAAATTCAGACGTCGGAATCCGGTCACCAGTCCGGTAGCTGGATTCCGGTAACCGATCGCCGGATTCCTGTCGTCGGAGTCCACAGCCGGCCACTGGTCACCGGAGCACAGCAAGGTGGAGGATGACTTCTCTCTCTAAGTGAGAAAGAAGGAGATGGCAAAAAAGTCCCAAAAATAAATAAAAATAATAATAAAAAGAATTAATTAGGTATTAGGGAAATAATCTCTTAGAGTGTTTTGGGTAAATAGGGTTAAAAAACTGTTAGTGGAGTAAGTGGGTTTAGGGTTTAGAACTGTACATGAACTTAAGGCCTCCGTAACGGTGGCACCCTCCGTAACGGAGGAGATAACGGCATGTACACAAAGTGTGTCGGGTTTCATAGTCCATGTACTTATGTTGGGTTATATAAAAAGTTGGCCACCTTAATTCGGAGTGGCCTTAAGTTCATGTACCGTTCTTAAAAATTTCCCTTTTTAAGCTAAAATTGGGTAAATGATCATTTCCCCTTTTTTTTTTTTTTTTTTTTTTTTTGTTCACTTTATTTTATTTTTATTCTTCCTTTATTTACAGCCTATCTTCCATGAAAGGGAGGTGTTATTCCACCAAATTTTTGATGACCTTACCCTTTATCTATTTTACAAATATATATGGTTCTTCTGTTATGTATATAAAGACCACTGACTACAGCCAACACCTATTCTATTATTACTGAAACAATGAATGTGTGTCATTTTGAAGCCACAACTGGGGACTATATGTAATAATCTGATTCAATATGCTATTTCAATGGTACAAACTCTCAAAAGCTCAATTGTAAGTAGGTCTAATCTGATACCATTCCATCCAATATTCCTTATGATGTTCCTCCATCAGGTTGCAGATAAAATTGCCAAGTTGTATGCTGCAGTTACAGATGGTATTGTCAATTTAGTTAACAACGCAGGCCTTGGTTTTCCATGTGCACAATGATGAGCAGCTGCTACAATTAATGATGGGCAATATTTGATGTTGTCATAGAATGGTTTCATAGGATGTTATTGTAAACTGCAATAATGTAAACCAAACAATTTTAGACAGATGAAATTTTGGCTCATTTTATCATTTTGTCATTATTGTAAATTATTAGCAACAGCAAAGCGCGGGCACTATTGCTAGTGAGAACTCACACTTAGGTGCCCCAAGTTAACAGGAGAATCTCTACAAAAAACATTCATGATATATGGATGTGTTTGTGCAATTCTACTTCCCCAACTTCTAAATGCAAACCAGGGATCTGACAACTACCAACGGTTATAATCTGACAACCACCAACGAAACAATTGGGTTGTTAATTACACGATAACGCATGGTCCCTTTCTACAGGCCAACTTGTTACTTGCTAGTTGGATCAATTTTTGTACTTAATCGCATGACCAAATAGGAAAATTGAACAACCAAATAGAGAAATTTGTACTCCAAGTTGCTCTGCATTTCTGATACACTATTGGGCAATGGAGCTACAAGAGTTTTTCATTGTGGCAGCAATCACCATAGGTTTCCTATCTGTTTGTAAATCTTTGATCAATTTTGTGAGATGGGTATGGGTCATGTTTTTAAGACCTCCAAGGAATCTCAAGGAGTATGGATCTTGGGCAATCATCACTGGCTCCACTGATGGAATAGGCAAAGCCCTTGCCTTTGAAATGGCTTCAAAGGGTCTTAACCTTGTCTTGGTCGGTCGAAACCCTTCGAAGCTCGAAGCTACCTCTAATGGAATCCGCGGGAAATACTTTCATGAACAAGTGAAAGTTAAGAGCATTGTCATCGACTTGGCAAAATTGAGTGGGGAAGACATAGCTAAAACCATAGAGGAAGGCATCAAAGGGCTTGATGTTGGCATTTTGATTAACAATGCAGGGATGACTTACCCTTATGCAAGGTTCTTTCATGAGGTTGATTTGGAGCTGATGGAGAGCATTACAAAGGTGAACATGGAAGCCCCAAGTTGGGTGACTAGGGCAGTGCTTCCCGGTATGCTCAAGAAGAAGAAAGGAGCAATTATCAATATCGGCTCTGATTTATCCGAGGACCCTTCTTTGCCTCTATACACTCTTTATGCTGCTTCTAAATCGTGAGTTTTCTCAACTAAAAACCCTAATTCCTTCTATAAAATTTCTTGTGTCGTTGAACTTGGACAACTAGCTAATTAGCAATATACAAGCAACGTCGTAACTAATTATGATGCATGTATAAACTTATGATACAGGTACCTTAAAATGTTCTCAAGATGCATTAGTTTGGAATACAAGCAGCATGGCATTGACATTCAGTGTCAGGTTAGTTTTCCTTCTTTCTTCGCAGCGTATTTTGTTATTGTTCTTTGTTTTCATTGTTGATACTACTGCTCATGATTAGTTAGCCATCTTCGCTCATAATCTTTTAAACTAATAACACGATCAGGCACCTCGTTTTGTATCGACGGAGATGACAAAGAATTTGAAGTCACTTCCAGTTCCCTTGTTGATTGCATCACTAGAGAAATTCAGCAAAGCCAGCATCCGATGGATTGGCTATGAGCATCTATGCAATCCTTACTGGTCGCATTCAGTGCAGGGGTTCATGATACATGCCTGTCCTGATGTTTTGATTAATGCCCTCTCCTTTTGGATGTGTAGCACTGTCAGAAAGAGAGGCCAAATGAAGGAGAGGCAATAAAAAGATCGATGATACACTAAATAAGAATCCATTATAATGATTGTATTTGATTGCAGTATGTAATACGTCTAAATGTACGTCTACTCAAGCATCACAAGGATGAGCTATAGCATTCCCCCCAAATCAAGGAGATTGATTTTCCATTCTTAGCATAAAGCTTGCACCGTATTTCTCAATTATATTTTGCTCATCACATATCTTTCGTGAGGGTAACTAAATGAAGGATGTTTTGACAAATCATGGCATTAACTCCACAGATTTGGTATGATGGGATCTACCACCCCATAAGTAGTTGTGATTGGTTAGGTATTCCTAAATTTTGTTTCTATTAATTGTTTGTAAGACAGGTATGAGCTTCACTCTTTTGTATTCATTTTTCTAGCTTGTTTGGGATCAGATTTATGTAAGACAGGTTTGCAGAAATGCGGTTCACTTTTTTGTGTTTCGTTTTTCTTGCTTTTCTGAGATGAGGTTTATGTCTTCTCTGACTTCTTTTTTTAAATAAATTTTCCCGTTCCACCGAGATTCGCCAAGAATAATAGGACACTCACTGTGCCCACCAAAAAACCACATATTAAGATACTCCACTCTCTTTATGTCTACAATACTCTTCAGCATAAAAATAAAAAATAAAATTGAAAACTGATAAAGATGACATCCCAAAGATTTTTTTTTTTTTAAAAAAATAAGGGCTATGCGGCTGCTCTCAGGCCTTCACTAATGAAACGGATGAAGACATAGGGGGGGACATGATGTCTAAACCTCTTATTACAATACACCTCAAGAGAACCTCCCGAATAATAACAGAAGTCTCTACAACAACAATGTATTCAAACATGCACCTAATAGCAAAGAGTGTCATACCGACTACTCTATTTGATTTACAATAAAGGTGGCATATCGGAAAGTTAAAGTAGTGCCATAGTACCAATAATTTAGTAGCTTTCCCAATATGCTGCCAATCGAAAATAAAACCGACGACACGTCGTTTCATCCCACCACCAGGAGGTTGCAACCAATGCATGATCCGCTGCCTTACTAGGGCAGACAAGGCATACTGAGTATGCAAACCTGGACATCGCCCACATGACCTTGCCAAGAGTTCGCAGGGATTTTATTGTAGATAAACTACACCTAAACCTGATACATAATATTAAAACTAAATAATACCTACTACAAGCCCAACAACAAAGGCCCAAAGGCTGAAGAGAGGTTCACCTTCCATGCCAGGTCCATGATCTATGCCAGGCCCACGATCCATGGTAATCAAGGTTGTCAACCTTCGTCGGTCGGACAGATGGCATAGTAACAGCCAAATTATTCCACAATTGGAACTCGGCTAGAACCAGAGGCCGAACCCACCACTGTTGATCCTTGCTGCTGCTGACTAACATAAACGGCCAAGCGGTCCTTCCACCGCATGCGTGCATTCGTGAAGCACCACCACCGTTGGGACCGGATTACAGACTGTTGCACCACCACAGTCGGAACTGTAGTGCAGCCGATAATGCCTTTGCTAGTCTCTAGGCTTCCACGAAGGCGATGGAAAGCAGATCTAACCTACGACAGTCGTAAACGGCAATTGTTGATGGTTCCATAGAATACCTCAAGTCCTCCCTCGTTCCTCCCCTCTCCAACCTCGAAACCGCCTTGGACCTTAACTGGTGGACTGAGATTCTATACCCATCCGTCTGACAACGACGTCAAGAAGACGTGCCGCCGAACAGAACATGGGAACATAACGGTTCAACTCCTCTTCACAAACTGAAACTATTTAACTTCTTATCTCTACTACTATAATTGGAGGCCCTCTTTTGGTGTCAAAGGCTTCACCAAATTTTGAAAGTGCCTATAATACCCTTCAATAACATAATTATCAAATTAAGTTAATAAAATATACATAAATAAAAGAGTAAATTGAAAAAATACTCAAACCATCACTATTTTATGTCTAAAAAATAAATAGTCGATCTATTTTCCATTAACACCACATTATCACCCGCAAGAAACGCGGGCACGTTGCTAGTCTTAATAACCGCTGCAGAGCAAAGTTTTTAGAAAAGCACTCTTTCTTTTCTACCATCCCAAAGAATATTATATGACTAGAAATACTCACACACCTAATGGTGCATGACCGGATGTGGGACTAGTGAAGGTAGTTATTTGAAGAATGTGGGTAGTTATTGCAAATCTTTTTCTTTTTATTTTCTTGCTAGTGGTCTGACATTTTTATTTTTAATTAGGAATTTTTAAATATTTAGTGTATTATAATATTTGATTGATGAGCATTTATGTAAAAATATAAAAAATAAAAATAAAACAGAACAAAACAAAATAATTATGGTTAATAAACTCTCTTTTCTTGAATAATGATATATAAGTTTAAGGAAAACTGAATTGGGAGAGAATTGAGTCGTGCTTTCATTGATAACAGGGGCCTCTTTATATAGAGGATTACAAGACATAGAATCAGAGTTGTACGAAGAAAGATAATCGTACAATTAATTGGATATCAATGAATATCTCCGAGAATATCTCTAATTCATAACTCTATTACAACTAGGTCAATTAACCTAGAGTTTGGGCCAGACACATATTCTGGATTTACTTAAACACTCCTCCTTGTGTCGCCCGAACGTGGTGCTCCTCTCGTTGCATCATTAAAAACCTTGCCGAGTAACAAAAACCATGTGGGACAAAAATAACCTCGATCGAAGGGGAAAAAGAGCACAACACACCCTTCACATTTCGAGACCATAAATGTAGAAATCTCCCCCTGATGTCTGCATCTCCCCCTAATGACTTTGGGCATGGGAGTTCGGATAACTTCCGCAAATGATGCTACCAACATGTTTCTCAAAACTGGAATTTAGGCAATGATTTAGTGAGCAAGCTTGTCACACTGTCCTCAGATTGAACCTAGTTCACTTTGATCTTGAGGAGAGTCTGTTGTTGCTGATTATGCTTGGTGTTGTCTCTTTTGATGTAGCCTTGCTTCATTTGTTCAAAACAAGCAGCATTATCCTATACGCTCGTAGGCTCATTTGTGGTAGACTTCAAACCACAATTATTCGAACATGCGTAACTATGGATCCAATCCATATACATTCATGAACCACTTCGTGAAGAGTAATAATCTCTACATTGTTCGAAGATATAGTAACTAGGGTCTATTCTGTAGACCTCCAAGATATCACGGTGTTCACCCATGGTGAACACTTAACCAGTTTGGGAATGACCTTTGTATGGGTCAGAGAGATACCCAATATCAGCAAAACCTTCCAAAAACACATATCGTTTTGGGATGGGAATAGAGGACGCAGGGCAATGTTGTTGGTGTTCCTAGTGTGTGATGGGTCTGAATCCATCGTCTCTCTATAGGGATAGAACAAGTTCATATCAATCATACATCTCAAGTACCAAAAGATATCTTTTACACCAATCTAATGGTGCCGCGTTGGCGCAGAGCTATACCTTAGCTAATAAGTTCACTGCAAATGAGATTTCCGGTCTTGTGCATTGAGCTAAGTACAATAATGCGCCTATTTTACTTAAATAAGACACTTCTGCCTCTAGCACATCTTCGTCATCATCCTTTGTACGAAGTCGATCCTTTTCAGGATGAAGATTACGGACGATCATGAGAGTGCTTGAAGGCTTGACCTTGTCAAAATGCCTAAGCATCTATCGACACGATGCTCAAGTTCCAAATTGAGACATAATCGTGTTCTCCCAAAATCCTTCATCTTAAACTCGAATTTAAAGTGTTCAGCGGGTTTCCCTTAACTCTTTAAAGGCTTCCAATGAAGATCATGTCCAACATGAACTGCGATAGAACCCGAAACTTGTTATGAAAACGGGTGGGCATATCCCTTCCCAATCAAGTAGTCACTTTAGTGAGCGTTTTAACCTTATTGTAAACACGCTCCGTGGTCTAGAGCCACTTGACTTGGGTAAATGAAGTTCATCATGAATCTTCATGTACATTCCGTATCTAGATCCCCATAAAGGTACGCAGTGACCACATTCATAAGCTGCATGTTCAGTTATTTAGAAACTACCAAACTGACAGGGTAGTGGAGTGCAATGACATCCATTACCAGAGAATATGTCTCATCATAGTCGATTCCATGGCGTTTTGTGAGAAGCCTTGCGCCATAAGGCAAGATTACCATCTCTTTTTCTCATCACACTTTCTAACAAAGACCCATTAGTCAACAGGTTTTATGCCAGGAGGTGTTGGCATCACTGGCTCGAAAACCTTCCTCTTCGTTAGAGAATCCAACTTAACATAGATCGCATCTTTCCATTTAGGCTAAATTTCTCTACATTGGCATTCATTCATCAACGGAGCGTGGTTCGATATCATCAGACTCAAGAAACTCATGCGCAACTACATCATCAATTATGATGGAGTTTGTATCCCACATCTCATGTACACTAGTGTAATTTTCAAAAAGCTCTATATTCTTAGGAATATGTTTTGACGTTGAGGCGTCCCTCAACGGTAGCCTTAATCCAGAAGATTCTCATGAGACCTATTTTGAGTGTCGATGATCAAAGGATTAGGTTGTGCCAAAGTATCCTTCAAACCTATGGGCCCCCATGCATCCTATCTAGGGCCATGGCCTGTAACTCCAAAGTGCCACTTTCTCTTGCGTTGGCGCCATGCCTACCTCCATGTGGGGTGTTGTTATGTCCTCTCATAGGGACAGTCATCCTTGTAGGCATGTTTGCAGTATATTTGTGTGATCTCGTCACTTTAACAGGGATTGAGATGAGACATAGTGGGGATAGACCACGACAATTCCTGTCGTTCCGACTGAACATTCGTGTTCTTATCTCCCCCTAACGACGGAAAGACTGTCTCATCAAAGTGACAATCCGCAAGACATGGGGTAAAGAGATAGCCTAGCAAGGGCATTAAGTGGCGGACGATTGTTGGAATCTCAAATCTAATGTAGTTGCCCATTCGTCTGTAAGAACCCATCATAGAGTGTTGTGGCAGCGCAATTGGCACATAAATGACACATTCAAAGATGCGTAAGTAAGATACTTGTACCCAGTCACTAGCTGTAACGCAGAGGTAGATTGACTGGCGGTGGGTCATAGACGAACTAGCACAGCTGCATGCGATATTGCATCACCCCAAGCATATATAAGGAGATTGGTGCGCATTACCAATGTCCTGACTACCATCATAGTCGTTTCCGCGAGACCATTTGGGTGTGTACATGGGAATATGATGTCCAACATCAGTCCCATTGCAATAACCATCGAAAGTCTTCGTTGTAAACTCTCTAGCATTGTCAAATCTAATTGACTTAATAAGATGATCCGAGGAGTGAGCCCGTTGTCATATGATATGTGGTAGGAGTGTAGCATAACTAGCATTACAAGTAGACAATGGCACAACACATGACCAGTGTGTTTGCTTGTCAACCAACATCATGAGAAATTTAAACATCCGCAAGTTGGTTGAACTAGTCCACAAAATCCCCACGAATTCAATGTAAGAACAGAATGAGTATGTTCATTTCCTTTGCATAGAACGGTCACTGTCCTAATTTTCCTAAGAAACTGGTTTTGTAAAATGAGCAAGAGGTCGTAGAAGCAACCAATGAGATTTTTGGTTGGGCCTAAGCATCTGAAACGTTATTTGAAGCAAAGTC
The DNA here is from genome assembly GCA_024704745.1 of Rosa lucieae. Lineage (NCBI taxonomy): Eukaryota > Viridiplantae > Streptophyta > Magnoliopsida > Rosales > Rosaceae > Rosa > Rosa lucieae. Next base: position 53,518,704 of record CM045495.1, read on the forward strand.
AGTGATTGCAGCATCACCTCGGGCACCATCGCCATGACGGATGCATCCATGGCGTCATGGATAGGGACTATGCCAGCCCTAGGCTAGTCGTAGACGACGGCAGTGCCAGAGGCAGCGGCGGCGGTCACACTTAGTCTAGGAATCAACTTTTGATTCATACTTCTTTTCGCTCTAGAGAAAGGATGTCCATGTGAAGTCTTTAGTAGATGGATCATCATATCATGACTAAGATGACCTATCTTGTCGTGACAAAGTCAATATGTGTCTAAATCCAAGAGATCTTCACTCATAATTTTATTGGATTTAATATCTTGAATAGTGATATAGAGTCCACTAGAGAGATGCATAATCTTCTCGATGATGCTCCTTTGTTCACAATTGATAGAGGTATTGCAAAGGAACTCATTCCCGTTCTCTATATGCATTTTTGCATGGAATCTGTTCGCTATTCATAGGTGCGATTTTCCCTAGGAGCGTAGAGAGTTTCTGTGATAGTAATCAAGGTGCCATTTGGCAAGAGGAACTTGGGCTATTCCATGTCCTTGAATTAATACTGATAGCCCAGCCATTGTAGTCACAAAGTAATATGATCAAAATAAAAATAGTGTCATAATGAAAAGAACTCAAAATTTTATTCATAAGCCAACGGAGTACATCATTGTCTCTTAACCATTAGGAGAATCTAATCCAAATGCTAGCTAATGTAAAACAAATTAAGATAGTCGTTTCACTTCTCTTGGTAACTCCAAAATAAATATGACCAGGTGAGTAAAGAGATGTCGGTGGAGCAAAACTCGCTTAAGTACCACTTATCTCAAAACCTTCCTAGACATCATACTCATCTTGGATGAGCCTATGTGAAGAAAAACTAATGCGAAGTGTGATCTCTTTACCATAGAATTTCATTAAGGATTTAATGTGAAGTGTTTCTGAGTTGTAGTCAAGAACTAACTTGAAATCACAGAAGCAGAGGCTATGTCATCTTACTTCTAGGTCAGGAAGCAGGGAGTCATGGACGTTGCCAAATATTTCTTCGAGTGAGACCTACAGCCTTCTGGGGTCTTCTTCATTCATACACTCGTACTGGAGCGAATCATCCATATGACGAGTTATTAGGATGATGGCTTTCGCCTTATTTGCCTTTAAGGTTGCTCTATTTGCTTCCAAAGCTTGAGCTTGCTCAATAGTTAGCACGTCCTAGCTAGGCTCGAGAATCGTATCTAGGATTCCATCATCCTTGAGATGCTGGCGGACATCACGAACCCACCTGTGATATCCAGAGCTAGTTGTTCCCAGTGGAGCAAAGTCCAATTTGTTTAGGTTACTCATCCTGAAAGAGAACAAGAAACAGGGTTAGTTTCGGAGCGGAAAAAGCTACCACGAAAACATATAAAATTTATGAGCGTAATCGCTTCCAAGAAATTATGAATTTCTGAGCGTAATTGCTTCCAAGAAATTCAATTCCAAGAGGTATTGGATTAGATAGAAACAATGACGTAAGTGGTCAATCATAAATTTTCTACAAACTCTAAGTTTGGAGATCTCAACAAGCTCCAACCTTGGAGTAAGCACGAAACCCCACAGTTTGGCTTAATTAGGTCTCCCCTATGATGAAGAAAGGGGGATAGAAGAAGGGAGTTTGCAAGTCTTCGAGAAAAAGAAGAGAAATTGAAAAAAAAAACTAAAAAAAAAGGGGAACTTTTAGGAAAAAATACCTTGAAATAGGTCATCGGAAAATTTGGCCTGAAAAAGTGGTCGGAAAAAAATCTCCAGAAAAGTGGCCAGTCGCCAAAAAACTGGCCGGAAAAGTCACCGTCGGGAGGAGCTGATGTGGCAGTGGGGTCCGTGTTGACGTGGCAGTGGGTCCCTGTGCTAACTTGGTATTGGGTCCCGGTGATGATGTGGCAGTGGGGTCCTGTGATGGCATGGCAATGGGTACCTCTGTGCTGACGTGGTTGTGATCCCTCTGCTAACGTGGTTGTGGGTCCCTCTGCCAACTATGCTAACTCGAGGAGTTAATAAAACACCTAACTTTCAGGTGACGATTAAAAAAAATGTATGTTGTAGGTAGACTTTCAAGTTATAAAACTTTGGATTAAATTATGTTTAGTCCTTGTACTATGACCCCTTTTTCGTTTTAGTCTCTGACATTCTCAATTAATCTGAAAAGTCCCTAACGTCAAAATTTTCATCTAATTGGTACACTTCGTTAACATTCCGTTAATTTGGACCATTAAATTGCTAATGTGGCACTCACAGTCACGCCAACTCAGTAGTTTACATGTCAGGTAAGCTATAAATTGCCCAATATACCCCCCTGCATTTTCCGTCATTCTTCACCAAAAATAACTCCAAAGTCAGTAAATTTTTCACTCTAAATCCCCAACTACAGTAGCAACAAACACAGCATATATATTGAAACTCTAGCAACAAGAATCACAGTTCATCAAATAGAATAAACTGAAAAGCATTCAACCTCATTGAAACAGTAATCTAACCAAAACGCATTCCATTAACTAAAAAGCATTCACTTTCATTGAAAATAATGCATTGTGCAGCAAGCTCTAAAAAAGATCCAATTAACCAAAAATAAAATTACAGCATTAATTACATCCCTCATCAGTAGTTCAAGGTTGACATTAATTTAGCTCTAATTAATCATCTTAGCAAAAGATTAGAGCTGGCAACTAAGTGAGAAAACACATAGTTGCAAAAAAAGGGATGTCCACAATCAATTGATGCATTAATCTAATCGAAGCAGGTCTATTGAACAACTAGTTTCCATCTCCTGTACCTGATCTCTCTCTGATCCTTTGGGATGACCTTGTTGAAGTTGCTGCCTTGTTGGTTGATGATGTAGAAACTTGTGGAGGCCTGGAACTTGTTGGGGTAGTTGTAGTTAGTTGAGTCCTTGAGGTTGTAGGTCTGCTCGCAGCTTGTTGAGGCCTTGATGTTGATGTTGTGTGGGCAAACCTGTTTGCTGCCAACTTTGCATCGTTGGCAGCAGCAAGCTTTTTCTGGGCACATTTCAGCAATAAGCTATTGTCAACCAAAGCAGATCAAACAAAGTGAAAACTGAACTCAAAAAAGACTTTTTTTTCCTTATTTTTGACTGAATTCTTACCCTTTGATACTCAGCTCTTTCTTTGGCTTTCATCCTCAACTGATTTGCAGTCAAAGGACACTTTTTCCCTTTCTTGGACTGCAGCAAGCCAAAGCAGTATCAAATGACACAAATGAAGAGATATGTACCAAACTTCAAAATAACAATCAACTTGTTCAAAATTACTTGATTTTCAGAACCTTGGCCGTCTTCACTACTGACCTTCCTCTTCCTAGAAACAGCAGCAGTCATCTTTTCCTTTGGTGGCAAATGCCTCTGACATGACTTCATATTGTGCCCTACTTGGCCACAATTGCGACACCTAAGAGATCTTTGCTGCCTTCCAAAGTTACCATCACCACTTGGATCCTTTTCTGAAGCATCCTTAATTCTCTTTGTTTTTGCCTACCTGGCTGCCTTGAATATTGTGGAGGTAGGATTGGTGGATCATCGCTTCTTTGCCACAGATCTATGCTATTAACAGGCCTTATAAGATTTTTGTAGATAGCCAAATAGGTCTTCTTCAAGTAGCAATCTTCCACATAATCATCCGGGTCATGCCTCCTCAAGTGTATGGCAAAAACTGCATGTTTGCATGGGATTCCAGTCAAGTCCCATCTTCTGCAGCTGCATGTCCTATGCCTCATGTTCAAAACATTCTTGCTTCCTTCTATATTTTCAACCTCAGCTTCATCACCACCATTGAAAGTGGGAATACAATCTGCTGCAGCCTTGATCTTATTCTTCTCCAACACTTTCCTTGGCTTGGGTAAGATGTTTCCTTGGAAAGCTTCCATTTTCTCCTTTCTTATTTGAATCCTCTTCATAAGCTTGACCATTCTCTCTTCAAACATGGTCACAGGTGGCTTCTTCATCACCACCATTGAAAGTGGGAATACAATCTGTTGCAGCCTGATCTTATTCTTCTCCAACACTTTCCTTGGCTTGGGTCAGATGTTTCCTTGGAAAGCTTCCATTTTCTCCTTTCTTATTTGAATCCTCTTCATAAGCTTGACCATTATCTCTTCAAACATGGTCACAGGTGGCTTCTTCCTAGCTTCCACAAGCCAACCATTGAAACTCTCACATAAGTTATTGTCCATAATGTCACAATTGACACTTGTGTTAAAGAAAGCTCTGCACCAATGTTTTGGAGGCCTCTCCTCATCTGCAAAATAAAACAGAAATAAAACCATTGAAACATATCCTAATTGAAAAGTGCAAATTGAAGTAGGAGTACCTGTCATCCAATCATAAGCATCCTTGTCAAGGGATTTCATTTCCTCCATGTCTTTCTAATAGTAAGGCAAAGTAGTAGAGCACTTGGCACACTTCCACATTTGATCCTTCATTACTTTTCCAGGAAATAGCTATGTGAAATTAGTCCACATATGCCTTACACAAAACCTTATATGTGCACTTGGTACAACCTCTTCAAATGCATGTTTCAGTCCTTTTTTTGTTTGTCACTAATAAACACCTATCCAGCTCCATCTTCCTTAATGTCCAGATCCTTGCACAAAAACTCCAGAAACCATGTCCATGAGTCCTTGCTCTCCATTTCCACCATTGCATATGCCACAACCCAACTTGTGTTGTTGGCATCTACACCAACAGCAGTCAAAAGCTGCCCTCCAAAACAGCTTTTCAAGTGTGCTCCATCCAATCCAATGACACTTCTACAACCAGCCTTTATTCCATTCTTTAAAGCTCTCAAGCATGTGTACAATGTTTTGAATAGTGGTTCCTTGCTTGTGTTGCTGAAATCACACTTTATATTTATGGTAGTTTCCGGATCCACCCTCTTAAGCTCACTGCCATAATCCTTCAGCCTTGCAAACTGGTATCTTATAGACCCTCAACCTCCAGCAAAGCTGCCCTCTTGGCTTTATAAGCCATTTGAGTTGATACCCTTTCTTTAATATTGGCAGACATTGTCTTAGCTAGTGAATCTGCAATAACATACAACAACAGTCAAATGATCATACAAGCATCAATACAATATCCTTATAGCATTATGAATGGAATAAGAACTTTTTAGAAAATTCATACCTGGTTTCCATGCTTCATTCATGGTTATCTGGTCCTTGAACTTTGCAGTTAAATACTTCAGCTTCACCATTTTGTTGTTGAATTTTCTTGTGCAAGTATGCTTTGAATTATACACCTTGATCATCAAAGTAGCCTCATGCTGCATTTTAGAAGCAAACAGCTCGAAAGGGAAATTATCCTCCTTGTAGACAACCCTTAACCTTACTTTGTCATTCTTAATGTAAACATATTCCCAGCCTCTTTGTAAAGCCATTTCCCTCAAAGCATCCCTTAAGATCTGGACTGTACCAAACTTCATCCCTAATTTGAAAACAGGCCTCTTCATGTCTGTTTTCGAGTTAAACTCTAGACCAACTTCCTCCTGCTCCCCATCAAAGTTAATGAAAAAAATCTGGCTGCTCTTCATCTGATCCTTCTTCAGCAAACATATCCTCATTATCCTCAAAGTCTGGTACTTGAGGTTTCATATATGAAGAATGACCAATACTTGCAGCTTCATGTGTAGTTCTTCGTGAAGGCTCTTCTTACTCCACATCCTCCAGCCACTCATCATCATCTACCCCATACTGGTCATAATCCTCATCTTCTGCCAAAGGGTTGTAACCATCATCTTGATTTGGATCTTCATCCTCACTGCCTTTTTCAAGCTCTTGATAATCTTCACATTCATACTCCAACACCCCTCCAAATGTCTGCAAATAATCCATCACATCAATATCTTGCATCATATCACCTCCCTCATATACACCACTGCTTCCCATAATGTTTGATCCTTGACCTAAGCTTGATTGAACATTTCCTTGGCTTGACTCCAACCCTAAACTTGATTGCCTTACACCACTTGAACCCTGCCCTAAAGCTGATTGTTCAACAGCACTTGAACCTTGCCCTATTGGCCCTACACTTGACTACCTTACACCACTTGAAACTGCCCTAAACTTGAGTGACCTACACCACTTTGTTTCTGCTTTAGACTAGAAGAATACTCTAACAACTTCTGTTTTCCTTTGTCATTTGGACCAATGCCACAAGCAGTGCTTTCTTGAGTAGGAACACAGTCCTCAACCTCCCTAATTATTACACCCTTTCTCCTACCAGGTCTTAGCTCATCAGGAAATTATGTAATCACACAAGTTGGCTTTTTTCTAGGCTCCTGGGGCAGCTCTTCTATCACGACACCACTGCTTCCACCTTGATTGAAAAAAAAGTCTTCATACATGAAGACATCTTCATCTTCATCTTCATCCCCAAATGCTTCATGCAGCTCCATGTGATCCAAGTACAAAATAATTAGCCTCCAATATGGCACTGCTGTACACATCGTAAATACATCTAGATCAGTTTCCAGCTTCATGAACTCATCATCCTCATTGCCTACCTTATACCAATAGTCAATCCTTTGAGCAGCATAAGCTGGATTGATCCCCGTCACCATATTATCCACCTCTACAAGAGACATCCTATCTTTGTCGACGTTGTCATAGTAATTTGCCTTCCCGCCAAAATAATTTTCTCCCTTTTTGCAGCCTCCATGCCAAACCTTCATTGTGAAATAGTCTGGACGTGCTACAAAAGTCAGTTCCAAAAGTGAGTTAATAACCCTAACAGTAAATAACCTTTAGCCATGCAAGTTCCTAAGTTCAATATTCACTATTCAAACATACTTTTGCAGCCAAAACAAAAAACATATAGCCATAAAGCTTAAAGAATTTCCTCATAAAGTCTACACAACTAATTGGCTTGCCTCCATAAAGAGGTACAAGCCAAAACAGAAAGGGCAAAAAAAAAAACAAAGGGTCCCCAGCACATATATATTCACAACTGCACTCATACATGGGAGACCCATCATCCATCATTATTTACTCTTTGCATTACTCTTTACCATGACCACTCACACCATTACGACGCAAATCTGAATATTAAAACCTCAATCTCATATTATACAAGGAATCACAACAACAACTTGGTCAACCAAAGCCCTAAAACCCAATATTAAAACCCCCAATTTCAACAACCCAGCACTAAAGACCACTACAAGCCCCAAATTTTTTTTTTTTTAAACCTATAAATCAATTCCATCAACCCATATCATCAAAATCACAAACCAATCACTAGAAAATGGTATTTTAGAGCAGAAAACCCAGAACTTTAAAACCCCAACTTTTTCTAACAAACCCTAGAAACCTAAACCCTAACTCAATCGGATAACAAATGCGGCAAATCAAGCACATTCGATACTCACCATAATCAGGGATGTCATCCTTCTCGCCTCCTTCAACTCGAGGAACCCAGACGTCGCCGTCGTTCGCAACCATGGCGCCACCTTTAGATGTCAGCCTCTATTTCAAATCGGGCTGTGATTCTTCTTCCCTATTGCACCCAAATTTCAATTTCTAGCTTCAGGTTTCTGAATTTCGACAGGAACCCAATTAGATTTATGGGTTTGTGTATTACGGGGTTGGGAGCAACAAACTGGAATTTGAATTTTAGGGTTTGTTTGAGGATTAGGGGTCTGGTGTCTGGCTAAACACCCGTAATAGAGGCCATGGACATTATGGACATTTTGCTATTAGGAAGGCTTACGTGGCGCTGAGTTGGCCAACATTTTACTGCCATATAAGCCTACAAACGAACCAATTCGAAGGACTGTACCGATTAGAGTAAAATTGTGACGTTAGGGACTTTTTAGATGAATTGAAAATGTCAGGAACTGAAACGATGACAGCGTGATAGTACAGGGACTAAACAAATTTTAATCCTAAAACTCTAATACCTACTGGTTTTTTTTTTTTTTTATGCTATGAGTTTCATTGGTTACCTACTCTTTTTTTTTTTTTTTTTGCGGTGCACTTAATATATTCGATGAAATGTTATCAAGGATTTAGTTTGTATCTAGATTTGTTCGACTACATGTCTATAGTCTATACCATAACTATTATACCCATGATAACTTAAGGAGTTGGGTAAAACACCTAACTTTCAGGTGACAATTAAAAAAAATATATAGTAGGTATGACTTTCAAATTCTAAAACTTTAATGTCTACTGGTTTTTTCTTTGTACTATGAGTTTCATTGGTTACTGATTCCAAATGTATGACATTTAGCGATGTTCATGGTTATGAGGTAAGTTGTTTTATGCCATAAATTTTTTTCAATACCTTGTCAAAAGGTATAAGTTTTAGATGCCTCATACCTATGTCATTTATTGGTTATATGTTCTACGTACAGGTATGTTATCTAATGTCATGGCTATGCGGTAAGTTGTTTTATACTATGATTTTTTTTTTTCAATACCTTGTCAAAAGGTATATAGTTTTAGATATCTCATACCTATGTCATTTATTGGTTATTTGTTCTAGAGGTATGTTATCTAATGTCATGGCTATTAGGTAAGTTGTTTTCTATTATGTGTTTTTTTTTTTCAATAACAGCCTTATCAAAAGGTATTTAGTTTTAGATACCTCATACTTCCTTAAAAAAAAAGATACCTCATACTTATGTCATTTATTAGTTACATGTTCAAAGAGTAAATGCTAAAATTAATAATCACTTATCATTTCATATTATTTTTCACTACCCCACGGGTAAATTAGGCATATATGACAATATGAAAAAAAAATATTAATTATACATCAACACTCTACAAAGGAAGGTTTTGCCTATGTGGAACTACGTACCCTAAGGTGATGTTTGTTTTGTGGGATTGGATAGGATTGGATTGTCTTATATAATAAAACAAGACTTGACCCATGTTTGGCAACAACATGGACTCTTTTAAATGAGATTATGGAGTCCCAAAATCTCCAAAACACCTTCTACCACAATCCCACCAAAAACCATGGGATTGTGGAAGCCTCTCTCACTTGTTCAACTCTTCCCTTCAGTTTGTCATTCTCTCAACATTCTCACCCAAACCTGCAATTCAACTCCACCCCCTCTATGGAAGAACAGAGCTCAAGGAAGAATGGGAAGCAACGATGAGCTGAAGTCGGAAGTGCTGGGCATGGAGCAGATGAAACAGCTGCTCGACACCGACGCCGGTAAAGTCATCGTCATGTGGATGTCTACTTTCAAGAGAGTTTTGAACAGAAGAATCAAGAAATTAAACCCAGAAAGTATGCAAGTTTTCCAAGAGTGGCAGTCAGAAGGATACTTCCTCGTAGCTCCGTGTCTTCCCAATCCGACGTGCTGGGTTTCAATTTTTGCGTGGAGAAGGCGATCCGTCTCTAGCAGTCGAAGGTAAGAAGTAACTGCAGCTGTGCTTTGCAGTAGGTCAGAGAAGAAGGACTAGCGGGTCTAGGAACCGGTGGGAAGTCCGGCGGCGTCTGGCAAAGGCACCACAAGAAGGAGGTGCAAGGATGATGGATTTCGATTGCAAGCTTTAGTCCAGGCAACACCAAACATGGGTCAGATTTTAGAGTAACATATCCCAGGTTATAAGAGTCCAGGACAGTTATAGAAATTAAGAAGGGGCATCATAGCCCTGGGAAACAAACATCGGGTAACCTCAAGGGAACTCAAGCATATAGGACAACATGAAAAATATTAATTATATATCAACACTCTACAAGGAAGGTTTGCCTACATGAAGTGGGTGTAGATTGATAAGAAATTATGTATGAGTTTTTCCCAATACCTCTTTAGAATACTAGGTTTATATCTAATTTTCTTGGTTTTTCCCAATACTTCTTTAGTATGGGGATATTCATTATACACCCAATTTTCATAAGAAATAGGAGGAAAAATCCACCTATATTTTCTTTTCAATATATACCCAAAATATGTCAACTAGGATACATATTATATCCTCATTTTTTTTCAATATTACACAAGTTGCCACTAATAAGTCAAATCATGTAGCAAGTGTTATGGAGCCTGATTGACGTCATCGTTGGTATTACCTTAATTTTAGGTTTTTATTAGTCCTTAATTTTAGATGTTTACAGAAATCTCATTATTATCATATAGGATTAAATTCAGTTTACTCCCCTGAACTTTAGGCCTAACATCAGATTGGTCCCTCTTTCTGAAAATCGATTACGATGGTCCCTATACTCTCAAATGATATCAACCGAGTCCAAAATCTGAATCTGGCTCGAAACATGACGTCAGCTGCTGAGTTGGAGCCGACATGGGGGCCTACTTTTCAGTTTTTTCAACCCACAAGAAGGGCAAAATGGACATTTTCACAATAAAATGATTTTTTTTAAAAAAAAAACAAGAAGAAGAAGAAGATGTCTTCGTTTTCTTCTGAACCTCTATTGCCCTTTCCTCCTCCTCTTCCTCCTCCTCATTCTTCTTCTTTCGAACCCATCAAAAACCAACCATCGTCAAAGAAGTCTTATCAATTCTCACTACTGTATCACTCAATTTCCACATCTAAACACAACATTGATATCATATTACAAAGAAAAGCAAATGTCACGGAGTGATCACCTGCCTAGTAGCATTACAAACCCATAATCACAATCCATACAAGCTCAAATGCATATCTTCAAACACAAATTGAAGTTCGATACCCATAATCACAATTCACAACATCTTCCACTGTACCCCAACCAGCAATTCGAGGATCATAAGCTGCTTTCACAAAATTCTCACAAATTTGAGGCAGCGATAATCCACTAGAGAATCAGCTGTTTAACTTATCAGCTATCTGGAAAACCAAAAATCACAGCTCTTTCAAATTCAACACCGAACACTGTAAATACACAAAATCAAAAGCAAAATGTGAGAATGGATCAAAACCTCACCGCGCAATGTCATGGTCAAGACACTTCCTTTCTTGACCCGCTCCTAAGGATAAGCAATGAGCATCCGAAGCTTGACGACGAAGCTCTTCCAGAGGCTCACCTCCTGAAACTGAAACTCGCCGCTCGGATAATTCTTGTCCGTCATAGTTTTGCACTTTCGGCATCAATTTTAGCCTCGGGGGCCAAAACGCTACCATTTTCGATCGATTCATCTAGTTTGGTCGCAGACGATGAGTCCTCGAAGGCATGGACGGAGAGGCGGCGGCGGAGAAAGAGAGGAGGAGGAGAGTGAGAGAAGACAGAGGAATTGCTTAAGAGGTTCTTGGAAGACAGAGGTGTCGGTGAAGGGGGAGGCGGACATGGAGGTGTCGAGGGAGACGACGTCGTCGCAGTCAGAAGAATAGATGGGTCTGGGTCTTTTCTGGTCCGACTCAGAGCTAGTGAGGAAGTTGTTGAGGACCCGACAGAGCGGGTGCTTTGGAGCTGGATCTGGGATTGGCTTCTGGTGTGGATGCCCAGAGGTCTCTTGGAAGCTCTATTTGCTTCCATGGCCGCTTCACAGAGAGAGAGAGAGAGAGAGAGAGAGAGAGAGAGAGAGAGAGAGAGAGAGATTATAAAGAAAAACAATTTAAAAAAGAGAGAGAAAATTAGAAAAATTTGAAATATCCATTTTGCCCTCATTGTGGGCCCCCATGTCGGCTCCAACTCAGGAGCTGACGTCATGTTTCGAGCCAAATTCAGATTTGGGACTCGGGTGATGTCATTTGAGAGTATAGAGACCATCGTAACCGATTTTCAGAAAGATGGACCAATCTAATTTTAGGCCTAAAGTTCAGGGGAGTAAACTGAATCTAATCTTATCATATAATAATGAATTTTTGGTATATTTTTTCCTATATAAATAGGATCTAGTGAATTCATTCGTCATGTTTTCTTTGCGTGGAGACTTTTCACAAAGTTGCCTATGATTTCAAACGACCTATTCATGAGGTAAATTTCATCATTTTCTTAATTATGGGTTAGAGACTCTCTTTCACATAGGTACATATATCATATTCGTAATTCAAATTACCTATTCATCAAATTTATTTAGTATAATATCTTCGTTAATCTCTTAGTTTTGTATAAAGCTTTAATTGGGTGGATTTTTAGCAATAAGAAGTTTCAACCTATGAATCTGGTACAAAACTTAGTTTCATTCCTTCAAAATAGAACTGTTGTTTTAAATTTCCTAATACTTAGATTGCTTTAATATGTCATACCTATGATTTAGACGTATGTTTTTGTAATTTTAAATTACTTGTGTGACTCTATATCATAGTTTGTTTCTTTCCATAACCTATAGTATTGACAATTAATATACCTATCATTTAGATAATATATTTCGGATATATGTATGTAAATTCTAATAGAGTTTTACCTTTGAAATAGGTCTATAAAGGTACTTTGAAATTGTTTGTAATGAAGGAACCACAACATGCAAGACACTAGCTAGTAGCTAGCTAGTGAGGAGATTTTTGAATGCTACATAGCAAAGTGCAAGTCGAGATGATGAATGAAGTGTCATCATGTTCTTTATATTAGGTTCGCAAATATAAAGTTTATATTTCTGTGGTAAAAACAAATTTGAAATTGTGTAATTCAATATTGGATGAACGTCATTTACGGTTGTACTCATTGTCCCTAGTACAATAAATTTTTAGCTTTTATTCATTCAAAAAGAAATTGTGTGTTTAAATTACCCTTTTTTTTTTATATGTCAATCACACGGTGTCCTCAAAAGCTTCCTATGCCCAGAGACTAATCAGTGCTCGGTGGATCTTGTCAGAACTCTTCCTCCCACTTGGCCACCAAGAATATATTGGGATTTAACTCCAATAAGCGTCGGCGGGATTCGAACCCGGGTGTGGGGGTTCCACACCTGGAGGCTCTTACCAACTCGACCACCTGTGGTGGTTCTATTTAAATTACCTTGATGTTAGAAAGAAACTTCTTAATGTTGTAAAGTTCATTTTCAATTGTAAAAACAATCAATGATAATAATGACTCTGCTAAATTATAGTGCAAAAAATCCTCAACATTCAAAATTATTCAATATGGCCAAAATTAAAGAATAATTATTTATTGAGCAAACACTACCGTTATACCTAACTATTAGGACAAAATACTGTTTACTCCCTATACTTATAGGGTTTCGTTTCAGTCCCTAATGTTTCAATTTCACCTAAAAACTCCCTGAACTCTTCAATTTCACCTAATTGGTCATTTCCGTTAAAAACTCCGTTATCTTGATGACGTGGCAGTCCTTCTCTAGTAAAATGACTATTTTACCCTCACTGACAAAAAAAAATTCTCTATTTTTTTTTACTTACTTTTCTCTTTTTTTTTTTAACTCTCTTTTCTCTATTTTTTAATTTGTTCTCTTTTTTTTTGAACTCTCTTTTCTCTTTTTTTTATTTGTTTTCTTTCTTTTTTTGAACTCTCTTTTCTGTTTTTTTTTTTAATTCACTATTTTTTTTTTATTTGTGCTCTTTTTTTCTTTCTACTCTTTTTTTTTTTCAACTTTCTTTTCTCTCTTCTTTTTTTTTAACTCTTTCTTCTCTATTTTTTTTTTTTAACTCTCTTTTCTTTTTCTTTTTTTTTAATTTGTTCTTTAATTTTTTTTCCTACTCTTTTTTTTTAACTCTTTTTTCTCTATTTTTTAATTTGTTATTTGTTTTCCACCTCCCTTTCTTTAGCGCCAAAACTGTTCAAACATTTATCTCTCAAGTTACCATTAGAAACAGCCAAAAAGACCAAATCACCGTCTTGCGCAGGAAAACTCAAACATCTTATCATTTGGATTCTCTCTTGACTCATCATCTTCGCAACCAACACCATAGAAATGTTATTGACGTCGATAGAAAGCTTCTGATATAACTCCAATATCACGAAGCGGCCAGGATCTGAAGGGAAGAGAACCCGACCATTCTGGAGTCCAGGTGTGGCCAGAAACTGGAGCTGTGATCAGAGAGGGGAAAGAGATGGCCGAAGAGAAGAAAGGAGGAAGAGGTAAAAAGAAAAGAGAAAGAAATATATATTAAAAAAAAAGTGAGAGAGAGAGAGAGAGAACAAATAAATAAAAAAAAGGGAAAAAAAGAGTAGCAAAAAAAAAAAAGAGAACAAATTTAAAAAAATAGAGAAAAGAGAGTTAAAAAAAAAACAGAGAGAGAACAAACAAAAAAATAGAGAAAAGAGAGTTAAAAAAAAAGGAGAAAAGAGAGTTAAAAAAAAAAGAGAGAACAAATTAAAAAAAATAGAGAAAAGAGAGTTTAAAAAAAAGTAGGAAAAAAAAAATTAAAAAAATAGAGAAAATAGAGTTAAAAAAAAGTAGGATAAAAAAAGAACAAATTAAAAAATAGAGAAAAGAGAGTTACAAAAAAATCGAGAAAAGAGAGTAAAAAAATAGAGAATTTTATTTTTTTTGGTTAGTGAGGGTAAAATAGTCATTTTACTGTAGAAGGACTGCCACATCAGCAAGATAACAGAGTTTTTGACGGAAAGTTGACGGCAAGGACCAATTAGGTGAAATTGAAGAGTTCAGGGAGTTTTTAGGTGAAATTGAAACGTTAGGGGCTGAAACATCGAAACCCAATAAGTATAGAGAATAAACAGTATTTTGTCCTAACTATTATGTGGTCCTGGATCACCACATATGATATGGGTTGAATGCTTCTTTAAATGAACCCAATATGAAGAGAGATTTGCATATATATTTTTTTTTGGGTTCACAGACCTTCTTCCACATAGTTAAGTTATTTGATTCTTGCTATCAATAGTAAATGTTGATGTGATTGAGATTGTAGAGAACAGTGTTTATGGTTTTTTGTTTTGTGGTATACTCGATATATTCGATGAAATGTTACTAAGAATTCAATTCCTATAATAGTTTTTATTAGTTGCAGACCTACCATAGAGGGTTGTTCGACTATGCGTATATATCATATCTATATATTATAACTATGCTAACTCGAGGAGTTAGTAAAACACCTAACTTTCAGGTGACGATTAAAAAAAAGTATGTTGTCGGTAGACTTTCAAGTTCTAAAACTTTAATACCTATTGGTTTTCATTTATATTTTTTTCATGCTATGAGTTTCATTGGTTACCTACTTTTTTTTTTTTTTGCGGTGCACTCAATATATTAGATGAAATGTTACCGAGAATTTAGTTTGTATATAGATTTGTTCGACTATACGTCTATAGTCTATACCATACCTATTATACCCATGATAACTTGAGGAGTTGGGTAAAACACCTGACTTTCAGGTGACAATTAAAAAAAATGTAGTAGGTATGACTTTCAAATTCTAAAACTTTAATGAATGGAAAAGGTTGAAAGAGAAGGCGAATAGTGAATTTAGTTTATATCTAATTTTCTCTATTCGATGATTGGATATACGAATGATTTTTGAAGAGTAAATTAGAAGACAATAATTCTATATATACTAATCGAGTGTTCGTCTACTGTAGCTTAGGAACAGTGACGGCTTAGTAACAGTAGCTGCTCAAGCCGAGCCGATGATAGAAATTACAGTTTTGTCCTTTAAAACAAATAATTTACAGCCTTGCCATTCGACACGCGTCGCACCGAGTGGTGTTGAACAGTTGATTTACTTCTGCGTGTTTGCCTTGGAGAAGGACAGGTACTCCTTTGATCTGCGCGAAGAGAGAGTGAGAAAGAGGACGAAAGGGATATGCTGATCCTTTTGTTTCTTTTCTCTGTGCAAGTCGAGACCGATAGAGAGAGCGTGCTGAACTTCGTAGACTCCAAGTGGAAATTGTTTGGTGATAGAGGTTTTCTGCGAGAGACATGCACAGAAAGAAGAAGAGGGAAATTCACATCACGAGACTGATCGGAGAGAGAAGGAGAAGCATCTTTTTGATAGTACAAATATAAGAGAAGAAGAAGAAGAAGAAGAAGAAGAAGAAGAAGAGGGAGACGGGAAGGAAAGTAGAGGCAGAGTAGAGAAAGGAAAAGCTGAATGAAAATAATGAAGAGGAAGAGCCTTTGGGATTTCGATCCACTCTGATCAAAATTCCAAGTTGTGCGACAGAGGTCAGCTCTGGAGTTTCCAAGAGAAAGGTACAATTTTACATTCAACCTTCTTTCTATTCAATTCAACTGCCCTTTTGTTTTCACGTATTAATTAGCGTCTGGAAATTTCGCTTGCTCACGCAAGTGAATGGATCTTTCACTCTTTTCGCACATACCCAGTTCCTTTTTTATTTTTTTGCGTTTAATTGCTTAAAGCTAAATTCTTTGATGCTTTTGAGCCAGTTTGATGTTTTCAATTGGAGGTCTCAATTAGGTTTTGGTGATTGTTTTCCTTGGTTTTTTGGTACTTGATGTGGGTTTGGATGTTGGTAATGGAAAGTAGCCTCCTTTTGTATTATAGAGAAGCAAAAGTCAAACCTTTAGCTTATTTTTCTTCTCAAACTCCAACAGATTCCCTAGTTTATAGTAATCTATAAATCTCCATATTCTTCTTTAAAATTTTAGAGTTTGCTGTAAATATAGGGAATTTGGTTTTCTCTCTCCTCACTTTCCCTAAAATAGAGATAATTATAGGGAATCTGTTGGAGCAAAAGAGGCTTATTTTTCCCTAAAGTAGAGAAAAATCAAAATATAGGGAATCTGTTGGAGTTGCTCTGAGAGCTACTATAGTTCTATTTGTAACGGAAAGTTGTTCGTTGTGTGATTTATGATTCTGGGGTTTCAGGTTTGGTTAGTATTGATTGAAGAGTTGGTTCAAACTTGAAACTCACTGTCGTTGCTGAGAATGGTTGGTGTTCGATTAATCAGTTCCATATTTTGCTGTAATTTGCTTATGATCGAGAGGGTTTTGACAATTATCAGTTTTAGTATGTGATCTGAAAATAATGCCGTTAGATTTCGTTAGGTTTCATTAGTAAATTCGTGTTCCGAATAAGTGGAGGTTGCGTTTGTTGGATTTGATTTTAATTTTCAGTAAGTTGTAGAAATTTAGTTTTTGGAATGAGATTCTCTTCCGTCACCGCCATGGATGTCGTCTATGCTTTGAAGAGGCAGGGAAGAAACCTCTATGGATTTGGGGGTTAAATGTTTGTTTAGGATATGGGTTTAGATCTGGGCGTGATGAAAATCTGTTGTTAATGTAATAATCAAGTAATATAATCAAGTAATACAAGTTTGATTTCTCAGTAGATCTTGTAGTTTTGTTTGGCATTTTCAGCTCTGTGGTGAAATTGTTCGGAGCAATGGTCAAGTGTTTTTTGACTATATGGTTGGTTTTCATGGTTTTTGTTAGATTAGAACTAGGCTACTAGCTTTACAATAAATTCCAAAACTACGTGATTAGTAAATAGTATTTGGTTTTGCAAATTAGGTGTTTAATTGACAAATTGGGGGTGCATTTGGGCATGCATTAGACTTCTTTCGTGTCATTTCCTGACGTTGAAAATTTATTCTAAACTTTTCTTCCAAATTTAAAGCATGTGTGCAATCTTTGAAATGTTTGTCCTGACAGAAATTTATGTTCACTTTCACCTCTGTAGCTAAATGAACCTCTGAACACAAACATATTTAAATACCTAGAAATAGATTGAGAGCAAGTTTTGAAGTGTGGCAAGAGAAAATGTTTTCAGCAATGCTGAGTGATATAAGCAGGATTGATCCTTTGGATTTTGGCGTATAATGCTGCACCCAAGGCAAGAGTTTTCTGCAGATTATTATTTGGTGCCAATGCCAAGCTACCGCTGGATTTGCATAGCTGCAGTAGTATTTGAGAAATTGAATCGCATGCAACCTAATTGGATTTGAGCCTTTTGATCCAACTATATGAACAGTTGATCTGTCTAGGTTTGTTGAGAAATTGAATAATGGTTGGAGTTCGTTCTTCTTTCGAATGCTGAAATGTTGTCTTAAATTTTAATTACTGTTGTTTGGTGATTATTGATCTTAATTTTTTTATATTGACAAGTTTTTTGTTTTTCAGGTGCTCTGTGCAAAATTTCTTACTGCTTTTCCATTGGGGTTTGCTTTGAGTGAATCAAGATGGTATGTTTCTATTGTTTAGATTCTCGATTTCTATTTAATGTTTAAGTGACCTTAGTGGGAACAATTACAATAGTTGATTTGAGTTCTATACATGTATTCGTACATTTTAACAAAACATGAGAAAGTATTTTGAATTCAAGTTCCATTATAGGGGCAAACAAAATACTTAGCTCAGGTAATCCTTCTAATTCTTGCACTGTGTGCTTTTGAATCTGGGTATTGTTTGCGTTTTCTATCAGTAAAGTAATTCACTCCCTGCTTCTTTAATTTCTGCATTTGGCATAAATTGTGCTCCTCTTTTTCAGCTGAAACCAATGAATTTGACAATGAAGTTCTTTTTTTTTTTTTTTTGGGGGGGGGGGGGTTGCGTCTATTATTCTGGAATTTAATCTCAGTTTCCTCGAATGTTCTTCGTCTTCTCAGTTTCTGGGTTTACTTCCTATGCAATAATATCTGTGTATTTTGTGAACTTCACAATTGAAATTTAGATAGAGTAATAGAGTCAAAGATGTAATGCAAGTTTCTTTCCTACCTTGATGTTACACCTCCCCCACCCCTTCACCCAAAAAAAAAAAAAAAATACAGAATGAATGTCACTCATATATTCTGCTTCGATAAGGTACAAAACATCACTCATTTGTTTCTTCATTGTTCTATAGGATGAGTATTTCAAAGCTTATTACACTGCTTTAATAAAAAGACAAGAAGAAGAAGAAGCAGCAAAGAGTCTTCAGGTTGGCATGAAGTCAAAACTTCGAAGATGAAGGACAAGATAATGTTGACTAGGAAGAGGCTCCAGTTGCAGGTACATATCATTGTTTGACAATCTGTGCTCAATTCCACTCGATGTTTGATTTGAATTCTCAACCTCCTTGGGTCGAAGAACAATGAAAATGGCATGTTGATATATACCTTCTTATATCAAATGTCAAATGTGATGGATTCTTCTTTAATGTACTTGAATATTGATGTGTTGCACAATGGTCTTATTGGCATCATTTTTTATTTATTTTTTTGGGATTTTTCTCCTACTCATTTGACAAGGCCTCCTTTGTAATACACACCCCAGAGACATTTGTATCTTGCTGGTTAGATGAGTTGAATTGAGGGAATATTGTAGGGCAAGAAATGGAGAAGGGTAGATAACCCATAGATA
This sequence comes from Rosa lucieae, assembly GCA_024704745.1. NCBI lineage: Eukaryota > Viridiplantae > Streptophyta > Magnoliopsida > Rosales > Rosaceae > Rosa > Rosa lucieae. Next base: position 53,537,847 of record CM045495.1, read on the forward strand.
CATATCTTCCACTATAAAAGATCGCAGCTGGACTTCATATCCTATCCTATTACTAAGTATATAAACATGATATAGTATTTCCATAAATAATTGCACAATTAGGTAGATGTACATGTATAATGTATGTATGTATATAAATATGTCACACAAAAGTTCGCATGGTTAATTAGTTTTAACTAATTCTGTATCAATATATGCAATCTCAGATGCATGAGAGCTTTCCAACTATTGAAGAAAGAACATACAATTCTAAAAAAGAGGCTCAAGGCTTATTTGCAAGTGATGATCAATGCCGCTCAACTTTAGTTTTTATTTTGGTGTATATATTGAAAGTTAATTGTACTATATGGAAGTTCAGAGTTGATCAATAAAATAGAGGCAGAGCTTGAACCTGAGCTTCAGAGGTTGGGGCTAAACATGAATACTTCCTACTTTGGATGGAAGACTAACTTATCTTGATGAGGTACAAAGTCTATGCTTATCATTGCAATTTTAAGTTTAAGCAGCACAAGTTTATCTTTTAATTTAACATTAGATTTTCGTTTATTGGGTTCAACCTAGCTGTGAAAAAAACATTTGGTGTTTTTCCTACTACTGAAGTAATTTTTTGTAATTCCAGTTCACTTGAAACATGGAAGTAGAGGAGAAAACCCTGATTTTCGTTTTGTTTTTCTTGGTATGACTGTTGCTCAGTATACATTATTAAGTAATTTTTATGTGCCTTCCTTTTTTTCCTCAATTCCAATACCTTTTTTTTTTTTTTTGCAGAACATGAGTTGTAAGACTGCTACATGTTTTCGACAATGTATTGTATGTACTTGATTGAGATGGCACGGCAAGCTGGGCCAATTGAGATTGGAAGTTGTCCCAGAAGAAGTTATGTGGCAGAATGTGTAGTTGGTGGATTTTGTACTACACTTGTATTCCCACCTAGCTTTGAATTAAGGAAGGTCTAGGGGACCTGGGTGCTTTTGGATACCAATAATCCAGTTTTCCATGTAAGCTTCGTTGGTTTCTTTCGCTCAAATGGCGAGTCAAGCTACAATGAAATCAGTGCTTGAAATCACTAGAGACCATAAACTAGGTATACCATTATACTCTTAACAAATGTATAAAGCTTAGCAAGCAAACAAACCCGCGGCATCGCGCGGTAGGTATTACCTAGTTATATATACGAAAGAGTTTGGACAGGTGTGTCTAAATTAATCCGGAGAATAGCACAGTATGTAACAATATGATCATCTATGGATCTACCCCAACTAATTGCAAAGTGCAAACCTCTACTCTCACCCGAACTACCAACTATTGTTCATTACTTTCACCGGCCAGCAATAGTGAAGGGTCCCTTTCTTATTGAGATTCTTCTTCATCATCTAAATAAAAACTTGTGGTTCTTATGAGAAAAAAAAAACCCCACCTGATTGCTTTGCAGCTGATAACTGATCCAGATCGGCTATGGAATTACAAGAATTTTTCATAGTCCTAGCAATCACTATAGGCTTGGTATCTGTTTGTATATCTTTGATCAATTTTGCGAGATGGATATGGGTCATGTTTCTGAGACCTTCAAAGAAACTCAAGGAGTACGGATCATGGGCTATTATCACTGGCTCCGCTCAAGGAATTGGGAAAGCCCTTGCCTTTGAAATGGCTTCAAAGGGTCTCAACATTTTCTTGGTTGATAAAAACCATTCAACCCTTGAAGCTACCTCCAATGAATTAAGTGAAAAACATGGTTGGATAGTTGAGATCAAGAGTATTGTCATGGACTTGGCCAAATTGAGTGGTGAGGAGATAGCTAAAACCATAGAGGAAGGAACGAAAGGGCTCGATGTTGGCATTTTGGTTAATAATGCAGGGATGTGTTACCCTTATCCAAGGTTTTTTCATGAGGTTGATTCAGAACTCATGGAGAACATTATGAAGGTGAACATGGAAGCAGCAACTTGGATGACTAAGGCTGTGCTTCCGGGAATGCTGAAGAAAAAGAAAGGAGCAATTGTCAACATTGGCTCTGCTTCCACTGAGATAGCCCCTTCTTTTCCTCTGTACACTCTTTATGCCACAACAAAAGCGTGAGTCTTCTTAACATCTATCTCATATGATCATCATCATGTTTTTCCTTTTATGGGATGAACAAGGAAAAGCTTGGAACTATTCTCTAGAATTCATTCTAATATTGTTTGTATATTAGCCTCTCTTCTTTTGGTCTCCTTTGCTTGTCCTCCATCCTATATACAAATATACAATCAATCGATTTAACTGCATACTTGATTACAAGCTTCGACTACAAGGAAATAATGTCATACTTAACAATAATTAGGAGTACTGCTATGAATAATTAATTAATTGACAAATATGAGTGACGCAGGTACCTAAAACTGTTCTCAAGATGCATTAGTTTGGAATACAATCAGCATGGAATTGACATTCAGTGTCAGGTTCTGATTCCACCCCATTTTATTCCTTTTCTGCTTCTCTGTTTTTCGTTTGACAACCTCTTTAGGCTAATGATTAAATGTGGTTATTTGGATATCACTAATCCACCTGCATTCATATACGTAATGCAGGTTCCTGTGTTCGTCGCGACAAGACTTACGAAGATAAAGGAATCTTCCTTGTTCATCCCATCACCAGAAACTTTTAGCAAATCAAGCATTCGGTGGATTGGTTATGACAATGTTTGTACGCCGTACTGGAGCCACTCTGTGATGGGATTTGTAGCCCGTGCATTGCCCCATGCTCTCCTGACCGCCACCATTTTTCGGTATTTCCTTGGTAACAGAAAGAGAGGCCAATTGAATGAGTTGCAGAAGAAAAATATACCGCAATGACAGAGCAATCAACAGATACACCTATAGATGCAGCATTGAAATTGTTGGATTTGCAAGCTTTTCATTTTGCTTGATTCCCTGCCTCGATCGAACCCTTTTTATATGTTTTTTTTCTTTGTCCTTGTTTCTGCAATTGAGTTTAAGCTTAAAGTTCAGGCATAATTGTCAATTTGTTACCTAGGTTTCATCTTAATGTCAATTCACTCGAAAATTCTTTTATATACTGACAGTGCAAGTGACTAAGCACTTATTAGGTGATCATAACTATTGATATTTGTAGTCAACTTTTTTTTTTAATAACAAAAAAATATATTTGGTATAAGTGCACGTCGGTGCTATGAATCCCTTCTCATTTTGTTGTAGCCAATTTACTACCATTCTATCAAATTTACTACTCTAGATTTTTAAAAATAACCGATTTGCTTCTCTAAATTTCAAAATTAGCCGTTTACTACTCTAGGTTTTCAAAATTAATCAATGTTTTTTTTTTATCAGAAATAACTTCATTCATTCATAAAAACTGCAATTACACCGCAATCACAGCACCCAACTAGGGCTTACAATAAAGAAACATCCTAACCCAAACAAAGAATGACGCATCAATAGTTCCAACAACAAAGACCGAACTGAGTCGCTGCTCGAGCACATTGGACCAAAATAAGTAGCAATTACTAGGATAGGAACAGACCAATAGAATACTATTGGGCGGGCTATCCCAGGATCTCCCTTTCTCCTCAACACAGGCTGATAATGAAAACCTAGCACAAAGGCCAGGTAGGACTGGATCCGGATGACAACGAGCCAGCAACCCAAATCGATCCGATCACCAGAAACCATGACAACAACCATAACTCCATAGAGAATGGACTTATTCGAGAACTGCCTAACAAAAGCAAACAACAACAAAAACCAGAAACTAAAAAACAAACTAAATAGAAGTCGCAGCATAGCTGGCGACAGGAACCCAGATCCAGCAATCTGGAGCGCAACACCATACCCCCACTCTACATAAACTCGGAACAAAGATGGGCCCCACAACGGCAGACGCACCTCCGCCAACACCCTATCGTCACGAGGCCAAACCGGGGACGACTCAGTCAACACTACGAGCAGCAGCCGCCGCCTTCCCAACTTCAAAGCCCAGGAAGGTTTGACTAAAAACTCACACCATTGTGACCACAACCCGACCCGATCATCTTCAACCCCCACCATCCAACAGAACCCATCAGAAAAGCTCCACCAACAGCAGCCACCGGCATCTGGAAGCCTCCTTGGATCACAATGCCGCATCACCGCAGAAATGTGCCGCCACACCGCCGCAACCCAACGTAGGCCCCCCCCAGAACCCGATCAATATCCAACCGCAGATCCCAGAAGGATCTAGATCCTCACCGGCTTCAACCCTGAAAAAAAGATCGAGTTCCCAACCGCCGTTCCGATCTCCACCACAGCAGTGATGCCAGATTTCGCCGCCGGCAAGCCGCGCTCCAAAGCAGCACCTCACAAGCCCACCACAAACCAGGAAGGACAAATCGATATCGATCTTCCCACGCCAAGGCCGACCCACCCATCTCCAGCCATGAACCACACCTCCACCGAGAAAACGGACTGCAAACCCAGACCAACATCCTCTCCCGGACAGGAACGCATCGACTGGAGCGCCGGCGACGTTCGGCCGGGAGAGATCAGAAGAATTTTTTGTTTTCCTCTCTCGTGGGGCGCGTTCGTTAACTATGAACTAAATTAATTAATCAATGTTTAGACGGATTAAAACAAGTTAATTTAATGAAATGGTAATAAATTGGCAAAAATAAAACCTAAAGTAGTAAATTGGTGTTTAAGTATGAGAGAATTTGAGAGAAATTGAAGAGAGAATTGTATATCATTATTGAGAATAGGAGCCCTATATATAGGGATTACAAAGTACATGTTCTAATGATACAAGGAAAACTATTCCGAATAGGACTATGAATTCTAGAACATTCTCTCCTATTACAATCATATAACTACTCCTAGTTTGAATAGGCACACAAAACTGATTTTCCTTCAACACTCCCCCTTGTGCCGCTCAAACTTGGTGATGACTCTTCGTCCGTTGCCTCGTTAAAAACCTTGCTCGAGTGAAAAACCTTGTGGGACAAAAACAAGCTCGAGGAGGAGAAAAAGAGTACAACATGTCCTTCACTCTTCGAGATCTAACATGTGGACATCATAACTCCCCATGATGTCGATATCTCCCCCTGATTGCTACAATCGTGGGAGTTCAGATAACCTTCTCAATCCGATGCTCTTCACATGTTTCTCGAATGTGGATTTAGGTAACGACTTAGTGAATAAGTCCGCTACATTATCCTCTAATCTAATTTGATTCACTTCAATTTTTAGAAGTGATTGTTGTTGCTGATTATAAAAGAACTTAGGCGATATATGCTTGGTGTTGTCGCCCTTGATGAAGCCTAACTTCATTGCTCAATACAAGCTGCATTATCCTCATAAATTCATGTGGATCCATCCGTGCTAGACTTCAAACCACAACTTCCTCGTATATGTCTAATTACATACCTTAGCCATATACATTCACACACGGCTTCATGTAGAGCAATAATCTCTGCATGATTTGAGGAAGTAGCAACAAGGATCTGTTTTGTAGACCTCCAAGAGATATCGCAGTGCTTCCCATGGTAAAGACATAACCCGTTTGGGAGCGACCTTTGTAAGGTCAGAGAGGTACCCTGCATCAGCAAAACCCATCAAAACATCATTGTTGTTTTGGTGGAGGGAAGTAGGGGGACGCCGGCCACCATGGACGGCGGCGGCAAGATTTTGGACAGTGGCGTTTTGCCTCTTGGGGTCCGATCCCAAATTTCTGTCATTCCATTTCTCTCTGTAGGGATAGAATAGGCCCATATCAATCGTACCTCTTAGGTATCGAAAGATTGTCTTTACACCAATCCAATGGTGGCGTGTTGGCGCAGAGCTATATGCCGAGCTAACAAGTTCACTGGGAATGAGATGTCCGGTGTTGTGCATTGAGTTAAGTACAATAATGCGTCTATTGCACTTAAATAGGGCACTTCAGCCTCTAATAATTCTTCATCCTCATCCTTTGGACAATTGCAAATCCGGAACTTGTTCTTTTAATGAACACGCATGGGCATATTTCATTATTAATATATCCCTTCCCAATCAAGTAGTCACTTAGACGGTTATATCACATCCGTCCGGATTGTTTTAATCCATGTAGTGAACGTTTTAATCTTATTGAAAACGCGCTCCGTGGTTTAGAGCCACTTGATTTGGCTAATTGAAGTCCATCTGGAACCTTTATATATAGCTCTGAATCTAGATCCCCATAGAGATATGTTGTAACCACATCCATAACCTGCATGTCAAGCTTTTCGGAAACTACCAAACTGACAAGGTAGCGGAACGTTATAACGTCTATTACGGGAGAATACGTCTCCTCGTAGTAGATTCTAGGGCGTTGTGAGAAACCTTGTGCCACGAGGCGAGCTTTATATCTAACCACCTCATTTTTCTCATTACGCTTTCTAACAAAGACCCATTTATGGGCAACAGGTTTTACATCTGGGAGTGTCTGCGTTATAGGCCCAAATACCCGTCTCTTTGCTAGTGAATCTAATTCAGCCTGTATAGCAACTTTCCATTTAGGCCAATCTGCTATTCATTGACATTCTTTAATAGAGCGAGGTTCGATATCATGACATTCTATAATTCCTTTTGCAACATGATATGCAAATGCATCATCAATAGCCATAGAATTTTTATCCATCATCTCATGTACACTAGTGTAATTCATGGAGATCTCTCTATTCTCTGGAGTTGGTTCTAACATTGGAGCGTCCCCCAACGATGTCTATTGGACATAACCATAATCCGGAATATTCTCATGAGACGGATTATTTACATTGATGATTAATGGATTATTTTGTGCCAAACTCGTTTTCTTTCTTGGGTGAGAATCCATCGAACCTATGACCCTCCCGCGCTTCCTAGCAGGAGCCGTGGGCCTAGCCACAACGTTACCATCACTGTGAGAGGGGACGTTGGCGCCATGCTCAATTTCCCTTGAGATGGCATCTTGTCCTCTAATTTTAGGGACATCAATCCTTACAGGCACGTTTGCAGTAGGTATGTGTGATCTCGTCACTTTAGCGATATCAGAAAACGCATCAGGCATCGATTCTACTATGTTCTGAAGATCGAGAATTCTCCACACTTCAATTTCTGACTGTGCAATTCGGGGATCAAGATGAGACAAAGTGGCGACAAACAACGACAATTCCTGTCGTTCCTGTTGAACATTTGTGTTCTTATCTCACCCTAACGACAAGAAGACTGTCTCATCGAAGTGACAATCCGCAAATCTAGCGGTAAAGAGATCGCTTGTCAAGGGTTCTAAGTAGCGGACAATTGTTGGAGAATCATATCCAACATAAATGCCTAATCGTCGTTGAGGACCCATTTTGGTACGCTGTGGCGGCGCAAGAGGCACATAAACTGCACACCCAAATATGCGTAAGTGTGAGACATTAGGCTCATACCTAGTCACCATCTGGGATGTAGAAAATGGTTGAGTGGCAGTAGGCCTCAGACGAATAAGCACAGCTGCATGCAATATTGCACAGCCCCAAGCAGAAATAGGAGATTGATGCGCATTACCAATGCCATAGCGACCATTTGTAGTCGTTTAATGGTGGCTTCTGCGAAACCATTTTGGGTGTGAACATGAGGAACTAGATGTTCAACTTTAATCCCAATGGACATGCAATAATCATCAAAAGTTTCTTATGTAAACTACCCAGGATTGTCTAATCTTATAGACTTTATAGGATGATCAGGTTGGTGAGCCCTTAACGTTATAATTTGTACTAGGAGTTTGGCAAATGCAGCGTTCCTAGTGGACAATAGCATGACATGTGACCAGCGTGTCGATGCATCAACCATAAAATATCTAAATGGTCCTCATAGTGGTTGAATAGGTCCACAAATATCACCTTGGATTCTTCACAAGAATGGTATATTTTCTTTAGTATCCTTTGCATAGGATGATCTCGATCCTAATTTTGCTAAAGAGCAGGCTTTGCAGAACGAATGCTGGGCTTGAGAAACAACCAATGAGGATTTTGGTTGAGCCACGAAGTCACAATTGACTTTAGAAGCAAAATTTTGAGTAGAAAGAGCAGTGGTGGCATCAATGCCACCCTAAGGCCGCAGGGGGAGGGCAGCGCCGGCCAAGGATGGCCGGTTTTGGGGGTGAACGGCGCCATGAGGCGCATGTGCTCTTTCGGTGTCCAAAATCCAATTTTTACTTCTTTTCGTTCTGAAAAATGGATGTCGGTGTGAAGTCTTTAATATACGGATCATCATATCACGACCTGTGTGTCTCAAACCATTATTCCAAAGCCTATATGTATCAGAATCCCATAAATCATCTCTCATAACATGATTGGATTCAATTATGTGAATAGTGGTTACATACAACCCACTAGATCGACACATAAGTTTCTCTAAGACTCTTTTATGTCTGTAGTCATTAGAGGTGATGCAAAGGAACTCTTGTCCATTCTCACAATGTGTTTCCACATGAAAACCATTGGCTCTTATATCTTTGAAGTAATAAAGTTCAAAAAATATGTCTACGACATGAGATAAAATAAATCGATACTTTATTAATAATAGCCAATGATTACATCAAAGTTTTGTGACCATTTATCTAATCCAAAATAAAAATCAAATTTAGATAAATCGTAGTCACTCTATCCGTTTGGTAACTCCAATCAAATATGACCAAGGAAGTAGAGAGAGATATCGGTGGAGCAAGGCTCTCTTAAATACCACTAATCTCAATTACTTTCCTAGACATCATACTTAATTAGGTGCACCACATGATATAGAGTTAATACAATTGTCATTTATTGATTAAGGCATATTGACATTACATAATTCTTGGAAAAAATAAAAGACTATTCTAAATAAAAATCTGCGGCATTTTGTCTTCATCGCCAGATTTAAAGTCTTTGTGAACTCGATGTCTTGATCACCATGATGCGACTACCTTCGTAGGTACATTGCAAATTCAGGTCCATTGATCAGACGTTCCATATCAGAAATAGACACCATAAAGAGGATTCTCCCTTGATTAAGGCGCATTGGCGCAATATGCATAGTCCCTAGGACTGGTGGAGTTGGAAAGTGATGACCATGGCTAATGTCGGCTCCATGATTTCCAACCCTTCATCCCTTAAAATCACGCCTCCTACGGTTGTGTGATTGTCGCCTTAGGCGATTACCTTCTTGGGCATTTCGATCATATGGATCATGACGTCGGTGGCGACTTTCTCTAGCCATAGGGCGATGCTCTTGATGGCTATTTTGAAGCCTATCAATTTCTCTTTTCACAAGTTCATTGCCATGTCTTTCAGCAGTGGCCATAGCTTCAATAAGCTGTTGAAAACTTGTGATCTGTCTAGCATTTACATGAGTCAAAAATAAATTAGAGGACCTCATAGCATGGACGGGGAAGGTATTGAGGGTTTTCTCAATCAATTGGTCTTCTGTGATTGTTTTTCCACAGAGACACATAGCTGGTTTGATGCGATGGACTTCCGAATAAAATTGCATGAATGTGTCAAATTTAGAGAAGCGAAGATCCATTCTGCTTCTAAATTCTGAAGGATAGAGTCACGAACATTGCCATATCGTTCGCGAAGCGCTTGCCAAAGCTTTATGGCGCTATCCTCATTTATGAACTCAAACTGTAGGTCACTATCCATGTGACGTTTCATGAAGGCAAGTGCCTTGGAATCAACTTTCTCAGTTTGAGGGTCTGGAGCTGTTTCTATAGGACAAAGCTCTTAGATTGTATGCAATAAGTCTTGGGTAGTAAGATGGGTCACAATGTCAATAGCTCAGCCTAAATATCATTTGCCTGCATAATCCAATGGAACAAAATCGAGTTTGTTCGTGTTTGACATCCTAAAAGATGAAACAAAAACAAGTTAGTTTTGGAGTCAATGCTTCCACGAAAACTAATAATAAGATTTTCGAGCTAAGCTACCAAGAAATAGATTTCCAAGAATTTTTAGATTAGACCGAAACAATGATGTTTATATGGTCATAAATCGATGCTTACGGACGCTCTTAGTCCGAAGTCTTACGAATGCTCTTAGTTCGTATAGCGTGAATCTCCACGATTCCTCTTTTTCAAGAATTGAACCCACGTTATAAGAAAGGTGGGATGTAGAAGAAGGGAGGTTGCAAGTCCCCGAGAAAAAGAACAAGAAATGCTAAATTTCGGAAAGCATGAACTTTAATTTAAAAACTTGTTGAAATTCGGTGTAGATTCTCTTCTGAACATCTTTCACTTCGATTGGTATACAGGTCTCAAAATAACTCCAATAAGGCTGAAATTTGGAGATCAAATGGAAGAGACAGAGACGAACAAATTTTATGAAGAAAGGATTTTGATCTGAGATTCCAAACTAGATGTTTAGGGGCTTGCAAGCAGGCTGATTTGCACAGGAACGAGCGTTCTGCTGTGCTGCAGGGGCAGCAGGCGTGCGGCGATGTTGTAGGGGCAGTAGGCGGCACACGGGTGAGTAAGAGCTGCAGGGGCATCGTGCAGCTCAAGGGTGCGCAGGTGGGCAGCAGTGGCTAGGCTAGCTCAAGCTAGGTGCAACGGTGAAAAGGTGATGTTGAAGAGAATTTCAGTTTTTGGATTTTTGGTTTTTATGGTTAGAACTCATGCTGATAACATGTTTAAGTATGAGAGAATTTGAGAGAAATTGAAGAGAGAATTGTATATCATTATTGAGAGTAGGGGCCCTATATATAGGGATTACAAAGTAGATGTTCTAATGATACAAGGAAAACTATTCCGAATAGGACTAGGAATTCTAGAACATTCTCTCCTATTACAATCATATAACTACTCATAGTTTGAATAGGCACACAAAACTGATTTTCCTTCAACAATTGGCTATTAAGCCTAAATTATAGTTCACCATGCATCTGTCTTCCTCCAGCTCAATGCAATCTTCTAATTAGTGGTTACCTGTAGTCAAATCACCAAGATCTATAAAAACGTACGGTTTATAAGGGAATGAATATGTAGAAATGGAACTTAAAAGGGATTGAAAAACCTTCTTTAACGAATCTGGGAGATTAATGTTGTTTCCCCTCAATTTGGATCAAAACTCCAAGAATCTGGTATCAAAATTTATTCAAGTGGGATAACAATAATCTCCCATTCCCCATATGCATATAATATTAGAGCATCAATTAGAAGCCAAATAAATATGGGTCAAGCAACAACCCATTAAGGGTGTATTTGGTATGGCTGTGCTTTTAAAATAAGTTGGTTTTTGCTCATTTTTGAAAATAAATGGCTGAAAAGCAAAGCAGCTAAGTGTTTAGTAAACTGACTTTTTATAAGTGCTGTCATTAGCAAAAGTAGTGGCAAAGTGTTTAGTAAACTCAACACTGGTTTGTGTTTTTTGTTTGTGGAATGACCAATTTGGACATGAAAGAATTTTTGCCTTAATTATGTGGTTATTTAATGTAGTTGTATTGCACTTTTTTTTTTCTTTCCTATGAAGAACTTGAACAATTAGTAATCTTTAGAATTTACATATAAAATCTTTGGTGGTTAATGTTAGTGCAATGTTTATTTGATTGGCATTTCCTAAGCGCAACAACCAAGAGTCATATTTTCATGTAATAGCTTGCTACTTTTGGATCCTTAGAAGAATGGAATGCTTCAAGCTTCATGCAAAACTTTCATCAATCAGGCAGTGTTCTAAAAAATGGCCACCCAGGCCGCTTAGGCGCTGGGCAGTAGCAGACCGAGGCGAGTAACGGCTGATCGATGGACTTAGGCGGGGAGGAATTAGGCCGCCGCCTAGGCGGCTTGGGCGTCCATTTGGGCGGTCTTGCCGATTATGCGGTTTTCTTTATGTTTGTTTTTGTGAGACATAAACTCCAAAACAACCATATTTGATCCCCAAACAATTCAATCCCCAAAACTGTAAATAGATAGTATTCACTCTCCCCACCGCGCCTCTCCTCCATGTCTCCACTGGAGCTCCTCCCGAGCCACTGCAACTCCCCTCAAGCCATCGCAGCTTCCCCCCCCCCCCCCCCCCCCCCCAAAATCAAGATCTTGAAATCTAAGAAGTGAGAACTGAAACCTTGTTTTTGCAGAGTTATTCATGAGGTGATTGAACAATGAAAAAGAAGAAAAATATGAGAGACAGTGGAGGGTGGTGGACTGGTGGCTATGGGTTTTGCGCAAGAGAGGAAGAAATTTCAAGAGAGAGAGAGAGAGAATGGCAGGGCTGCTGTCTGTTGAGAGTGAGAAGATAGATGGGCAAGTGGATAATTATACATAATTGAATATGTTAGGATGCGTGTCTTCTACTCTTCCATGTTTCCTATATTAATTATATAAATATTCAATTAATCAAAGAAAAATGAAGATAGAGAGGGAGGGGGAGGAGAGTAGGAGAAAGTACAAAGTTGACTTTTTTTTTTGTCTTTCATGGTTTTGTTTTTGAAGTCCACTTCCCTATGTTCCTCCTTTTAATATTTGTGGGCACCATAATCTTGAAATAAAATATAGTTTTATAGAATATCTTATTATTATTTTTATAAGTTATAATATTATTCATTTAAAAGTTTTATATATATACTCTTATATATATATATATATATATATATATTCATATGATATAGGCGTCCGCCTAGACGCCTGGGCTCTCCTCCCCAGCCCACCGCCCGACTAGCTCCTAACGATTTTTCGAACCTTGCAATCAGGTATGTTTTGCATACATGTGCATGCTTGTCAAGTGGTTAGGACTGAACTTTTCTTTGAATCCTACTATAGGATGCGACCATCTTTTCAATTCTAATGTACTGATCTGCGAATTTTCAGAAGGTTTTATCCGAAGCATTCAACTTTTCTTAAATTGGTTTATGGGCTTTTCCTTTCAAAAATCTGATTTTAGGAAAGTTCTGCCATGACTTAAGGTATCAGTACCTTAAAATTGGTACTGCATCTGGGTCTGCCACATGTAAATCACATGGTAACTTGCTATAGCAGGTTTCAACAATGCGATTTTAAAATTTTGTAATCAAACCTTGAAACCATTCCAAGCTGAGAAGCTGCAAATGACTTACAGGCCAATGGTGGCTTTACATAATGAATAAATGCAATCTCTTGATCTAAGGGCTTCATGTGGACTCAAGATTCCATCTTGGTTGCTTGGTGGCCGAGACATTGGAGGCAGATGGTAGAGACCGAGGGCTGAAAGAGCCCCAGGAGTAACGCACAGAGTAGGCCATCGGAAAAATATGAGGAAGAAATGGAAGTTATAGAACTTTCTACCAACTTGGAAGCACCGGCCTAAACCCTATACCAAGCCTTTCAACAGTAGGTCGTATTGGATGTATACTCCTTGGAACACCATGTCGTCGTTTTAAGAATTCTCTGGTACTAGTCGAAGCAACAACATCTTTGATGCGACTTCTGGTACTTGAACTTGATCTCTTTCTCTTGTGAAATGCATTGGAACATTTATTCCAGCATTAGTTACGCTAGAAAGTAGAGTTTGCCAGAGATTTAGCTATGAAGCCTATCCCAGGCATGAGATTTCTCTATAAAGCCTAGTGTAAGGTTAGGAATAGGCAGGTAGATATGTTAATGTGGAGTGAAAGCTAGATCAGCAGGGAGCAGATGTTAATTTGAGTGTTAATCATGACTTGCGACCTCCTTAACGCAATTTCGCATGTGGTTTACGATCTCTTATAAATATTTGGATTATATTACTTGTGATTTATGATTGTTGGTAATTAATTGAATTTATGTGTTAATAGTGATCTTTAATTTCTGATGAATATTATGAATATGAGTAATTGTTATGATTTTTGGGTTTATTACATGCGGTGGACGCGCATCTGCACCCGCAAATGCCCGTCAGTCCATTTTAGCCGTGTAAAATAGACGGCCCAGATGCAATTACGGAATTTTAAGGTACTGATACCTTAAGGCACTCAAGGGGATCCCCTGATTTTAATCCATGGATAAAAACCTGTTTTGAAAAGCCTTTCTGTAGTAGAAACCCTAGGAGTCCCTAGTTCATTCATATCTTATATATATGTGTGTGTGTGTGTGTGTTTTTTTTTTTTTCCACGTTGTTAAGGTGGGAACACCAGAATAGAAAACATATATATGCTACGTTTATAAAGAGCTTTCTGATCTTTCATCCTCATAAAGTATTGAGCCAACATTGTTGTTGAGAATTTTTCATGAGCTGTTCCTTGTTTAGCTCTTGAAGGATTATCAAATCCCAAGCTTTTTTTTGTCAAAAAAGTCTTTTGGTTTTATGCTTTATGTGTGTTGGTAGTTAATGCATGATTTGTGCCTTGAGGTGATTGACAACCGAGGTGAGAATTGTGTCATCTCAAGATTGACAAACGAGAACAAGTTTGCTGATCTGAAAGTAGAAAAGACAAGAAGACACCGTTGCCCACTAGATTGGTTCTAGTAGATGAGTTGTGTAAGATCTTTATGTACTTTCCTATTCTTATAGTGGATTGGTCACCGGAATAGTGCCCTCAGTTGTTTACCCCTTTAGAGGGTTTTACTGCGTCAACATATATTGTGTTATGTGTGATGATTTTACTTTGGATGGTTTGGCGAGTTGAATAAATCATAACATCATCAAAGATCTGCTGTTTCGATTAGGATTCAAGTTATACTGCAATCCTGTATTAGGATGCGAACAAGCCTGCACTCCTAAGACTAATTCCTAAAGTTGTTGACGTACTGATCAGTTTCGTTAGTTGTGAGAAATACATAGGCATTCTTTATTTTCAGTTAACCACCTCCATTCCACTACTCGGGGCATGTAACATTTCTTATTTGATGTTATACATAACTAGCACAGAATACTTGTGCTTCTACATCAAGCTCAACCCAAGGATCAAAACTAAAAACTATAAAATAAAAGATCATCACGAGTCCAATAACATTGGTTTCCCTCTTTGGAAACAAAGCTCAAAATTGGCAAAATTAATATCATCTAGCTTCATTTTGCTTCTGCTGTTTGATGTATTGATGGATGTAGACATTTAAGCATGTTTTGGTGAACTTTTGCTGGATGAAGGACTGAATCTTGATTGAGCACATACTAAACTTGATCTCTTACTTGATGCCGAGAGGCAGGCATCAGAGCTCTAGCTGAAATCTGTCTCTGATCTCTCGTCACTAGACATGCCAAATGCTGCTTTCTCAGGAGTACTGGAAGCTTGTTCCCTTGTACTCTTATATGTTGCTTCATCATCTGCATTTGCTTCCTCACTAGAGCTTCCACTTAGGAAAAAAATCATCTTAACTGAGATCCAAAAGCCCATCATCCTCACTCCCTGTTTCTTCCAAATCCTTCCGACTAGCAACTACAACATATATATCACGTATAAATGACATTGTAAAAATGAGTTATGGCTATCATATCATGTACATAAAAATGAGAGAATGAAAACACACCTTATAGAAGTAGCCACATAAACCGTTAAAGGACAAGAATCACGAGAGACTGCATGGGTGAGAGTCCACCAGAGAATGCTGGAAAGTGACAATACAGCAAATGGGCTATCACTTTGTACTTACATAGGCATTCACAAGCATAATTAGCTATAATGAGCCAGGCTCATGTTACCTCTAGCAGTACCAATTCCTGCCAAATGAGTGACCTACGGGAACACAGCCAAGTAGGCTAACACCTGAGCCCCGGCTTGCCCCCAGATCACCGCTGACGCGCCGCCACTCACCTCGCCAAGACAGCATCAGAAGCTCTAAGAGCTAGGGGACTAAAGCATGTCAGTCCCATATCGAAAACATGAAGAAGATCAGCTCCTTCTTCACCTATAAAAGGTTCTCTCCTCTCTCCTCATTAATTACGCATTTTAATACTTACCTACTATTATTCTGTCAACATAAATACATTGACTAACTTAGGCATCGGAGAAGAGAAGATCGCCCAGCGCGGTCTCCCTCTGACGCTCTCTGTATTTCATTTGACAGGTAGCGATAACTCTGAGTATTACAGATAGCGGTCCGCCCATCGGACCAGCATTAACAAAGGTTTAGCTACTGCTGAACTTTTAAGCATTAACATTGGCGCCGTCTGTGGGAACCCTCGAACAGAAGGCCATCCCACCACATCCACCATGACTAACGGTAGCGGGGAAAACACTGAGCAGGCGGATCAATCCGCCAACCCCCACCTCACCAATCCAATGATCATCAATCCGGCGGTTAACGTTAATCATGCACTATTTAGCACGCCAGTCAACCCCGGCGGGGAACCCAGGGCCATCTCCCAGGTCCCACCACTAGTACAAAAAGTTAATCACACAACACTAATCACACAACGGAACAAAAATCATCTGTTGTGTGTTGAAGTCAGTTTAATCATACAACGGTGCTGGTTGAATTCTGTTGTGTGAATGCCAACAAAGTGATAACTTTTTTATAGGAACTACATTGCACAACGGAAATTAAGCATGGTCCGTCGTCTGATTCTTAAAAATTTAGCGGCAGATTTCCCTCCACTCTCGAGTCTTGGTTGCCTATTGAAATCTGAAATTTGGGCTACTTGATACAACGGTGCTTGAGGTTTCCGTTGTGTGATTGAAAACTGAATGCCAAATTTTGAGGAAGCTTGCTTGAATGTCTTCCACAAGGTAAACCTAGTGCAAGTTGTAGAAATTAGACAACAGAAGTTATACTTTTCTGTTGTGTGAAGTTAGAATATAAGCGGCAACATTTTAAGCCAAAATGCTATGGGCGCGGTATATTTCCCTCCATGTGTTTGGCATTTTGATTTTTGGGTGCACTCTTACAACAGTTTGTTAGGTTTGTGTTGTGTGAGTCACTTTAGATTTTATTTGAAGTTTACTTATACCTCCCACACTCTTGAAACTCCCTCGACAAAACGAAATGAAACTCAGTCCTCTCAGACACACCCTAAATCTCGGTCCGCTCTCAATCCTCTCTCACAAACCCTAAGTCTATTTGACTATTTGAATCTCTCTCACCATCCTCTCTCTCTATCTCTGTGCGAAACCCCTATCTCTCGTGCAAGCTCTCTCAATCTCGATCTGCAAGTCTGCAACCATGGCCGAAGCTCAAGAATCCGATCAAAAGAGTGAAGAAGAAGAAGAAGAGGAACACTATGGAAGCCGAAGCTCAAGAATCGAGCCCCCAAAACGACGCCGTCATCACCTCCTTCTGCGAGATCACCTCCGCCTCTAAACAAGAAGCCCTCTTCTTCCTTGAATCCCATAATTACGACCTCGACGCCGCCGTTTCCACTTTCTTGGACAACGAAAACGCCGCCGCCGTCACCATCACCAACCCGGTCCAGCCCTCCCACTCGCTCTCCCCGTCTCCGTCACACTTGCCCGAGTACTCGCCCTCCCAGTCGACCCCTCGATGTTTCCCAAGTCCTCCTTATTAACATCTCCTCCTATTCGCCAATCTCAACAAGACCAAACTCCTCCAGTCCAATTTGGCCTCTGAATTTCTCAATCAAGAAAACACACAGAACCCAGAAATGGCGACCCTTCCATCCACCCATTGCTGCCGTACTTACTCCTCCTCATCATCGGCGTCGTATTCTTCCGTACACAGAAGCCTCCAGAGGGTGGCCGTTTCTCCGAGTCCGCAATGTTTCGTCTCCGCCAAGGTTTCTCTGTAGTCTCAATCCGTTTCGCAACAAAATGTTGTCAGCATGCAAGATGGTTAGCTCATTCACTCTTTTCAATGCACTAGTTTTCTGGGCTTGTCTTGTTTGTGTAGCCTGTGTTGACTTGAATGTAAAGTTTCAGTCTTTATTTCTTTAAGTTTGAGTCTTCGATGTGTTATAGCATTTGGGATTTTAGTAAAACTAAGCTGTTGTTGAATTTGGACTTGGAAAGCTTGTGGCTTTAGAATTTAGCGTGTCTTATTTGGATTTATGTTGGTTGTGTGGGCAGTGGCTCCAGTAGTGAAGCCTGTTGAGAATGAAACTGCTTTCAAGAAATTGAAAGACAGGTTGCTGTCAGCTACGTCTGGGTCTGTGGAGGAAAGTAAAGACGCAAGTGGGTTTAGTTTTGAAGAATCTGAGTCTACTGTGAGTATTACTGTGGTTGGAGCATCTGGGGACCTTGCAAAGAAGAAGATATTCCCGGCTCTTTTCGCACTTTATTATGAGGGTTGCCTCCCTAAAGTGTGTGAATTTTTCTCCTTCTCCTGTTTATTATTGATTTGGAGGTTTAGATCAATCAGTGAAAAATTAATGTGTGATCTTTGTTGCAGCACTTTACTATTTGTGGTTATGCTCGGAGTAAGATGACTGATGCAGAGCTTAGAACCATGGTTAGCAAGACGCTTACTTGCAGAATTGACCAGAGGTGAGCAATGCTTCATTCCTGCTTTTGTGGAATGGGGTTGCTTTGCTTCTTATGTACGGTGTGGAAGTTCTTACAATTCTATTACTGTTTTTTATCTTGTTGGTTATGGAATGTGTTTAAGTTAGTTGGTACATGACAAATTGTTTTTCGGAACTTCAGGGAGAACTGTGGCGAAAAGATGGACCAATTTCTTGAAAGATGTTTCTACTACTCTGGTCAGTATGATTCATAGGATCACTTTGCACAGCTGGACAAGAAACTAAAGGAACATGAGGTAATTTCCGTGTGTCTGAGCTTAGTGATAGAATGTTGGCTAGGCTGTTATACTTTGTATGGACATTCATTAATTGGGATCAGACTTGCGCATGATTACATTTTGTTATTTCTCATTTCAATGGCATTCAAGTAAATTTCTCCACGTCTTAACTGTACTCTGTTTAGACTGACAGTGAACTGCATGTGTAGGCTGGAAGAATTCCTAACCGCCTGTTCTATTAATGTAATAGGGATAGAGACTACCTTTCTTCATACCTAGAGAGTCATTCGTAGATAGAACTTAGAATAATTCTGGCTTCAGATCGGCCTTTGGCATCACACTAAAGGTGCCTTGGAATCGCTTCAAGTCAGGCTTCACATTTCATTAGTAACTTATCAATGGCAAAGAGAACTCAAATGACATCAAACTGAATATGCATTTGGGAATTACATTGATTACATAGTCCAGGACAACCTCTTAATTGCATGGTGGTTAGCATATGGATGGACTTATTTGTTACAATCTGAACTTGGCTCCTGGATTACTTCTCTTAATCCTGGAAACGGTTTCTGAAAGAATAAATGTATCTTGTGTTTCTCCTGGATGCTTAATTTCCTGTATTCTTGGATTTAGGTGGTCGACGATGTTGTTTCTTCAAGAAACATTACTGAATGGTTGCAGAACAATGCCCTCGAGCAGCTCATGGAGTTCACATCTCATCTCTACAAATTTCTTGAGCCTCATGTGAGTTTGATAACAGATTTTTTCCACTGTAGAGTTTGACCTTAAAGCCATTCTTATGAGTGCCCCTCCAGCTCTCATCTCTTATGTGGTATATATATATATATATCTCTCTCTCTCTCTCCCCCTAAATATGTAGCTGTTATCTTTGGTTTTCTGGCATAGTTATGTCAAACTATTTACAAATGTTTGATCTAGTTCTATTGGATGCTATAGAAATACGGACATTGCTCCATGTTGCCAGACTACTGAGTAAACTTGAGAAACTCTTCCCATTAATCTTCTCCTTTTTCCTTTGTTCAATTTTTCTCATAATTCCTTCTGATGCTGCATCACTATGAATTTTCAGTTTTCACATATGCCTGTTGTGCATTGGTTTGCTGATTATAGGTCCATGTAGATGCATGATGTCTTGCATGATGGCAAATCCTAAGGCCTTTCGTTACTTTCAACTTGGCAAACTTCAGATTATAACATCTGATATTATAATATTCTCAATGGAACAAATACATTATCCTTCATGATGCCTAATGACTACATATCATGTGTATTGGATAGTTGGGCTGTTGTATCATATTCATAAGGTTGAATATGTCCTCAACATCCCTTATACCACAAATTAAAAGTATAAACCAGATATAGCAGGTTTTCCTTGGTCAGCAGTAGTTGTGGACATGAACGATCATTAGCCCTTGGATTCTAAAGTTTTTACTTCTTTGCTTAGATCTTCAAAGTCACAATGGAAGCAAAAGGTATAATGGATTGTGTAATGGTGTGTTGATTTTCTTCAACAGAGATTTCAACTTGTTCATGTTCAATTTCTGGTGTGGCTTTAACTTCGCTACTGGATTCACACACTTGTTAGAATTAGGCACATAGACAATGCGCGAAGAAATTTGGCTATAGATTAATCCAATTTCCTATTCCTGGATTGTGTAATGGTGTGTTGATTACTTCTTGCTACTTGTCGATTTTGCAGGAGATTACAAAGGAGACATGGTTGCTCACCGAGGAAGGGAAGACATATGCTGTTCATGGAACGCCAGAAGTACGGCTCTTCCTGTCCATACCGCAAGAGGGCATCACGAAAGATGAATTGCAGGTAATGCTTCTATGCATTCTTCTCGTGCTTGTGGTTTTTATGTAGTGAGTGATGTGCTGGTATTTGAAGGTGGGATGTTTTAATGCAGAAAAAGTTTGATGCATTGGTTTTCAAAATAGCTTGCGCCCAGGCTGCAAAGAATAAATGGGTGGACTTTGGAAAGAAACTAGTGACCAGAAAGGTAACCTCTTACTCAGAAATCTCACTGCACATTAGTATCTTTTAGATTCTTTTTTGTACGGCATGTAGAGGCTTTGAATTTCATGGAATTAAACCTAATCCAGTGATGTGTTTCAATTTATTAACAGAAGTTGGCCTTCTTTATATAGGATTGTTTAGATTCTGCTTTCGTGAAATTTTGGTTAATGGTTTTGGTGATGATGGACATACGAAAAAGGTTTCACTCTGAAGATGAAGCTGATGGCATGGATGAGGATGTGGATGGTAATTTCTTTGTTTCTTTTACGAATGTTGTTGTTTATTTTTACTGTAAATTGTATGTTTTAGTTTGTAAGTTTCACATTGCGAGATATAAGATTACACATTTGCTGCTTAGGAACAAAGAAATATTTTCGACTGAGGGTTTGGTACAGCTTTGGTTCAGGAATTAGAGGTGAACTGTGGTATGTATGAAGGTTTGTTGGGTTAAGGTTGAGTGAAGAGTTCGATGCCTTTGAATGATTACTAATGAAGTTGGTGTTACCAAATCGTTCATAAGCCGAAGGCTGCCATTAGATAAAGCACCGAAGTAGTATGATTAGTATCTTTGGGAAATTTTGCTCTGGAATGTAAAACTTGTTGTAGTTGGTCTATGAATCATTGAAGCCTAATGATGGCTGCTCCCTAGTTTTTCAGTCCTTATCGACTTTCTTAAAACATATTCATATTTAAGTTATGGTCCTTGACTAATTTATCAGAAAATTGGATTCCTGACCAAGATCTTGTCTTATTTTTCAGCTGATTCTGCACTGTCTGAGAAGACTATTAAAAAAGTGCTGCCTGGTAAGTTCATTCATGTCCTGCAGTTATTCTGATCAGATAAACAGTTTGCAGTCCTTAGTTTATAGTTGTCATCTTAACCCGTATGTCTTCTGGATTATCCGTTCTTTAAGTACCTGGCCATATCTGATAGCTAACACGAGTTTATTGTAATCAATCTTTGCAGGAGGTGAAGTTAGTTTTGATGATCTATCTGCAGAAGAGAAGAAACTATTCCAAAGAGCTGTTGCTTCTGGAGAACTGAGCAAGATGATTAAGCCTTGGGATCCTTGGTGGTTGAAGCCTTCTGCCAGGACAATATCCTTCAGCAAAGAAGGAACCCAACTTATCCAACCGCTTGCCAAAGAGGACGAACCAAGCAAGTGAGATTCCACCAGGTCCTGAGACACCACTGCCTCCCCTCAGCAAGCTTAGTTCCGCGAAGCCATCGCCATTCTTAGCTGTTCAAATGTTTGGTGGCACTATCTGTCGTCATGTTTTGTTTCATTTTTGTCTATCTGTTACTTTAATTTTTTTTATCATAATATTCTCCTTGTGCTTGCTGTAGATCCAACATGTGGATAATGACAAGGTCCAGACTTTGCTTCTACGGATACAGGACGCAACAAAACAACAAATAGCAGCAACAAAACAAGGGAAACATAGAGAATCTGAAAGAATGGCAAGCAAGGACCTGGGAAACTTAAATTAGTTTTTGGTAATAGATTATCTGCGTTAAGAGGCTCAAAATTTCTGAGTTTTGATTTTGACACTTCTTGCAAATTTGTTGATTTATATGTTCTGGTGGTAGCTGTGATTTCTAAGAGAAATTGTTATAAAACCCTTCTGATTTGATGAATGAAAAAATGTATTTGTTTCCTTCATTCCCTAATTTACTATATACTAAATAGGAGTCTCAGATATAAAGGTTAGGCTGAAATTCTGAAAACAAATAGGAGTTAGTGTTTGGTTTTGAATTTTTGATTTGATGTAACATTTTTGATTTTGATCGTAGGTCGCTGGGGTGGGAAAGAGAAGACGAGAGATCCTGATTGTGGTTGACTTCCGGAGGAAGGTTTGGGTTTGTTTTGTGAATTTGGATTTGGTTTCTTGTTTTCTGCTTATCTCTGATTGTCTGCTTTTTGTGTAAACAATTTCTCAGTTCGTGTAGAGGGGGCTGGGTTATTGGGTTTTTTATTTTTTATTTTTTACTAATCGATTGGAATCTAAGTGAATGTCTTTTTGTATGTCTTTAGGTACTATAATAGGGTTTAGGTTGAAATTTTTTGATTTTTAAACTTGAAATCTTTTGATTCAATTGTTCGTAGGTTGAATTTGGTTTTATTTTTTATTTTTGTAGTGTGCGAGCTTAATCTAGAGGTTGTACAAATTTTCTTTTACAGTAATTAATGTAGGAATGGTCTTGGATTCCAGTTGGGGGGTCATTACTGAATACGGAGCAAAAGAATTTGGCATTTGGTGCTGCTGCTAGCATGGTACATCCAACCACAGGTAATATCTAAACCAGTTAATCATTAAGGTTATTCCAATTGTTCAGTTTTCATGGCTAAATATAGTTCTACCATCTTCAGGCAGGGTACTCAGTAGTGAGATCTTTGTTGGAGGCTCCAAAATATGCTTCTGTGATTGCAAAGATTTTGAAGCAGGATTGTCCTAAGGTCAGTCTTAGCCGTCAAATAAGAAATCAGAATATCTCAATGCAAGGTATACATCGTTTGGACTTCATACTTGAATCTCCATTGCTGCTTTCCAATGATAATTTTTTTAGAAATGAAGCTTACATGTTAACATCTGTTTGCCTCTCCACATTTTGTAATTTAGGATTGATGACTATAAATCATTCGAATTATGCTTCTTATGTTTTCCTTGCTTGGCTGTCAGACTACCCTTTAGTGAATCAATTGTTTTGATTTATACCAACTTAAGAAATCTGTTTCAACTTGCAAATGTTGAATATGTTTATTTGATTAATTATGCAGGTGCAGTTCTTATAATTTTCTGATATATGAACTGCAGAAGGTTTAAAGGTTACAAACTTTGCTCCAATGCTTCACGTCAGGTTTTCTTATCCAATATAGCTCGTTAATTATTATTCCATGTTTCTCACCACAGTCACACTCACCTCCACAGTGTTGTCTTATGTTGTCAATGATGCCATCGGAGATGGTGAAAAAATGGAGCCTGAGCGCTTGTACGATTCTGTCAATGTTCTTCTTTCCCTACAGGTGATATAACTTGTCTAAAGTAATCAAATCTGGAGAAAGTTATTAATGATTCTTTCACTCTGCAAGAGCTGCTTTACTTCCAAGATTTTAATCAACTTTCAGCTGTTTTAACTTCTCCATTCTAGCTCATTGGTATCTTATGTCTCTGTACTCATAAAAAATGCTTGACTTTACGTATCATTGCAGAGCAAGAATGGTGGTTTATCAGCCTGGGAGCCAGCAGGGGCAGCAGAGTGGTTAGAAGTAAGATGAGTGAGACATTCGAGGTTTTGTAGAAGCGAATGGCAGCTGAAGGTTAAGAGCCATCGAGAATAAGAATGTTTTTTTATTCATGTGTAGCTAGCTAAGAATGCTCTTGTTTGGTGCATTATCTTGTTACTTGAATGTATTGATGCTTGAATAATGGTACTTGAATGATATATATGGATTAGAGTATTGTTTATATGGTAATATATTGAGTATTATTCTGGACAAACATTTATATCGATATTCTTCTTGTTGTTCAAGGGTTAGTCATACAACACAATACAAAACAATGTGTTGTATGAATGTAAAAGAGTTTAAAATTGAGGCTTCTCCTACAACAGTCACTAGTTGGTACCCAATTGATTACAGTATTCACACAACGGATAACTAAATATAGTTGTTGTGTGAACGAACAACCAACAACAAAAGAAAACAAAATTCTGTTGTGTGAGATTCATAACACACAACAGAAATAAAATGATCACTGTTGTCTGAGTAATCAACAGACAAGGGAGATCATTTTACTTCAGTTGTGTGTTACTTACCTCAGACAACAAATATTAAGTTATATCCATTGTCTGTTAGTAGTCTCAGACAACAAATAATGAGTTATATCCGTTGTGTGTTATGAATCTCAGACAACAAAGAATAAGTTATATCCGTTGTGTGTTATGAATCTCAGACAACAAAAAATAAGTCATACCTGTTGTGTGTTATGAATCTCAGACAACGGCAAAATTTCATCTTCTGTCGTCTGAATGTGCCGAGGCATCGCCGCGCATGCCATGCCAGGCACATGCTGCGCAGAACTCACACAACGGAAATAAGCATTTCTGTTGAGAAAACTATTATCACACAACGGTGAAATCACCGTTGTCTGATTTTTCAATCACACAACACTCACTTAGACCACGGTGAGCTTGGTCATCAGACAACACAAATCCACCGTCGTCTGATGACCTTTTTGTAGTAGTGCACCAAGCCAACCTACAGCGGAGGCTCAGCCGAGCAACAACCGCCCTCCGGTGCAGGACCTCACGGCTATGTATGAGCTGGCATTAGCGGACCTCCACAAGGCAAATCGAGAGCACGAGTAGGAGCGCAGAGAAAAGGCTGAGGCACAAAAGCAGGTGGCCACGCTGATGTCAAAGTTTGACGAGTTGAAGAGGGCGCTGGAAGCAAACACCAACCCAGTGCAAAGCGAGCAATCGCGGAGCCAGGGCCAGCCTTGCTGCTGGGCAGCATTGGAGACCGCACAGGGCACAACAAAGAGAGGGGCACCAGATTTTTAAAATAAGATTTAATGATTATATATATATATATATAATTATATATAAAAATAAGTAAGGAATGTTAAAAAAAAAATTGCAGATTTCTAGACGCAGTTATTCTAGCGTCTTTTCTTCTTTCTTCTTCCAATTACACGCACAATGTCATTATTCCAGCGTCTCTTACTCTCTCCCAAACCTTGAAATCAAGCAAATTCTCTTTAAATTGGTTTCAATGGTTGTTCAATCCTTCAATTTCTTCTCATCATTTATCATCACCCACTCTTTTTCCTCTCTATGCTTATGTACTTCTACGGTGTTCATACGAATTCTTCTGGTTTCCATCGATGTAGGCTGAGGTACAAATCAAAATACGTATTGGGTGTTTTTCAATTTTGATTTTGGGTTACTTCATTTTTGGGTTCTATTGATTGCTAATTCGTTTTCAATTTGCAATTTTGGGGCAGTTGGAAGTTGGAGTTCCAAGTCGATCTCAAGCAGAAAAGGAAAAACAAGAAGGAACAAAGTTGATTGACTGATTTCACATTTTATTGTTCTATGCACAAGTATTTACATTCAAAGTTTAGTAGACTTATGTTTGGCTTCTCTTTAAAGATCTCAATTATTGAAGACTTTTTTTTTTCATTCCATTTTATTGATGTATATATATTTTCACCCAGGGCCTTGAAAAACTTAGGACTGGCCCTGTGCGGAGCACCAGGCTCAATCAACCCAACACAGGAGGATTGGTACCCGGACCAATCGTACAGATGCAGGTACCGTTAAACCCACCAGAGCTACGAGGTATGAGACCACCTCCTGAACCCCGACTAATGTTGGAGCAGGAGGCGGAGTCACAGCCACACACCAGCAGCTCAACAATCAAGGCCAGAACCGAGGGTCATATGCTTGTCCCCAAGCAAGAGCTGGTTCAGCGGAATATCCAGACAGGACCCGATGGAAATACAACCGCCCTGATACTTTAGCGGATGCAGCAATTAGAGCAAAGGCTAGTCCGGGCGGAGGCAGGCCCCCCAGCGCCAATACCAAATTCACTCTTTGTGTCCAGACCAGGACCACTCACCGCCAGGATCCTGCATGCCATCCGCCCAGCACACGCAAAGACACCAAAGATGTCACATTACAACGGCATGACTGATCCCTTCGTCCATATGGACACCTTCAAGAAGGTCACCAATAATAAAGGCTTCGATGACGCTACCCTCTGTCATTTGTTCAACGAAACGCTGGATAGTGAGGCAATGAGTTGGTTCTTTGAGTGCCTGCCTGGGTCCATCGACTCGTTCAATGCACTATCAAATGCTTTCCTCTCTCGATTCAACCTATTGGCTGCCGGACACCACAATACATCTTAACTATTCAACCTCAAGCAAGGGACGGAGGAGACATTAAAGGCATTTGTCACCAGGTGGTGAGCGGAAACGTCCCAGTGCCGTGATCTTGATAAAACAATGGCACTTGCGACTTTCAAGCAGGGACTCCTCAAGGGACCATATCTCTATCACCTCAATTACAACCATCCAAATGCCTCTTACGACCATGTCATGAGCGAGGCTGTCATCCATGCACAGGCAGAATTCATTACATATGGAGAAGCGCCCCCCCCCCCCCACCACCACCAACGCCTGTAAAGTCCACCCAACCCTCCGCCAACCATCAGGAAACCACTAGCAAAACGTTTGCTGCACCGCCAACTGATAAAAAGAGAGAATGGCAACAGAGCAAGCGGCAGAAGGACCAGCATTACAATAAGGGTAGCCGCTTATTTCATGGGGATAACCGTAATAAACAAACGGAGTCATCCCAGCGGTACGCAGTGTTTACAGTCCTCACGACATCATACGAGGAAATATACGACCAATGCAAGGACCAGGTCCCGCTACCACCCCCAAGAAAATACCCAAGGGTCGGAAAGCCCAGAAACACTAGCAAGTGGTACAAATACCACGAGGACAGCGGCCACAACACCAACAATTGTAACGCCCTCAAAACAGCCATCGAGACTCTGTACCGAGAGGGTAAGATGGACCAATTCAAGGTACACCAACCACCACCCGTGATTGCTAACATTGAGCCCTTGGGCCGCATCAACACAGTCGATGATGGTCCTCCAATCACCAATATGTCTCACAGAGCAAAAAAGCGTTATGCACGTGCTAATCACCCCAAGGAGGTGTGCAATATCCACTATGAGAGGTCCGCTAAACTCCCAAAATCTGGTTGGGAGCCCATTACCTTCTCAGAGGAGGAAGAACGAGGAGTATATCTGCCCCATGACGATCCATTCTTGATCGACGCTATACTCGATAAGTGGTCAGTGAGAAAGATCCTTGTCGACAGCGGCTCCGCTGTAAATGTCATCTTCAACAGGTGCTACGATAGACTCCGGCGGAACAGAAAAATACTGCAGGATCATGAGCCATTGCTTAGCTTCTCCGGTGACGTCACACAGCCATTGGGTTCCGACTACATGCGACTAGTCATCGGCGCCAGTCCATGTATGGCGGAAATCCATACAGAGTTCATCATTGTAGACTGCTTCAGTTCATATAATGCCATCATTGGTCGACCGGCACTTAACAAACTCAAATGCATCATCGCCGGGTACATGCTCCTCATGAAGTTCCCTACTCCCAACGGAACAGGCTGTGTGAAGGGAAGTCAGCAACTTGCACGAGAGTGCTATTCCACAACTATGGCACGATCAGCGGCCGCCATGAAATCCTAACATTGAGAAATCATGCAGCGACACCAGATATCTTTGAGGACCCCAGGGATGACGAGAAGAAGCATGTCAAAAAAGAGCTTGTCAACCCAGAAACATCCTTAAGGATTATCAGCATATCCGACGAACATCCTGAGCGGACAGTCTACATCGGTGCCCAGCTAGACCCAGAGGTAGCGGCTAAACTCACCCAATTTCTACGCTGACATGCCAGGCATCTCCCCCGAGATCATCACCCATAAATTGAGTGTCAAACCATCCGTCTACCCTACCAAGCAACGAAGAAGGGCCTTTGATAAGGAGAGATACCATCCAATAGGGGAAGAGATCACCAAGCTCCAAAGCATTGGATTCATCAGCCAGGTAAATTACCCTCAGTGGATTTCCAACTTGGTCATGGTAAAAAAACCAGCGGGAAGTGGTGAATGTGTGTCGACTTCAAAGGCCTCAACAAGGCATGCCCCAAGGACAGTTTCCCACTACCCTGCATAGACCAACTAGTTGATGCAACTACTGGGCATGAGCTACTCAGCATGATAGATGCCTTCTCCGGCTACAATTAGATCAAGATGCACCCTGGCGACCAAGAGTGCACCTCCTTCACCATTGACAAGGGCCTATACTGCTACAATGTCATGCCGTTCGGCTTGAAGAACTCCAGGGCAACTTACAAGCGGCTAATGAACGCTATGTTTGCTGAACATCTGGGCAAAATCATCGAGGTCTATGTGGACGATATGTTGATAAAAATCATGAAAGCCAGCGGACATGTAGCAAACCTCAGAATCATATTCGCCATTCTCTTGGCCTACGGTATGCACCTTAACCCAGAAAAATGCTTCTTCGGCGTCACCGCCATCAAATTTCTAGGTTACATAGTCAGTGAGCAGGGCATAGAGGCTAACCTTGACAAGGTACAAGCCATCCTCAACATGAAGGCTCCAAAATGGAAAAAGCACTTTCAAAGCCTCCAGGGAAAACTAACTGCCCCTTCTCGATTTATCTCAAGACTCACGGACAGATGCCTCCCATTTTTCAAAGTCCTGAAGACAACCCACAAGAAGGTCATCGACTGGAACCCAGACTGTGAGGCAGCATTCCAAAGCTTGAAGGAGTACTTGGCAGCAGTTCCGCTCCTCTCTATCCCAGTGCGGGGAGAAACATTGTACATATACCTAGCGGTATCATAGTCAGCGGTAAGCTGCGCCATTGTCCGGCGGGACAGACAGGATGAGCTCCCCGTATTCTACGCCGGTAGAGGCATGAATGAGGTATAAACAAGATATCCACCCCTGGAATGGCTCGCTCTTGCACTCATTGTCGCCGCTAGGTGCCTCCGCCAGTATTTTCAGGCCCACACAATTCATGTCTTAACTAATCAACCGCTGAGGCAAGTAATACAGAACCCTGAGCACTTGGGGCGCTTCAGCAGGTGGGCCATCGAGCTAAGCAAGTTCGACGTTGACTACAAACCAAGAACCGCCATGAAAGGCCAAGCGGTGGCTGACTTCATTGCTGAGCTCACTGAGCGTCAAGACGAACCCAACATAGAGGCATAGCCCAGCACAGCAATGATAACCGCCGAGGAACCAACCACCCAACAATCAGATTGGAACATACACGTGGACGGCTCCGCTTGTGCCAAGGCCAGCGGCGCCAGAGTCATCTTGACAGGGCCAGGGGGACTGAATGTGGAATACGTGTTAAAATTCAACTTCAAAGCCTCAAACAACATGGCGGAGTACGAAGCGCTCATCGCTGGCCTACTCATCGCCATCGACTCGGGGGCCGACAGCATCAACATATTCAGCCACTCCCAGTTAGTCGTCAACCAGGTCAATGACAGTTTCCAAGTAAATGATCAACAGTTGGCGGCATACTTGGGGTACATAAAAACGCTAGTCAAAAAATTCAAATTTCACACCATCACACATATCCCCAGGGAAAGAAACGCCAAACCTGATTCACTAGCAAGGCTAATAACCGCTCAACCACACCAAAGTCCAGCGGACACAAGGGTGGAGTGTCTTGACAGACCTAGCATCACAAAAACCCTAGCAGAGATCTTCAACATTGAGGTTAATCCCAGTTGGATGAATGAGATCATCGAATACAAGAGCAAGGGAAAGTTGCCAGAGGACAAGGTCGAAGCACAACGGCTCATACGGAAAGCAACCCGCTACAACATCCAGAATGGCAAGCTTTACTGCCAAGGGTTCACCCACCCCAACCTCTGATGTCTAACCCTAGAGGAGGGGAAGGTTGTTCTGACAATGATACACGGCGGAGAATGTGGCAACCACTCAGGCGCCAGGTCCTTGGCCAATCGCACAATGAGACAAGGCTACTTTTGACCCATGCTCAGCGACTATGCTAGGAGGATATCCAGATCTTGCCACAAATATCAACAATATGCTGATCTCCTACATGCCCCGGCGGAACCACTGTCGATCATCATTGGCCCATGAATTCACTCCATGTGGGGTTTGGACTTAATGGGCAAATTCCAAACCGCCAAGGGCCAGTTTAAATACATCATTGTTGCAATCGACTATAACAACAAGTGGATAGAGGCGGAGCCACTTACGGCAATTACCACCGCCAAAGTAACTCACTTCCTCTGGAAGAACATCTATTGCAGCTACGGTGTCCCCCACACAATCACCACCGACAACGGCACACAGTTCAACAATAAGGAACTCATTTCTTTCACCGCTAACCTGGGCACCAAGATGAGTTTTGCATCTGTCGCCCACCCCCAAACCAACGACCAGGTCGAAGCAGCAAACAAGTTAATCAAGAAGCTGCTAAAAAAGAAACTTGACGATGCCAATGGTTTGTGGGCGGAGAAGCTACCGGAAGTACTGTGGGCCATCAGAACTACCCCAACTTCCGCTACCGGTGAAACACCATTCTGCATGATGCTCGGAACTGAGGCTATTCTACCCATTGAGGTAACTGAACCTACCGCTAGGGTCAAGGGTTACTGCCCCGAGACCAACGGAGAGGGCGTCAACCTCGACAGAGACCTCCTAGAGGAAAAACGACACAAGGCCCATTTGCACAATTTACAAAACAAGCAGCGGGTAACGTGTTTCTACAACGCCAGGGTCAAGGCCTGGAACCTCCAACTTGGGGACTGGGTAATGAAAGAAGTCATTCCACCGCCAACGGCACTCCTCCCAACTTGGGAGGGTCCATACAAAACTGTGGAAGTCGCTAGCCCGGCACCTTCTACCTGATGGACAAGGATGGCGTCACAACGACCCACCCTTGGAATATGGAACACCTTCGATATTACTACAAGTAGTCATACCGCTACCCTAGAGCATCTTGGCTTAGCTAAATTTTTTACTCAATATTTAGCTAAGGGAAGCTACCCAACGGATACAACCCCACTTTTTGTAAACACTAATATGTCAGTTATCAGTGAAACGAGGAATTATTCAAACCATTGTCGCCAAGTCCAAGCACAAGAATCAACTGGCAACGCCAATAATATTCGGCGGACTACGTCCGCTACATCGTGCACTTGGAACAATTTTAATTCCTTTAAAGTTTCATTGAGTCACAAAACAGCTGTCAAAACTTTGGCGGGTCAAAACAAAAAAACAAAAAACAAATAATGCAATAGGCAAACTCACCCGCACTTGGAAAAATTTCAGAAACAAAATAGCAACTTTATATTGGGGGTCAGGACTCCCGCCCAAGAGTATCGTTGAGTTACAATAGGCCTTAGCAGCGCAAAAAAAAAAAAAAAAAAAAAAAAAAAAAAAAAAAAAAAAAAAAAAAAGACATCAGCAACACTACTTCCAGGATGGGGGAATCATCTTTATGGCTAAGGAGCATCAGCAGCTCTCGCCCTCCGGCGACGATTGTTGCTCGGACTGACGGCTTGTCTGATTGGGCCCGGTGAGCAGTAGGGCTCAGCGTTACAATGGTACCGTCCGCTCGGATGTAGGAGCCAGAAAACCAGCACAGGAGACCTCCGACTGAGTAGGCGACGGGTTCGCTGAGAATCGTCCGCCGGACGCAGACCACTCTTGCAGCTACCTGAGCAGGCACCCTCAGCCGCAGCGGGAACCACATCCCTCACGGGCGATGCATTTTGACCTGATGGCCCAGCGAGCTGGGATGCCTTAACCCAGTCGATGGCGCCCTTCTGATTCAACAGTTCAACATTGGCCATGGCACCGGCCTTCATCACCTCGGTTATTGCCTTCTTGTATTCCGCCGACTACTTGAACGTTTCCACAGCCGAGACCGCCGCACGTTCCCCCTCGGCTCCCAGGCGAGCAACCTCGCTCTCCACCTTCTTCACCTCAGCAGACCTGGCGGCAGATTCCCGCTGAAGGATCTCAACTTTCTTATCCTTAGCAGCCACGCGATCCCGCAGCAAGGCTATATCTTGCTCTAGCTTGGAGACGAGGTCATTCCGCTCTGGGTCCCGCTCAATGGTGATGGTAAATTTGCCACGGGGATCCGCTGCATCACAATCTGCTTTGGGCAAGTGTCGTTCCACATCCGTCAGCCTGTCCTTGGCCTCCTCCAGCTCCCCTTGGAGGCCCCTGATCTCCTCCCTGAGCTCTCACTCAACCAGGGACTATGCCTATACCTCCAGGACCAATTTGTACAGCCCAACAGAGAGATGTCCAAAGGCCGAGCTGAGGGACGATTGGTTAACTGCTGTTGAGCGCACAATCCCCTCCAGGCTGCCAAACCCGAGCTGCTCACAGAGGTGGAAGATAAACTCCTTCTTAAGCTCTGTCAAAAATTCAGTATATGCGGCAAACGAGTAGAGGTCGCTCGTCTGTGCATCTGGCCCAGCTGTCACTGTCGCCTTCGAGGGGGCCTGCCTTGCCTTCTTCCGCTGATGAACCCCAATAGTCTCCACATCATCCGCGTCATCCTCAACGACTGGATCGTTTTGTCGCCGCTTCCCTTGGTATATCACCCGGGTCACACCAGCGGTGACGGGGAGTGCTCTCGTCTGCTACTCCAGCCCCGCAATGGTCACTAGCCCTTTTGCAGCCGCCGCCCTTTCCTTCGACCCATGCCTAATGGCGAGCACCCTCTCTTTCTACTGCACTGACGCAGCAGGGACATCGACTCCGCCAGTTCCCGCTTGCAACACGGGCTAGCCGTCGGGGCCGAGATGTGAATGATGCGGCATAGGCAGCACCACAGGAACCTCAGAATGGCTCAGCACCAGCGTCTAAGGGTCGATGGTGGTCTTTTGAGCCTCTAGCCCAGAGACGTACATGCTCTCTAGGAAGTTATTGATCTCGGCACGGTCCATGGCCTTATCGAACGCCTCGTGGCTCGCTTTGTTACCCGGCGGAGAGTCTGTCCAAAAACAACGGGTTAGCTTGACGGCAATCATGCAAAGGCACATCAAAATAAGGTACTTACCAAGGGCTCGTGTCAACTGTTAATCGACCAGCAGATCCCAGCCGGTAAGAAGGAGGAGATCTAGCAAATTACGGTTCTGCCAACAGCCGCGGATCCTGGCCAGGCTGCACTCTTCGTCGCGCATCAGGTTATACCGCAGGCCTGCTACAAAAACAAAAAAACAAAACAAAAAAACAAAACAAAACAAACAGCGAAGCGATCATTGCAACAGGGAAGCAACGCAACAATAAATAAACTCTAGACAACGACAAACCAACAACCTCGGATAGGTTGGAATTCCGATTTAATCCTGAATGTCGGCTCCCCAGCATTCGACCCCACTTGGTACTCCCAGCCATCGGTGGCAACACAAAAGGTCCCCCGCCAGCGTGACATGGAGACCTTCAAGTTCTCGACTAGCTTGGGCACCCCCTGGCTGCGACTCAGATTAACTTGTCCGCTGCAGCCTTGGCACTTCACATACACCAACTCGTAGAAATGCAGCACCTCCGCCGAGGTTGGACCCTCACAACCAGACAAACACCAAAGTGAGTTAAGCGTCATCAGCAACCGCCACATATTAGGGCAAATCTTCCCAAAGGCGATGACAAACTCACAAACCAAAATCTGGAGGTTTAGCAACAGCAGGAGTGTCACTCCCTGGCGGAAGATCGCCTCATGCACGGCGGTGTGCCCCGCTCCCAAGAACGACGCTCTCTCATCCTTCAACGGTGGTCGAAGTTTCACAACGCCTGGCAGGTGGAACACCCGCTTCACGTGGTTGAAGGAGGCCACCTTCATCGGCCCTCCCTCCTAGTCAACCGCGGTACAGTCGCAGAGAACCCAGGCCGACTCAACCTCTTCCCCGCCAGCCTCTCTCACCCCATCAGCGGAGCCGCTAGCTGAGCTGTTACTCGCCAGCCTATCCTCCCGCCTTTTGCAGGTAGCGGCATCCTTTCCTGCCCTAGAACTCTCAGGACGACCAGCACGACCCATGGCAACTTCCCAAGGTATGGTTTATAGCGGTGAAATGTCTAGCGGTTCGGACCAGGAAGTTCCTGCAGGGGCAGACAGACGCAACGAGTCAATAAAAACCCTATCTGTCACGTTGAGCGACTCGTCAGACCCGGAATCCTTACCGCTTGAAATCTCTATGATGCTAGCCATCCCAAAACCCTAAAACTCAAACCAGTCAATTGGAACAGGATCTAGGCTAGCCCTTTATCAGTTACATCCAGAAGCATCAAGAACACTTGCCCAGAAAACACCAAAACAAGAACAGAGTACCCATACACTCAAAAACCCATATTCGACCATCCAACAAACCCCCAGACCCCTCTACCAAACACCAAAATCCATCCCCCAAACCTTGCTTTACACCTTCAGAGCACACCAGGGAGGAATACAGTACCCCAAATCGAAAAAAAAAAAAAAAAAAAAAAAAAAAAAAAAAAAACCCAGAAACCGATAAAAACAAACAAAGAAATCCAATAAAACAGAGGTGAAATTAGGAGTAAAAACACTTCTCTTCACGGCAGAAGATCTTCGCACTTCCAAGAACTAGATATCTTCACTGAATCTCAGTAGTACTCTTCTCAGAACGCAGAGCGAAGCTTGAAGACGACGACACAAGGTAAAAAGTACGAAGTGCCAAAACACAAGGTTTCCCTCTCTTTTATGTCAACGTCAAACTAATCTAGGCCCCCCGCTGAAAAACGACATCGCACAACAACCGTACACGTGCCTCACAGGCGCACTTACTCTCCGGATTAACAGAGGCGACGCCTCAGTTACAAAATCAATAATTACTCGCATTAATGACGAGGTGACCGGCGTGCTGAAGAGACGTTATCTTACATGCTAATCCAATACATGCAAGCCACGTGTCGAGCACTATCACACGAAGCATTTGTCCACAGTAACCATCGAAAAGAAAAATCGATAGTCATCGGAACACTTGGCGAGACAGTCTCCGCTTAGCACAATTCCGCTAGCGGAACTTCTCTCTCTCCATCTTGCAAGCGAGAAAGTCTCCACTACAAGCAACTCCGCTAGCGGAACTTCTCTCCCTCCATCTTGCAAGCGAGAAAGTCTCTACTACGCCCAACTCCGCTGACGGAACTTCTCTCTCTCCATCTTGCAAGCAAGAAAGTCTTCGCTACGCGCAACTCCGCTCGCGAAACTTCTCACTCTCCATCTTGCAAGGGAGAAAGTATCCGCTACGCGCAACTCCGCTAGCGGAACTTCTCTCTCTCCATCTTGCAAGCGAGAAAGTCTCCGCTAAGCGCAACTCCGCTAGCGGAACTTCTCTATTTTTCATGCTACAAGCGAGATAGTCTCCGCTAAGTACAACTCTGCTAGCAGAACTCCCTTGCCATTTTGCAAGCAAGAGACTCCGCTAAGCGCAACTCCACTAGCAGAAATCTCTTTCCATCTTGCAAACGAGATGATCGCTGCTAACGCAACTCCGCTAGCAGAACTTCTCCCTCAAAACCTGGGAAGACTGTCACCACTGACCGCAACACCATGCACCAGGCTGCCGCCAGGCAGGGCCTCACGACACTTCCAGCCACCTATCATCAGCAGAGGGAATTCTGCCAGCGGCGATTGCTGAGGCAACGCCTCACTTTGACAACGATCGTCACGCGGCGTTGTAGTCAAAACATGGTCCTCCGAGACAGGTAGGGGGATGCGTCAACAGTCTCCGACGGCCCTAATCAGGCACGTTGACCCCCTCCACTTGGGTATCAAAGATTGGGTTCGCAACCCAACACCCTCTGCTCAGCGCAGCTCCCATCAACAAACAATACACCTGCCAAACGGAGGTCTATCTTAGCCGGGGAGTGGGGGACTCCCTAGGGGGCCTAGCAGGGCCCCACCCGGAAGGGTATAAAGTGTTTGCTCAGTAAGTCCATGGTTAACAAAGCACTGACGCTAATTATGCTTTTGCAAAGACTGGCGGAAACAACGCTTCGAACCGATAGGCAACTCCCCAACCAAGATTGCCCTCCTTGACTGGGGACTTAGGGGACTTGTAGTTACATAGGCATTCACAAGCTTAATTAGCTATAATGAGCCACGCTTATGCTACCTCTAGCGTTACCAATTCCTGCCAAAGGAGTGACCTACGGGAACATAGCCAAGCAGGCTACCACCTAAGCCCAGGCTTGCCCCAAGATCACCACTGACGCTCCGCCACACGCCACACTAAGACAGCAGCAGAAGCTCCAGGAGCTGGGGGACTGAAGCATGTCAGTCCCCTATTGAAAACATGAAGAAGATCAGCTCCTTCTTCACCTATAAAAGGTTATCTCCTCTCTCCTCATTAATTACGCATTTTAATACTTACCTACTATTATTCTGTCAACATAAATACATTGACTAACTTAGGCATCAGAGAAGAGAAGATCGCCCAGCGCGGTCTCCCTCTGACGCCCTCTGTATTTCATTTGACAGATAGCGGTAACTCTAAGTATTACAGATAGCGGTCCGCCCATCGGACCAGCGTTAACAAAGGTTTAGCTATCGCTGAACTTTTAAGCATTAACACACTTATAACGCCAACTTTTGCACCAAATTCGAGTGATGAACCAAGTGTCCCACATTGGACATATATGTTTGACATCACAAGAAACTACATAATCATATGCACTGGATGAAGCTGCTTTGCTCCTATTCAAATTAGGGCCATTTGGATATACACCTAATATAGTTGCTTGCTCAATGTTATTCCACAGTATGACTTCAAATACAAAATGCATCATGACTTACTAATGATTCTTTACTTCCATAGTTCTAGCATAAAGTGCTCATTTTCGACTCAATACCAACATATACAAATCTCCGGACTGCATGAACCTTACCAACCACCAAAATGCCAAACAAAACAATAGACATTCAATATCAAGTTGCTAAACTTTTCCCAACATAAGTTCATAAATTCAATTACGCAAAATCAAAGCCTGAATTTCAGATGGAATTGAAAACCCAACAAAGTTCATGGACAATCCAAGCAAGAAAATCACACACAAGTTGCTAACTTTGATCGATCATAGATGATTTTTGATTCTGAAAACTTATCCACTTGATCTGAACTTTAATGGAACATACACAAGTTGCTAACTATGATGGAACAAAGTGATTTTTTATTCTAAAAACATATCCATTTGATGTAAACTTTAAGCAGGATTTCAACATACAATTCTAGAATTCAACTCTGTGAAAACAAAGCTTGCAACTCACATAAAATCGCAAACCCAACAAATCTAGCTATAAAGTCTTGATCTTGAGTGGAAGTGTGGAAACTGGAAACTGGGTATTCCAGATAAAACTTGCAGACAAGAAAATGGATATGATCATATGAACCATCAGCAATCATAAATCTATATAAAAAAAAAAAACATTTGACAAGATAAAGCTACAAAAGGCTCCAGCTTCCATCTCGTCAAATCCCACTTGTTCATCTATTCTCATCACAAAACAAAACCCAAAATTTTATTGAATCCAATCCACCCAAAATTTCAGGTTTTCGGGACAGAGAGAAATGAAATCAAACCCATGAAATAAAAAACACGAACAAAACCTCTTACCGAACTCGAGGTGTCCGCTGGGGAGAGCAAAGATGGAGGAACGACGTCTTAAGAACACCGAGAGAGAGTTGACAGAGAAGATAGAGAGTTGAGGAAGAGAAGAGGCGTCTCTTCGGTAGGGGTGGAGGTTGGGTTGTATAATTACACCAAATTCATCAGGGTACCCATTGGTATTTCGAAAAGTTAATTAATTCGCGCTATAGTGGCCGCACAACTTTTGGAAGGCAAAAGCAGGCAGGAGGCTGCTTCCGCTTTTCCTCTCAAAAAGCCAGGGCTTCCAATAGAAGCATGCTGTTAGAGAGTTTACCAAACATCAAATTTAGCTATGCTTATAAGTCAGGCTGTTACAGAGTTTACGCAGCCTAAAATCCAATCTTGTGCTAGTATACTAAAGTATACCCAAATAGTGCACAAACTAACTTATTTTTTAGTATAAATGATGATAACGACAAATCTAGTTATAGATTGGAATTTAGAAAGAGTACGTAGCCAGATTCTAGCTGCATCCTTGAGTTATAACTAAAGTAGTCCGCCAATTAGATACGCTCTCAAGAATTATGAAACAGGGTACAAATCTGATGGCCACATTTTATGAAGTATTGAACTAACACGAATGAAAACTTTGGGATCAACAAAAATCTATAGTCATAATTTCATAAAGACTATTAAAAAAGAAAACAAGAAAAATGCACTAACAGTCCCTCAACTCTTGTGCACTGACCAATTTGATACCCAGACTCATAAAGCTATCAATGTAATACCTGAAGTCTTATATTGCTATCAACGACATACCTCCGTCAAATTTCTGTGATGGTTCTGTTAAAAACCTGACCTGGCAAGCACTTGGAGGGAAAAAAAAAAAAAAAGGGCAAACATGTCTTTTTACGTAAATGGCAAAACTAATCGATTTTTTTTATTTTTTATTTTTATTGACAGTAATTCTAGTATATGCAAAAGTAAAATGGGATTGTCACTGTTCAATGAACAGTGATATAGTTTTTTTTTCCTTTCCGGATTTGCCCTCAAAACAGATAAACATGGGGTTTTATAATGTTCTGCTGTGACGCTTTTGTCTCTTCTGCCGCTTCGATCTTTTTTCTTTAATTCGTTTTGGGAAGCTCTATCTATATCCAGCAATCACATAGAAATTGAAGATGGTAAAACTCCTGACCTTATTGCCTATCCGTGGAGAATTGGGTGAATGCCATGTCTCAGCCAATGTCTGGCAATGAATAAAGCAAGAATTTATAAACATTCCCCTGTTTAATTAAATACATACTAGCAACATGCCCTCGTTTCTTGCGGGTGACATTGTGT
This sequence comes from Rosa lucieae, assembly GCA_024704745.1. NCBI lineage: Eukaryota > Viridiplantae > Streptophyta > Magnoliopsida > Rosales > Rosaceae > Rosa > Rosa lucieae. Next base: position 53,577,038 of record CM045495.1, read on the forward strand.
TAAGGGAAAATGGTCGACTAAAAGGAATAGTTTTTTTGTTTTTGTTTTTTAAACATAGAATAGTTGTGGTTTGACTATTTTTAATTTCAATTTACACTTCTATCTATTTATATTTTATTGACTTAATTTAATAATTATGTTATGAAAGGGTATTATAGACACTTCAAAATTTGGTGAATCCCTTTGACACCAAAAGAGGGCCTCCATTTATAGTAGTAGAGATATGCATAAGATTTTTTTATACTCATCCTCTGATCGAATGACAAAATCTGTCATAGCATTCAATTCTACACAGTTTAGGATTTAAATGTGTCTATATAATTTCAATGTATAAATTTAAAAACCAAATTAAGGACCTTAATTTTCTAATGACCTTGCCATCTCGAGGATGGTCGATCAGTCGTATGACAATGATTATATCACAGTCATTCCCATATGGATCCCAACATAGCTGTAGCATGAAAATTCCTGTCAAAGGAGAATGTATATGACCACTATTGCACCGAAAGTAAAACCAAGCTAAAGCTATTGTTCTTTATTCTTACATGATCAAAATCCAATTCTCTTTCCTAGCCTATATTCTCTTTTGCTGCCACATTCTAAGATTTTCATTTGATATATAACACAGGCCAATGTATTTCGTGAAAATCCTTATGCTTCTCAACCTCTGAAGACATCACCTTAATCTCATCGATTCACCTGATTTTCTATCCTGGTATTACAAATTTTCCTTTGACAATATGTAATGGTTTTGTGTACATATTTTTCTGGTCTGTCATATTGTTCTATTTTCTATGGTTGAAGTAGTTGGAAAAATCGGTATGGCAATATCTAAGATGGTGAAGATGTTGTTTGCAAGGAAAGAAAAATATAATATCAACGTGTTTGTTTGCAGATCCACTAAAATTTTGGCGAAAATTGAGATCTTTTAAGCCACACTACTACACAAAGTGAATCACACGACATGTATCAGACGACATACGACATTTTGGTGTCGTCTGAGTTAGTCAGACGACACATTAGTTATACTTGTCGTTTCTTCTCAAACTCAGCCAACACATTATAATCAATTGGAGTTTGGTGAAATTGATAACTGTAAGACAACAGTTATTAGGACATGTGTTGTCTGAGAAATCAGAAAAAACCAAAAAGTTTAATTTATATTTATTTTTTGTAGCCAAAATTCCAAAACACAAATCGGTCAAATCCTTTTGAGCTAGCAGATCTCCTTCCTTGGTCGTATTGAAGCCAAAAACTTCCCTCCGTTTATTGAAAGAAATTAGGTCATTCTCCCTCCTTTTTGTTCTCACCATCTCACCCTCAGCAGCCTATCGAAACCAGACCTCACTCTCTCTCGCTCTCGCCTCACTCTCTCTCCGCCTCTCACTCTCACTCTCTCGCTCTCGCCTCACTCTCTCTCGCTCTCGCCTCACTCTTTCTCCGCCTCTCACTCTCACTCTCTCTCAGCTCGAAGTCTCCGCTCGAAGTCGCTACCTGGTCGAGCTCGAAGTCGCCGAAGCTTAGTCGCTACCCAGGTGGTTTACTCTCTCCACTGCCTGAGCTCGAAGTCACCAAAGCTTACGGCCGCATCAACTCTGGTCGATTAGTCTACAGGTACTATATCCCTCTTTAATTAGGCCTTTGTTTTATTAGGGTTTGGAAATTTTCAATCTGGGTTTGTTGGGTATGATTAGGTTTGGGTTTTATTTGCTCTCTCACTGCTTCTTCTCTCAGCCTCATAGCTAGAATCATTCCTTGGTTTTGCTCCTTTGATTTGCAATCTTCGAAACAAGTCGGAAGGTATAATGTCAAAAACCTTGAATTTCTTTACTTCATGTTCTGGGTGGAGCACAGTTTCATTTGTGTGATTTTGTCTTTTGAAAGCTGAAATTTTGCAGCATTTCATTGATTTTTGATATGGGTAGTTATGTTTTTGTGATTCAAAAGATGGGTCTTTGGTGATTTGAAAAACTTGATGGTATTTCTGGGTGTTTCTTTGTTCAATTGCTGAATTGGGTCTTGTTTAGAATGCAAGCTTAATGGAAGGCTCTCAGTTTGGACAAGCTAGTACCTGTTTGGCATTCATATATGTCAATGTATATTTGGTTGGACAAACAAGGAGAAGAGTGGCGTTGCTAATTCATGTTTTGTTTGTGTTTGCAAGAACAGAAGAATGGCGTTGCGGATCCTAATCATGGAGGATTGTGGATTGTGGTCTGTATAGCAACAAGGAAAGGTATATGTCTAATTCTCTATCTAAAGATGATACACTATTGCCTCTCTTTTGTTTTGGATTTTCGGGTTCGTTTGCATTTGCTCATGTGCTGGTTTTTATATTGTGATTTTTTGTCCTCATTTAGAAACTGTGGAGATGTGTTGCTTTCTTTGGCTATAATTCATCTGGATTTCTGAGTTCAGAAATGGTTGGGTTCAGAAATGGTTGGATTTCTCTAGGTTTGGTCTTGACTGTGATTTCTGAGTTCAAAAATGGTTGGGAACTCAGAAGACATGTACTTTTTGTTTGTGTTGCTTCAACTGCTTGTAGTTGTTTGTGTTTCTGTTTTGCCTCAGAGGGGTTTGTGTCTGATTTATTATAGAGGTTAATTAAAAATGAAAACACTATTTTTCTTTCTTTCTCTGTTTGCTGATCTTAGACATGTGTTTGTTCTGGCAAATGTTAATTGTAAACAAGTGGCTGTGTTTATGACCATGGTGGTATTTCACTAAAGCTCTGTAATTTTTCTTGATGAAATGAAAGTGTTTTTATTTCCTTTTTCTTTTAGAGAAAAATTAAAATGGTTCAGCTTTCTGAAGAATTGTTTCCCAGGGAAGAATATGTCTTCTGGTTTTCATTTGCCCTTGAAATATGACCAAAATTCACCGGAATCATTTTTTGTTTTCCTAAATTTAAAACCCCTCTCTCTGTCTCTCTCTTAAAAGAAATTTATTTTAAGCAGGTCACAGTTTTTTAGTTGTTAATTTATTTCTTTATTGTTGTGCTGATGCTTCTGTATTTTCTTTTTGGCTGGTACTGCTGCTTAGATTCTAGATTGTGATGAGTTTGCTGCTTTTCTTTTTGTTGGGAGTTATATTCATCTACCTATTTTTGGTTCAAATTTCATTGAATTTCTTCATCTTCTGAGCTCTGACCATGGAGTTGCAGAATTTTTTTTTTTTTTTTTTTCTTGTTGCAAAATATTGAGGGTATTAATGCAACTAATATAAACATGATACTTTATCAAAATAGAGATATATAGTGAATTCAATGGTTGCTTAATACTTTGCAGTAAGTGAATTGTGTGATTACTAGCATTAATTTGTTGCGCTGGAGCAAAGATGTGGTTATGATATTGATCTTGAAATTTGTTACCATGTTAGGTAGATTTGCCTAAAGTTCAAAGGGTTGAAGAAGGTCAGCTGGTGTTGGTTGGACTAAATTAAGCTTGCTATCCTTAAGGATGAATGGAGCTTACTGGGGTTTGACGACTCTTGATCTTCTTGGAAAGCTTGACACTGTGGATGTCAATGAGGTCGTTTCAGAGGTCCTGCAGTGCCAGCATGAATCAGGTGTTTACTTTGTATACATTCTTAGCCCAGCAGTAATCGACTAGTATTTTCATCTTTCATTGTTTGTTTGGTGATTTGGAGTTTCAGGGAAAATGACGATACAACTTTGTTTTGCAATCATCAACTTCTGTTTTTTTTTGCTTTGCATTTTTGTTACTTTTTGGATTTTGGAAACTGGGTTATGCTGATCATGCATGTTTTTCACTTGTTTTTACTGAAGTTGGTTTTACCAATACTTTTAACTTTGTTGGATTCTGATATATTATGATACTGCTGTTTTAGGTTATTGGTATCCCTACAGGAATATATTCAGCCTTGTTGATGAGCTGGAGATTAAACCCTTCACTAACTGGACTAAGTTTGCGCAATATTCAGCTGAGGGATTGGAGGTAATCAACACCTTTTTTGTATTGGCATTTCTTGCGTACAATGTGATTTGGATTGATTTTAAAGGCTTTGAGATGTGTTAACACTGGCAAGAATGTTCTGCAGGTTGAATTTCTGGTATTTCGAGACCCTCCTCAGTTGCCAACTCCATTAGGAACCTCATACTATTCATAGGTATATATTATTCGCTCACCCTCTTATGTGCCATTTCTAATTCTAGTGGAAAAGTTAGCAGCCTTTTGGTGATGAATGAGACGGTATAATGTGCATTTCGTGCAGTTTGTTCAGTTTCTGTTGGTTGATAGATTAACTTCACTTCCTTTAACGGCTGCAGGTATAGTTTCCCTGCTTGGTTTTAAACTTTCAATGCCTAATGAGCAACCAATTATTTGCTGAAGGATATTGTATAAAATCATAGTGAATTCTGTTACTCATATATCTTCTATCAAAATGTTACTCAATTGTTTTATTTGGAAAGCCAAAAACTGATTGCGGCGTAGAGTTGCTTGTAGTGTGTGTTGAGGAAATTTTTGAAGGCATTTCATCTAATTCTTGTGAGTCATGCACTTTCCAACTCATAAGTGCATATTCTTTGCAGTAATCGACTTTGACAATACTGATACCGCCTGGAGAAAATATGACTCAAGTAAGGATCTCTATCACTAGAAGTAAGTTTCAGCATTAATTGGGTTAATAATTATCACATATGTCTGAATAAACAAAAGTTATTAAGAGGTTTTACTGGTAGTTACTTCAAGGGAGCTCTTTAGGCAGTTTGGCTGCTCACAAAAGCTTTATCAAAAAGTCCTAGCACCATTGCTTCAAGTGGGTCTGTTTGCACCAGCAGAACAATGTAGTGTTGCTGCTACTCTGGGTTTGCTATCCTACATCCTTGCTTACCAGGTTTGATAGTTTTCTTAAGTGTTCAGAATTATTTATAAAGCTCTCACATACTATTAGTATTATCTTAGTGGAGGCTGACTAATAGTCATAGGAGTCCATAATGAGTTTTTGACATCAAATTCTACCATCTTTGGAAAATAAAGACCGCAGCAAACTATCACTCTTGGAAAAAAAAATAAAAAATTCATGACTCTCATAAAGTATCCTCTCTGAAGTCCTATGATATATTCCTTATTCCAAATACCACACAAGTCTCTACTTTACCTGTACAGGATTTCCCCATAATGAGATTTCTAGTACACTTAGCATGGCATTATCACGTCTTTTTTGTTATTGTAATAATTGTATTAAATAAGTCCAATCACTTGTCACTTTTCAATTGTATCTTCTCCTTCCTGATAAACTACATACAGTTTCCAGACCCAGCGACCTATTTCTGTAAAACTGTAATTTTTTGTTAATAAATTGAAGTTATTTTCTTCTGAAAATTTGTAGTGGACTTGTTAAAGAGTATTTGAGACTTGGAATCTCCTAAAAAAGATTTTTCTATCATTAGTTATGATTTTTCAAAGTTACAGGTCTGTTGCAGGAATTTCTAAAAACAGTATCACTGTCATGTTCTTTCTGTTTCTTTTAGTATCTTTTTATGTACAATCTTGATTGAAGAAACCAGTACTTTAAAATTAGGCATTCCCACCTTTCATATGAAACCAACCTAGCTCCATTTGGAGTTCATATGAAAGATTTATACCACGTCAAATTTGGCTTTGTGCATTAACATTGTTAGTTCAAAAATAGTTGATACAATGATTTTACTAATGATTTTAACAATGATTTTACAAATTTGGCTTTGTGTACTAATGTTTTACCCAAGTACCAAGTACAATGATTTTACTTGCATTGTTAGTTCAAAAATAGTTAAAGCTCCCAAATTGTACTCATCATATCTAGTTTCTTGTGCCTATTGAATAAATACTTCTATATGTAAGTGGCATATATGTAATGCTCAAATTACAAAAAAAATTCAAGGTTGGCCAGAATACATAATGCTCAATGACAATTATAGATTCTTTTCTGCAATTTTGTCCATTACTAAGTGCAAACCCTTTTGTTTCAGTGGGAAAGAAGAGGCAAAGAAGCATATCCCAAGAAGATATGGATGTGGTTAGAAATGAGTGGACAAAGTTTGTGGTCAAGACATATATGTAAGCATTGTACTTGGTACTTGGGTACCCATATATTTTTTTAGTTCAGTTGAGACCTTGTTCTTTAGATTTGGTTGGACATGAGTTGATGCTAGTACTTTGAATTGATAATGTAAGATTTGTGAGAATGATGTATGAGAATGTGGTAAATGAAATTGGAACTTCGAATTTCATATCAGTCTATTTCCATATCAATTGGGCAAATTCGATTCCAACAACATATATAGGATTAGTAACTGTTGTAATGCAAAATATCACACAACACAAGTCCAAAAAGACATAACACATTGTCTGAGGAAAATTTAGACAACATTTTTATCTAGCAACTTGTCATCTTAAAGCTATTCAGACAACATCGGCGTCTAGCAAAGTGTGGTCTGAGGTTCATTCAAGACAACAAATTCATCAACATCAAATGTTTTTATAACATTAATTCAGACAACAAGAAAAATAAAATGTGTGGTCTGAAATTCATCCGGTAAAACACATGCATCCAAGAGATTGTCATACGAATTGAATTTCAGACAACACCGAAATCCAGATAATTGTTATCTTAGATAAGATGCAGACAACATAAGGTAATCGGAAGTGTTGTCTGAGGTTCATGCAAGACAACACCATTTCGAGCAAATTGATATTTGTAATGCATTTGACACGACATCTGGTAATCGAAAATGCTTGTTTGATGTTTACTTCATACATCAAGTCTCGTGCAATATTGTCGTTGAAGATATTTAGGAGACAACACCAGCTTGGAAAGATTGTTGTGTTTGGTGAATTTCACTCAACACCCTTGCAGTAAGCTGTTGTCTGAGTTCATACCCGACAACAGACTACTGTCATGAATCGAAATTTGGTAAATTTAGACAACACATATTTAGATACACATGTTGTGTGAATGACCAGAGAGACAATTAAAAAAGAATGTTGTCTGATGGGGGAGATCAGACAACACGCCAGTTTACAACATCTCCATTTTCATTCAGACAACAGGCTTTTGACTGTTGTCTGATTCACTTTGTGTAGTAGTGCCATTCAGAAGCAGGAAGAAATCATTGAAGCTTCCTATGGAGCCATGATTGCTCGAGTTGATCTTGGAGTTGAAATCCCACTCGATCATGTTCCAATTGTCCAAGAGGAAATAAGTCGGGTGTGTGGGTAGCTAAACAATGTTTTGTAGCTTCTCAACTACTAAAATCAATGATTGAATACCCAACCCCAACACACATTGAGGTACCACTCTTAATTGTACTAATGATACTGATAACAGTGGAAGATCAAGAAAATAATTTCTCTATAATGACTTCAAACGCAATGCCATGATGAATATCTCCTCTGCCTTCACTGATCAGAAAAGAAGATTTTTTTTCCTCACCTTGGTGTTGGATTGGACAATCAGTGTGATGAACCAGTTTCAAAGAAACTGTGTGCTTCCCCATCATGGACTACACACAATTAAGAAGAGCTACTAGATTGCAAAACACTATCAGAGGTTTTAAAGAGCTTAAAAAAGATGGCGCCTTGCTTGAAAATTTTCACCTATGAACGATTGGATCGGTTAAAAGGAACTGCCATCTTCACTGAATGTGAAGTGGGAATGTGATAGAGTCAGTAATCTAGAAGTGAAGAAAATTATTTAACATGTTGTTTCTTTCTGATTTTGGTTGGGTTTCTTTTCTATTTTGTTTTGAATTGGTTTTGCCTACTTGAATTCTTTCCGTTTGATTTTGTTAGTTGCTAGTTTAGTTAGAAAGGAAAAAAAAAACAATTGACAATTGTTATACGATTTAAATGCATTTATAGTATAAGTTCATACTACCCGCAGCAAAGCGCGAGATCTTTAACTAGTATCAATAAAAGATAGGGTTTTGTCCATTTACACCATTTTTAGAGATTTTTTCCCACTTACCCCATTAAATTTTTTTAATTCCATCTTACCCAAACACTCTAAGGAGGTCTTCCCTAATACCCCATTAAGATTTTTTTTTGTTTTTTTTAATACCATTTTACCCTCACCCCTTTGTTACTTAGAGAAAGGGAGAGAGAGAAACCATGGGAGACTTTGCCGGATTCAGGTCACCGATCGCAGGATTCTTGTCACCAGCTGCCGCCCACCAGAATTTGCTGAAAATCTCACCAAAAAGTTTTTTTTGCCCCCAATAGACATCTATTACCCCCTAATAGAGGGGCAATAGACCTCTATTGCCCCCTAATAGACGTCTATTGCCCCTCAATAGACGACTATCGGCCATGTATTTCCCCCAAATAGAGGACTATCAGTCAAGTATTGCCCCCCAATAGGACTTTCAGTTGCTAGAATGACAACTAATCTCCCTAAATTCAGACAAATAAAACTTTGATTACAGAAGGAAAAAAAAAAAAAAAGGACAAAATACTGTTTACTCCTTATATTTATAGGGTCTCGACATTTCAGTCCCTGACGTTTCAATTTCACCTAAAAAGTCCCTGAACTTTCCAATTTCATCTAAAAAGTCCCTGCCGTCAATTTTCCGTTAAAAAATCTGTTATCTTGCTGACGTGGCACTATTTAAACAGTAAAATGACTATTTTACCCTTATTGACCCCAAAAAAAAAAATTTATTCTTTTTTTAACTCTTTTTTCTCTATTTTTTAAATTTGTTCTTTTTTATTCCTATTTTTTTTTAAACTCTTTTTTCTCTATTTTTTGAATTTGTTCTTTTTCATTCCTACTTTTTTTTTTAACTCTTTTTTCTCTATTTTTTTAATTTGTTCTCTTTTTTTTTTCCTACTCTTTTTTTTTATTCTTTTTTCTCTCTTTTTTTTTTTATTCTTTTTTCTCTCTGTTTTTTTAACTCTCTTTTCTCTTTTATTTATTTATTTGTTCTCTCCTTTTTTTTCAACCCTCTTTTCTATTTTTTTTTCCTACTCTTTTTTCTTCAACTCTTTTGTCTCTTTTAAAAAAAAAAAAACTTTTTTCCTCTTTTTTTTATTTGTTCTCTCTCTTTTGTTTTTTTTTTTAAATTTATTTCTTTCTCTTTTCTATTTACCTCTTCTTCCTCTTCCTCCTCTCTGCTATTCGGCCTTCTTTTCCTCCTCCCTGATCGCAGCTCCAGTTCGGCGAGCATCACCACTAGGGGTGTCAATGGGTCGTGTCGGGTTGGGTTCGTGTCGAGTCAAGATATTTGTCGTGTCGCAATATACAAACCCAAACCCAAACCCAACCCATTTAATAATCGTGTCAAAAATTTAAACTCAAACCCAACCTATTTATTAAACAGGTTACCTGTTTCCAACCCGCTTAACCCATTTAACAAATAGGTCGTGTCGTGTTAGACAAAATGACTCATTTAAGGGTTAACAATGTGACCCATTTAACTAAAAAAATGCATAAATTGATTAAATTCACTAAAAACTCCACAAGACTAAGAATATAAATAATTATATATATTCATAAATAATTAAATCCAATAATTATAAAGCAAAATATTTCAAATTGTCTAATCATATGATGAAAACGTCCAAAATTTCAAGAAGAAGTATAGCATAATCGGGTTATTCGGGTTCACTTCGTGTTGGCGGGTTGACCCGTGGCCGACCCATTTATTAAATGGGTCATGGCGGGTTGACCCACGGCTGACCCGCTTTTTAATCGTGCGGGTTCAACCTGCTTTATTTCGTGCGGGATTCGAGTCGTGTTATCGGGTCGTGTCAGAATTGACAGCCCTAATCACCACCTCTCTTAATCACCGTTGGCGTGCCCGCAAGTGCTGGCCATTCCATCATCCCCATCAGGCCAGCAAGCATCACCACCTCTCCATACAGCGATTCCAAAACAAATCGGAGCACACCCAAATCAAATCAATTCACGTTCCACCTCCCTTTCTTTGGTGCCAAAACAGTTCAAACATTTCTCTCTAAAGTTACGATCAGAAACAGCCAAATAGACCAAAATAAGGCTGCGATCATGGAGGAGGAAAATAAGGACGAAGAGCAGAGAGGAGGAAGAGGAAGAAGAGGTAATAGAAAAGAGAAAGAAAAAAAAAAAAATATATATATATATATATAAGAGAACAAATAAATAAAAAAGAGAAAAGAGTGTTAAAAAAAAAAAAAAGAGAACAAATAAATAAAAAAGAGAAAAGAGAGTTAAAAAAAGAGAGAAAAAAGAGTAGGAAAAAAAAGAGAACAAATTAAAAAAAAATAGAGAAAAAAGAGTTAAAAAAAAGTAGGAATAAAAAAGAACCAATTAAAAAAATAGAGAAAAAGAGTAGGAAAAAAAAGCGAGAACAAATTAAAAAAATAGAGAAAAAGAGTTTAAAAAAAAGGGAAATGATGGAAAAGGTCACATTAGAGTGTGAAATGATAAAAAGATCACCTAGTTTCTCACTTGATAAAAAGGTCTATTATAAATTGTTAGTAATATTAGTTTAGTCCTTATTAATAATAGAGTGATGTTAAAAAAGGTCAGTTTTTAATATTTTTGATTCCGATTCTGCCCCTACAGTAATAAACCTTTATAACCTTCCATTTCAAAATCTGCGAGCTCAAATTTTCTCTCTCCTTTGATCAGAAACCTTCCGATTCGATTTGTTCGGAGATCTCTTTCCGAGATTTTTTCTTCTCCTTCCTCTCCGTCGGAAGCTTCCGATTTAGTTGTGTGCCTCTGCGACGATCTGAAATCTCTGTTTTGAGTGGTTTTGGAGCTTCCGCGGCTGTTCTCTTTTTCTGGATCTTTGTCTTCGTCGGTGTTCGTCTTGATCACGTTATTGTGTTCTTCTTCTTCGTCGACTCAGTGCTTAGTTACGGTCTCTGTATTTCTTCCTCTCTCTGGTTTTCTCTGATTTGATCTGTAAGCCTTCTCTCTGTGAATTTGTTCGTTTTGGATTTTGCAGTGTTTTTTTGTTGTTTGTGTTAAATTGTTGAATTGTTCGTTTTGGATTACTGTGTTCTTCTCCTTCGTCGACTCAATTCTATGTTGAATTGTTGATGATGTTTTGTGCTATTGCGGTACTATATTTGTTCTATACTGTGTTTTTTTTATCAGTGACATGGCCAGTTACATTTTAAATACTGCTGTTTTGTTCAGGCTTTAACAGTTACTTTGGCAGTGACTTGTTTGTGTTGATTCTGTTGATTTTCTTAGTAGTGACATGGATAGTGATTTTGTTTTATTCTTGTGCAGTTGTTATGGATACTAGCTATGTTGTCAAGTTTATTTATTCTGGTGAAGCAGCGACAGTTCCATTGTTGCATAATTGGTCGTTTGTTGACCTATGCAATTCAATACGCTCTCGTTTTCCGGATTTGATTCAAGGAAATTTCATGTTGAGGTACATTATTCCTCCGGATTCTAGTTCTTGTTTTCTAGAGAGTGAAGTTGATATGAGAATGATTTTTAGGAATTTGGTTCGTTACAATTCTGATTTCGTTGAAGTGTTTGTGACTGATTTGCCTTCTATTAGTGAAAGCGTGGTGAGTAATACAGTGTGTGAGGATTCTAGTACCATGCTTGAGGAGAATGATTATTTGGGGTGTTATAGGCCAGAGGCACCGAAGAGTTATATGACGAAAGGTTGGGAGAGTTATATTCATTCTGAAGGCCAAAAGTTTGAGGGTGGGGTTGTTGAGTTTAGAGATAAGCTGCGTAAGTATGCCATAGAAATTGGTTTTTCATATGAGTTTGTTAGAAATGACAAGGTTCGTGTTATTGCTCAGTGTTCTAAGAAACATTCTCAGGGCTGCAATTGGCTTGTGAAGGCTTATTTATGCAGGGTTAATGGTTTCTTTATGATTAAAAGGTTGGTTAATGTTCACACTTGTCATGGTGTGATTCGATTGCAGAAGAGTAAGATGATGGGATCCAAGGTTGTCAAGTCTATTGTGCTTGATAAGATTCGTGCGAATCCAAACAAAAAGCCAATTGATATAGCTGATGAGATCAAGAGTGATTATGGTTTGGATGTTCCTTATCGTACAGTTTGGTATGGTACAGAGTTGGCAAAAACAGCCCTGCATGGTGATGAAGCTGAGTCTTATTCTCAGCTACTTTGGTTCAGTGAGTCTGTTATGAAGTCAAACCCCGACTCTAGGATAGTGGTTGAGTTTCATCGAGAAACACACAGGTTTCAGCGTATGTTTGTGACCTATGGTGCATGGATGAAGGGTTTCCAATTTTGTAGACCTATTCTTTTCATTGATGCTACATTCATTACCAACAAGTACAAGGGGCAGATTATTGCTGCATCGGCAAAGGATGCCAATCAAGGTTGAATCTCCTTCATTATTTCTAGTTTTTTATTTTTCTTGCTACTGACATTGTCAGTTACATGTTCATTGACAGTTACATGCCCAATGACTTAAATGTTCTGTGATTTTGAATGACATGTCTCTGGCCATGTCACTGTCAAGTAATATGCAGTTATGTCAGCGACATGGTCAGTGACATTAACAGTTACATGACAGTGACATCATTTTGTTTTTGTGTTCAGGCTTGTATCCAGTTGCTTATGCTATTGTCGATTCTGAAAATGAGAGTAATTGGAGATTTTTTCTTGAGGTTTTGGCTGAAGAGTTTGCAAAACACCCTATGAGGAGGGTGACGTTCATTTCTGATCGTCATGTTGGGCTTGTTAGTGCTTTCCCTAGTGTGTTTCCCAATAATCCACATGGGTTTTGTTTTAGACATCTGATGGCTAACCTTTCTGACAAATTTCCAGCTGGTTCTTACCTTAAGGATCGGATTCCTTACTTGTTTATGTGTTGTGCTTATTCTCGCACACCGGAGATGTATGAGTTCAATATGGAAATCTTGAGGAGTGAAGGTGGCGACATAGTTGCTCAATTTCTGGAGGATCTTCCGAAGGAGAACTGGTGTATGGCGTACTTTAACGGCGAAAGATTTGGTGAAATGACAAATAACTTGGCTGAGTCTTTCAATAATTGGGTGTTGCCTTTGAAGAGTCTTCCTATTCTTGATATTAATGATGGGATTAGAGTGAAGTCCATGGCTTCAATTGCTGCTCGGAAGCAGGATGCTCAAGAATGGTTCTCTGAGTTGTGCCCGGTGATTGAAAAGAAGCTGAAGGAGAATTTGGAAGTCGGAAGGCATTGGAGAGTGAGCAGGTCTGATACCTATGTGTATGAAGTTCATTGCCAGAAGTACAATAGCATGGTAAATTTGGAAACTCACTTTTGTTCGTGTGGAGAATGGCAGCTGTATGGCTTCCCATGTTCCCATGCCCTTGTAGTGATCCAACAACATGGTTCTTCCCCGTATTTGTATGTCAATGAGCTGTACAAGGTGGAGAAATATCGAGAAACTTATTCTTTCCCAATTAATCCTCTTCCCTCTATTTCGAAGCAAGTGCATGATTTTGGTAGAGATGCGGTGATATTGCAGCCTCCTTTGACTAGAAGACCACCGGGAAGGCCTAGAAAGAAGAGGTTCAGAAAAAGGAGCGAACAAACCAGGGTGATCAAGTGTGGTAGGTGCGGAAAATGTGATGGTCACAACAAAAGAGTTGTACAGCTCCGATATAGGTTCTATTCTGCTTACATGGCTTTAACAGTGACATGGCAAGTGACATAGCAAGTGACTCCAATACAGATTGAAGTTTTGTTTTGATTTTTCATTTTTTTCAATAAATGATAAGAATTGCTTACTCATTGCAATTTTTTTTACTATGAGACAGTGTATCTGCTTTCTTCTTTTATAAATTCTTCAGTATTCTGTGTCCTACAGTTTTTTAATAGTTACATGTACAGTGACATAACCATTTTCTTTAGATTTAGATTGACTTGTCCATTGACATTAGTTTTTAGTTATTTGGCAGTTTCTTGTTCAATGACTTGTAGTTGGATCACTCTTATAGATTTGGTTAGTGGCAGCGGAACGCTGCAAAATAAAAAAATTAGCTGTAAATTTTTTTTTTGATTTTTGCGGTGCAGCGGCACGCTGCAAATATTAATGACAATTAAAAAATGAAGTATCTACACCAACTTTGATGTAGTGACTTAGAGTTTTAATGTTTTTTGTCCAGTTACATATTCAGCTACATGATTAGTTACATGTTCAGTTACATACATTGTCAGTGAAGTGTAAGTAACATAGTTTGTGATGTTGGTTATTTAACAATCACATTGCCAATGACTTGGCCAGTGACTTCACTTGCCCAACTCATTGGCCAGTGACTTCCTCATTTACATGGACAGTGACTTGGCCTGCGACTTTACTTGGGCAGTTACTTTGTCAGTTACATGGACAGTGACTTGGCCAGTTACTTTGTCAGTTACATGGACAGTGACTTGGCCATGGACAGTGACTTGGCCATTGACTTCGCCATAAAGATGGACAGTGACTTGGTCAGTGACTTCACATGGCCAGTGACTTCGCCATATGCATGGACAGTGACTTCGTCATATACATAGACAGTGACTTGGCCAGTGACTTCATATGCCAGTGACTTCGCCATATACATAGACAGTGACTTGGCCAGTGACTTAGCCATATACATTCCGCATTTACATGGACAGTTACTTGGCCAGTTACTTTGACACTGGCCAAGTCAGTGACTTGTCCTATGAATTGAGAAGATGCATTAATCTTTAATAAAAAGATCCATACAAATTCATAGTCTGAACTAAACAAATCCATACAAATTCATAGTCTGAACTAAACAACAAATTTCTGAATTTCTCAAGTAAACAAACAAATATCTAAAATTCTTAATTTGCTGAGTTCCAGCTCTGCTTATGTTCAGCAAATTTTTTGAATATTTGAGCTTTGAATTTCATCATCTGAGCTTTGGTGACTTTGTTTGGCATCTTCTCCTCTTTTGCCATTTTGTCGATGTAATACATTACAAAAGCTCCGCAATCTAATCTGTTGTCAATTAAAAAGTTTCATGTTAATGATTTTGACCAACTTAGTAACAGTAAAGTTATCATTTAAAATTTTTGAATATAGACTTACGATCCTTCGTCTTGTTGGGGGCAGATTCTGGCATGGTTCAAGGGTATCCTTCCACCGTCATAATTTTCCTTTATCCACCTTATTGTTCTTATCTCATCATCGCTCAAAATACTTTCAACCATCTTTAATTTTGTGTGAGTGCTTTGACTCTTGTCAAATTTCATTCGGCAGCCTTGCTGCAGCATATCGTCTGCTTGATCTTTTACTGCTCTCATCCACAGCTCGACCATTTCAACCTGTGTTTTTTAACAGATTAGTGAGTCATAGTTACATGGTCAGATACATGGTGAGTAAGAAGTTTCATACCAATTTTTTTATGCTTTTAAAGCACTGCCCTGTTCCTGCTCTTCTTGGTTTCATTGAATCAAAATGCAGCCATTGTGGTATTTCCTTGTCAAAGACCAATAGTGTGTGGTGAAATTCTTCATTATGGGTAATTGGGAAGAAAAGCATGCTGCATTTTCCCATGTTTTGGAACAGCGGCTCACACAAGTATTGATGGAGGTTTCTCACAGTTAAATGTATTGTCGAAAACTATTTAAAAAAAGGAAGAAAGAAATACATAGAACGAGTTATAAATAAACAAAGAATGAGAGATAAGCATTCAATTTTAATAGAAATTGCTCGTCATACTTACCCAACACATGGTATGCATAAAAGCAGATCTTCCCAAATTTTGTGAACTTTCGTTTTGAATTTCTTCCTTCAATATTTCCCCATAGCAATCAATCCAGTTGTTTGCTATTGATTGATTGGTTATGAACATTTTGACATCTGCCCTTGTGATTTCGCTTCCAGGCTCTTTTCCCTCCCAGAATAATACGCTGCATAACAAAGAACGGTGTTAGTCCAGTGACTTAGCCAGTTACTTTTCACTTGCCAATAATCTGGACAGTGACTTGCCCAGCTACATGGAAATTGAAAATGATCTGGACAGTGACTTGACCAGTGACTAGGCCAGCTACATGGCAATTGAAAATGATCTGGACAGTGACTTGACCAGTTACTTGGCCAGCTACATGGCAATTGAAAATGATCTGGACAGTGACTTGACCAGTTACTAGGCCAGCTACATGGCAATTGAAAATGATCTGGACAGTGACTTGGCCAGTGACTATGCCAGCTACATTGCAATTGAAGACACTAGGTGGTGTGCTGTAACAAGAAATTTTACCTTTGTTCTGCCTTGTTCCAGTACTTCTCTAATTTGCTTTTATTTGGCATGTCAAGTAGGTTGTACAGTTGTAGCTTTTTCCAATCTATGACTTCAATTTTGCTTTTTTCTGTTTCTTCGTCGTCATCCACTTCAATCGTCAAATCATGTATGACTTCCTGCTCTGGCTGCTGTTCAGCTGTCTGTCCTTTTTTCTTTTTCAGTGCTTTGATTCTGGTCATTTTCACCCTTGCCTTTGCTCTTTCACTTCGTCCCACCAGGAAATATGATGTTTTTTTTGGACTGTCTCCTTTCTCTTCGTTCTAACCACATAACAATAGAGGCCAATAGATTCTGAGTCCTGCCCTGATATGTCATCTAATATTGGCTTGGTGAACTCAGCTCTTGTCATCTGTTGCGTATGAGGACAGCAATTGATTGGTTCAACGTCAAAAACAGGCTGAACTTCTGGTGATACAATGATCTGATACTTGTGTGGCTCTGCTTCCATATCTTCCAACTGGACTTTTCTTGGAGGTGGAGTTTGTAAAGCGCCCGGAGGTGGAAACACAAACAATGCATTAACCCAAGCAGTATTTGGTGTGCAAGCATCTTGTGTCATTCTCAATTTAACATCAGGGGAGGTTGGTGAATCAACTTGTGCAGCTACTTGGGCAAGGCATTCAAGTGGTGACTGATGTCCTCTGTCGGTAGAGTGAGGTTCTGCAGATCCGCTTGCCGTGGAGTCGCTAGGTTGTGATTGAGTTCCCTGAATTCCACTTTCAGATTTTGTGTTTTTGGAGTGCTTGCTGTCAGTTGGCTTGTCCTGAGGGGCCTTTGATTTTGGTGGAGGGAAACTAGGTGGTGGGGGAGGTGGAGTTGAGTCGTTGTCATCACCTGGACGTGCTATTGGCGACTCATACTTCTCAGTTAGTGCCATTACTATGCCCTCCAATTGCTTCACTCTTTTAATCAGTGAGGCTTTCTCAATTTGCAACACCTCATTTTCCAGTAACATATCCTCCTTCTCTTCGTTTATTCTGCCAATTTGCTTTTCTTTCTCCTCAACTTCTTTTTTCAAAGCACTTATCTCTTCTTCCTTTCCCTCAAGCTTTGTTTGTAATTCATTCTTCTCTTCATCGGTCTTTCCTATCTCTGTCTCCATCTTCTCATTGTTACTGTTGTCACCTTTCTTTTCTCTTGTTTCCAGTTCTTTCTCCAATTTCCTTATTTTTTCTTCCAAGACTTTTTTCTCTATTTCCACCTCTCTCAGCTCTTCTTCCTTTTTCTGAAGATTTGTCTCTAATTCTTTCTTCTGTTTCTCATTTGATGCAGTCTCCTTCACCATATTTCCACTGCTTGTAGTTTCAACATTTTCTTCTTGCCCATCATTCTTTTTTTCTTTACTTTCTGTGTCTGTATTAGACTCAGAATCTTCTTCCTCTGCATCTTCTTTAACTTTATCAAATATTTTCTGAAACAAAATTACAAAAGTTGGCAGTGACATAAGCAGTGACAGAAATAAAACAACAACACAATCAGACATGTAAAGTTACATGCACTGTGACATGAAAATATAACTATAACATGAGCAGTGACATAGTCAATGACTTGCTCAGTGACCTGAGCAGTTGGAACCCTACAACATTAACAAGACCAGTGACCTAGTTTATCTACATCAAATTAACATACCTTCAACTTCCCCATGGTGTTGAAATCCCCTTTTTTTTCTATCAGGGTCTTTAATTGCCACTTTCTTATTCCATGTTTTTCAGTTTCTCTTCCAGAGATTGGCGGCACTACTCCCGTCTTGTGGCAAAACCAGTACTGTTTGGAAAATAAAAAATAAAAATAGAAAACTAGTTAGTTATTTTTCAAACAGCTGCTTAGCAATATGAATATCACAAACATAAGCAATGACATATGCAAATACACAAACAGTGACATTGTCAGTGACATAAACTTGACAGTAACATCAACAGTGACCTGGCAAGTTACCTGTCCATTGACTTGACCAATGGCATGACACTGATCTAGTTTTTGTACTTACAACAGCATACGTAGTTAATTATGGGACAGCAAAATGATGCATAAACAAATTTTTAACAAGGTACGGGAATTTACCATCACCAATATCACGCAACCTGCCATGTTTTGGGATTCTTTTCCTTTTCGTTTAATTGATTTTTTAAGGAAGTCGCCAACTTCCTTTGCCCAGCTATATTTTCCCAAACTTTCCACCTCTTCACAGACTCTTATATAGTCCCAAGATATTGTTCCTCCAGAGTTTGGGAACAGGAGTTTGATGAAAAGGTTCAAAAGTATTAAAACGGCAACATTTCTGTCCCGTTTTGTTTTTTCTTCTCCTGTTTCTGGAGTTTCTGCCAATGCATTCTTCAAAGCTTCCTCTGCAGCCGCCTTGTTGATCCTCTTCTTTTTGTCAAAGTATTTTGTCACAAAGTCAGATTTGTATGCCCCTTCTTTGGTCTTTGGTACTGATAACCCGGATCCCGGCACTCCTAGAATCATAGATATATCACTTGTTGACATTCTGAATTTCCTGTTTCCAAACACAAAAAGGTCTTTGTCGCTGTCGTATGCTTGTAGCAGAAGTGTGATTAAATCATCTGATTTCTTTGCATCCTTTTCTTTAATTGAACCTCCATGGAATGCATCTATCAGCGTTGCAAAGGGAGTTTTCTGCAGCAGCTCTAAAGTCCCTTCAGTCAGGTTATTTTTGTTTTCTGCAATTGTTTTCAGAAAAGCAATCATTGTGCAGCGATATTGCACATAACCCTCTTTTACATATCTTTTCCTTTTCCCTGGGACTTTTTCCTCTACATCATCCTTTGTATCTTCTTCCTCGTCAGTTTCTTCCTTCTTCTTTGTACTCTCTTTTTTTGCCTTCCTTTTATCCATTTTCTTCTTCTTCTTGGCAGGAACTTCTTCTCCATCAGATTCTTCTTCTTCATCTTCAGTTTCTTCCCTGTTTCTTCTTTTCTTCTTGTTATCCTTCTTCGTCTTCTTACCCCGGACTTGTTCTTCATTAGATTCTTCTTCAACTTTAGTTGTTTCTTCCTCATCTTCACTTGATTCTTCTTCATCTTCAGTTTTCTGCTTTCGCCTTTTTCTCTCATTTACTTTATTCCGTTTTATCTGTTTTAACTTTTCCGCAATTGTTTCTTCTGAACTTTGTTCTTCAGATTGTTCTTCTCTGTATTCCTCACTTTGTTTTCTTTTTAGTTCGGCCATTCCTTGAACTTTTTTAAAAAATCCTGTAAACAGTTAAGAAAATTAGAAGAATTCAACAGTTATTTTGATAGCTACATAACCAGTGACATATTTATGCACATGTTTATGATAATGATTCAATAGTTATTTTGATAGTTACATAACCAGTGACATATTTATGCACATGTTTAAAGTAGTGACATAAACAGTGACATGATCAGTGACATGACCAGTTACATTATCATAGCCAGTGACCAGTGCAGCGACATGGGCAGTGACAAAGACATTGAACTTTGACAAAATGCTGAAATTTTATGGCATCATCCCACATGTAATTCAAACAAAACTAACGTGGAAATTCATTTTCTCATCAAATCCCACATGTAAGTCAAACAAATCTCAACATTTTCTCATCAGATTCCACATGTAAGTCAAACAAATCTCAACATTTTCTCATCAGATTCCACATGTAAGTCAAACAAATCTCACCATTTTCTCATCAGATTCCACATGTAAGTCAAACAAATCTCACCATTTTCTCATCAGATTCCACATGTAAGTCAAACAAATCTCGCATTGAATTTCATTTTCTCATGAGACTCCACATTTAATTGAAATATCTTTTCTAATTCAAACAACGCATGCTATTCAAATCGAAATTATATGAAAGAAGTAGGAGGAAGTTACCGGCGGCTGTTTGACGAGCACTCTTAGTCGGTGAATTTGTAGAACCGTAGAATTTGGGGCTTAGTCGGTGAATCACTCTTGCTTACCCACGGTTGACGGTGGCGGAAATCAGTGGTTGTTCGCTGTTTTAGCCGGAGAGAAAATCTTTGAGCGGTTTGTCTGATTTTTGAAATTGTGAAAAGATATTGTAAAATGAACCAAGAGATATAGTCGCCCTCAGGAGGATAACTGCCAGTGGCAGTTTTCTGGAAGTTGAAGGGTTGGGTAGGTAATTTTAAATACAGACAGTGATATAAGTAGTGACTTCAATTTTTACAGTTTCTAGTTGTATTTATTGGCTCCTGACATTATTTTTTAAGTTACTTGGCCAGTGACTTGGCCAGTGACATAGGCAGTTACTTTATAATGCATGTAAGGATATGAATTTTTTTACAGTGTGTTTTGTGCAGCGGAACGCTGCAGTCGCTGTGCAGCGGCACGCTGCAATTAAAAATAAAAAGATCAGTTTTGTAATGTCTTGTCTTTTGCTAGTGAGTGACTTTGTCAGTTACTTTGCCAGTGACTTGGCCAGTTACTTGCTTTATGTATTTGCTCATGACATTACCTTTTACAATTATTTTGCCAAATCATGCAGTGTCTTTGGCAGTTACGTTGTCAGTGACTTTGCCAGTTACTTGAGACGGACAGTGACTTGGCCAGTGACATTCAGGTCGCCATTTCCAGTGACATTCAGTTTCTCTGTAACTTAGCCATTTACTTACTTTAAAAGGTATCATATCAGACAAAATTTTATATACCGAAGCAATATCTGCAAGAAAATATTAAAAAAAATGAAATTTTTTAATATTTGGAAATGACTATATAACCTATATAGTCATTTCCTATATAACTTATATAACCTATCCTATTCCCTAAACAAATTTCTACACTTCATTATGTTGTGAGTTCCAGTAGTGCCTACTCTCTGCAAATGACTTTACCACATGAGCTCTAAATTTCAAAATATCATTCTTTGTGAGCTTCTTTGGAACTGTCCCTTTGTTCGAAATTTTCTCCATTGTGTACATTACAAAAAGTCCGCAATCCAATCTGTTCATCATATAAAAATTGAATTAAATGATTTTGAACTTTATAATGATTATATTGACATTTTTAAAGAGCTGTGTACTTACGAATCTTCTCCTTGCTGAGGGTTGTCTTTGAGTTCTGTCACTGTCATTTTTCGTTTGTAGTTATCCTTGATCCACTTTATGCTTTCTCTCTCTGTTTCAGTCAGTGGAACTTCTATCATTTTCAGTTGTTCTTCTGAACTGTTCTTTTCATCAAATTTCATCTTGCAACCTTGTTCTACCATGTCATCTGCTTGTTCTTTTACTGCAGTCATCCAAAGCTCTACCATTTCAACCTGCATTTCCAATATCGTTTCATAATCAATAATATGCATTCTGCTTAAATTAAATATATGAAATTAGTATGACGAAGGTGTTTCATACCATTTTTTGAACATTTTGAAAGCATTTTCCAGTTGATGATTTTTTTTGGTCTTTTTGAATCAGAGTGGAACCATTTCTTTAATTCCTTGTCAAAAATGAGCAGTGTATGATGAAATCCTGATTCATGTGAGATTGGGAAGAATATATAGTTGGATCTTGCCAGATTTTGGAACAGTGGTTTACAGAGGTACAGATGTACGTAATACACCGTCAAATTTTCTGCAGAATGCTGTTTGTAAGAAAAAAAGAAGACTAGTTATTATCAATGAAGAATTAGTTGCTTTGATTTTAGATTGATAATTGTTCCACTACTTACCCAGCATAACGGATTCATAAAAGTTGGGACATCCAAGCCTTGTGATTCTTTCTCCAACAACTGATCAGTCAAGAGAATTCCATAACATTCGATGCAATTGCTTGCTATAGGTTCATCCATGATTATGTCTTTTAAATCCTGTCTTGAAACCTCTGCTCCAACCTGTCTTCCATCCCAGAAGTATACTCTGCAAAGAATGAAGTGTAAGTAATATAGTTTGTGATGTTGGTTATTTAACAATCACATTGCCAATGACTTGGCCAGTGACTTCACTTGCGCAACTCATTGGCCTGTGACTTCCTCATTTACATGGCCAGTGACTTGGCCAGCGACTTTACTTGGCCAGTTACTTTGTCAGTTACATGGACAGTGACTTCACATGGCCAGTGACTTCGCCATATACATGCACAGTGACTTGGCCATGGCCAGTGACTTCCGCATTTACATGGACAGTGACTTGGCCAGTTACTTTGTCAGTTACATAGACAGTGACTTGGCCAGTGTCTTCACATGGACAGTGACTTCGCCATATACATGGACAGTGACTTGGCCATGGACAGTGACTTGGCCAGTTACTTTGTCAGTTACATGGACAGTGACTTGGCAAGTGACAATAAGTTTAAAATAGAAATTTAACTTAATTAAATTATTACCCTGATGGTGCATTTTGCCAGTATTTCTGGACTCTCCTCTTGGTGTCCTGGTCCATAAAATTGTATACTTTGCTCTCCTCCCAGTTTATGACCTCAGCAGGTATCTGTTTCTCTTCTGGCTCTTTATTGATTTGTGCATTTTCTGCAGTGTCCATCTCTCTTATTGCTTCCAGAACATCCTCTGGTAAATCGTCCAATTTCTGTTGTGCTACCATCTGTTCTAGTTTTTCACGTTCAGCATCTGGCAGTGAGGCCTTCATATCCTTTTCTTTTTCTCTCTTTTCAGCATCTTTCAATCTCTCTTCAATCTCCTTTGCTTTCTTCTGTCTTTTTTCTTTCACATCTCCCCACCAGTAAATGTTGTCCTTTTTCTGTGTTCTTCTCCTATTCTTTAATCTCACAACGTAAGAGTAGAGACCCATTGATGATACTGTTTCAACTGAATGTTGCTCTGTAAGGCGCATTGTTAACTCTCCCTTTTGGCTCTGCTCTGGTGTCTTCTTCTCTTTCTCTATGCTCAACTTACGAAGTTGAAATGCTTCTTCAACTATAGGACTTTTCACTATCTGACACTTGTCAGCTTGTTGTTCCATTTCTGCCACTGTGAGCATGTGGACTGTGGGGCTCTGGAACTGTGACTCCTTATGTGATGGAGGTGTCGATTTAGTTTCTTCTGCCACTGTGCAGTGAGGTGGAGATTGAGATGCTGCTGCTTCTGCAGATTCTTCGACTGTGCAGATCCCATGGGAGTGACCTTCCTCAACAGTCGATTGATCTTTCTCTTTTGTTTTTTCAGCAGCCTGGGATGCAGCTTCATTTAATTCATTTTTTCCTTCTGTTGAGTTAGGAGGTGGGGAGTTGTGCTGCTGAGCTGCTGTTGAGGTGTGAGTCTTTGGGCCCAACATTTGCTCCCATTCCTTCACTTTTATCTCTAACTCCTTCACCGACGATGCAAGGCAGAAATTCTCGGTCACAAGTGTAGCATTTCTTTCCTCCAGATTCACCATGTCCTCTGTGATTTTCCTTAGTTCCTCTTCCTTTTCATTCAGCTTTTTCTTCAAATTATCTTTCTCTGCAGTCATATATCTTATCTCCTCCTCCTTTTTCTGAAGCTCTTTCTCCCATTTGTTTTTTCCTGAAGCTGTTTCCTATTCAGCCACCTCAACTTCTAGGTTATCTTCTTCGTTTTCACAATTCTGATCATCAGCTCCTTTTTCCTCTCCTTCCGGAACTGTCTTTGCTTCATCTGATCTATTCTCCTCTTCCTCTGATTCTGATTCCTCTCTATCCTCCTTCAGGCTTTCAAAGATTTTCTGAAAGAAACATATTCAATATGTCAGTGACATGCTATGTGGCAAGTTACTTTGTCAGTTACATAGACAGTGACTTGGCCAGTGTCTTCACATGGACATTGACTTGGCCAGTTACTTTGTCAGTTACATGGACAGTGACTTGGCCAGTTACTTTGTCAGTTACACGAGCAATGACATGTTTACAACAGTTATGAAGGCCAGTGACATGAAGTGTGACTTGGCCATTGACATGCAGTGTGACAGTGACTTAATCAGTGACTTTTAGCCAAGATAGTTACTTGGCCAGTCACTTGTCCAGTGACAACTACTTTGACAAAGAAGAAAATACCTCTATTTTTTTCAAGCTGTTAAAACTTGGCCAATTCTTTATCAGTTTCTGGATGTCCCATTTTCTCATTCCATGATCTTCGTTCTCCCTTCCAGATATTGGCTTGATTTTTCCAGTCTTTTGGCAGAACCAATACTGCTTGCACAAAAAAAAAAAAAAAATTAGTCATGGTGACTTGCAGTTTGACTTGATCAGTGACTTGCCCAGTTACATTTCAGTCTGACAGCAACTTACCAGTATTATCAGAACACAGCCCCCTGTATTACTACTATATGGGCTGCTTGACTCCTTTTTCTTTTTCAAAGTCTTTATAGACTTTTTTAAGAAGCTTCCAACTTCCCTTGCCCAGTCATAAGATCTGATCTTATCCAAATTTTCGCAGGCTTTTACGTAGTCCCATGAAATTGTTCCTCCTGCATTTGGGAACAGAAACTTGATGAACAAGTCCAGCAAGATTAATCTTGCCACATTTTTGTCCTTCTTCTCAATCCCTTCTTCTGTTGTTGCATTCTCTTTGAGCGCATCTTGCAGAGCTTTCTCCACGGCTCTCTTGTTAATTCTCGCTGTGTTTGAAAAAAACTGCTGGATAAAGTCGGACTGATATGCCCCCTCAGAAATCTTTGGGACCAACTCACCTTTTTCTGGCATTCCGAGGATCTTTGAAATATCTTTTGTCGAGATCCTGAATTTCTTCTTTCCAAAAAAGAAGAGGTCATTTTCATGGTCGTAGGCCTGTAGGAGGAGTGTAATGAAATCATCAGATTTCTTGGCTGACTTCTCCTCTATGTATCCACCATGGAATGCATCAACAATATTTCCAAATGGTGACTGCCTGAGCAAATCTAATGTTCTTGCACTGAGATTCTGCTTGTTATCTTTAATTGTGTTCAAGAAACTTATTAAAGTGCACCTGTACTGCACATGTCCTGGTCTCACATTTTTTTTCCTCTTTGGTGCTGCTTCAGGTTTTTCTTCTACTTCTTCTTGCACTTCAGAATCTTTTACCTTCTTTACTTTTGAAGAACCCTTCTTTGGTGATTGTTCTACTTCTTCTTCTTCTGTTTCTTCTTGTCTTTTTTTTTTTTATTTCAATCTTTTCGGTGATGGTTCTTCTTTTTCTTCTTCTTCTTCTTCATCTTCTGTTTCTTCCTGTCTCCTTTTTTTTGATTTCTTCAAGCTCTTCTTCGAATTCTTCTTTGTGTGTATCGTTTGATTGTCTTCTTCATCTTCTAATTCCACCTCTTGGTAGTCTTCGTTATCATCACTTGGTTCCCTTTCTTTTCTTTTTGTTCTTGCCATTTCTGAAGTTTAAATTCTGTTGAAAAAATAAGAAGGTTAGCATTGAGTTTGCAGTTACATAATCAGTTACTTGGCGAGATACATATATTGTAAGTTACATGATCAGTTACATTGTTAGTTACATGGTCAGTTACAGACTTAGAGCTCATGTCAATTTCAACGTCAGTTACATAAACAGTTACTTGGCCAGTTACATATGTTGTAAGTTACTTAATCAGTTACTTGGCCAGTTACATGCATGTAAGTTACATGGCCAGTTACATGGGCAGTTACATGGCCAGTTACATGGGCAGTTACATGGCCAGTTACATGATCAGTTACATGATCACTGACCAGTTTCATTATCTGAGCCTATAAAATAGGTATTTGCAGTAGCAGAATTTCCATTCAAGTAAAGTCTAAAGCCTAAACAGCATCACACACAGTCATTATCTCCACATAAATGGTTATGACTATGTATCAAATCACAATAATATGGAAACAGAGCCATTCCAAAATGAAATGATACCCACTCAGTAGCCTATGTCACTGGCTATGTCACAGCATCAAACTGAATTTTTAAGACAGTCACTAATCATCTCCACTCAAAAAAGCTTTAAATCTTCACTCAAACCAAACCAAAACTTGGAATCGAATTGTTTTGTTTCATAATCAAATGCAGAAATAATTATAAATCATATTCGACTTATAATTTGAAAACTAAACACTATCTCAATGACTCAAAATTAAGTAAGAGAAGTTTCTGAGAATCGAGTCTGAAAGATTACCCGTTCGAGGTAGACGATTCGAGTTCTGCAATTCTTCAAATCCCTAAATTTTGGGGCTTTTTCTATGAAGTACTTTTGCACAGTCGGCGCTGCTTCACCGTTGAGCAAAACAGTCGTCGGAGAATGTATGTGTCTCAGAATGTGGTAGCCGGAGATGAAGAGGATTAAGAATTCTCTATTTCGGAGTAGGGTTGAGTGATTTTTTGACGTTTGAAATCCCGAAACGATATGGAGAAGATGAACAAGTTTTACTTTACCGGCCAGAAACTGCCAAAGAAAACTGACGGTGGCAGTTTTGTAATTAATTTGAAATGCAGTGGTAGATCGTGAACAGGTGACCTAAATTATCATCGGAACATTCGTGGTGTTTAAATTATAATATCACACTTCAAAATGACCTTTTTTATCATTTTCCCTTAAAAAAAAAGTAGGAATAAAAAAGAACAAATTAAAAAAATAGAGAAAAAAGAGTTAAAAAAAAAGGAGGAAAAAAAAAGAACAAATTAAAAAAATAGAGAAAAAAGAGTTAAAAAAGAGAAAAGAGACTAATTTTTTTTTAGTCAGTAAGGGTAAAATAGTCATTTTACTTTTGAAATCGTGCCATGTCAGCAAGATAACAGACTTTTTAACGGAAAATTGACGGCAGGGACTTTTTAGGTGAAATTGAAACGTCAGGGACTGAAACGTCGAGACCCTATAAGTATAGGGAGTAAACAGTATTTTGTCCAAAAAAAGAAGAAGAAGATTACATCAATTCAAAACGTCTATTGCTCCCTAATAGTCGTCTATTGCCCTCCAATAGAGGGGTAATAGACGTCTATTAGGAGGCAATAGACATTCAAAACTTCTTTTTCTTTCCTTTTGTCCCATTACTTAAAAAAAAAAAGCTAGAAATTGCTTTGGGCACCCCAATCAATAGTCTGACCAAAACCACCGGATCAAATCACCTCCGGAGCTCGCCGCCGACCTCTCTCACCTCTAGTCCTCGTCGGAGTAGCCACCGACTTCGCTTGCCACATCCACCTCGTCGTGCCGAATGGTACGGCTTCGGTATCGAAGCTCGATGTTGATTTCTTCTTCCAACTTGAAGTTCGACGTTGCCGGCCGGCACGTTTTCCTGGTACAGAGAGTCACCTGACCTCGATACGAAGCTCGAGAGAGAGAGAGAGACGCCGGAGTCATCTGGGGGGAGAGAGAGAGACATCGGAGTCGTCTGGAGAGAGGGAGAGAGACGCCGGAGTCGTCTGGGTAGAGAGAGAGAGAGAGAGGAAAGAGGAAAGAGAGTGGCAATGATGTAATTTATTAATTAGGCTTAGGGAAAAATGGTCATTTAACGTTAAACTGTGTAGGTGGAAACAAAAATCTGTTGCTGGGGTAAGTGGGCTAATCTTTTCTTATTAGGTTGAAGGCGTCAAGGCCCTCCGCCGGAGACAACATCTTTTGAAAGTGAAGGCTTCTTGGGTCTGGGTTGAATGACAGAGGAAGCTCCCAGAATCACACGGTTGTCCAAAGTAGACCCGAAATGGGCCTTCCATTTTAGCAAAACGCTGTCGTCTATGCCCAGCTCACTGAAGGGAAGCTCAATATGGAGGAACCAAATCTCGTTGAAATTCTTAGCCTTGACGTCGCCGATCTTGTTGAAGGTTGCACTTAGACCAAGAGAAGACAGAGACGAAGCTGGTGACGTCTTGTCGAGGACCTTGAAG
Source organism: Rosa lucieae (assembly GCA_024704745.1). NCBI lineage: Eukaryota > Viridiplantae > Streptophyta > Magnoliopsida > Rosales > Rosaceae > Rosa > Rosa lucieae. The sequence goes on from CM045495.1 coordinate 53,604,999, forward strand.
GATTTGAGTTAGGCCTGGGTCGGTTTGCCGCCCAGGTACCGTATTAGGATCCCCAATTCGAACGGGTTTTGATCTTGCCATCGTTGTCGGTGTGAAAAAGGGTGAAGGCCTCCCTCATCGATCGAGTTGACTTGATTGTTTGTCAGATCCTTCCCCATTTTTTTTCTTCAGGTTTTCGAGTTCTGATCATCACGTCATTCAATTTCTATTTATGTTTTTCCCAATTTCAATCCCTATTCCAAATTCGTAGACCATCCCAATTCCGTGATTACCTATGCGTTTTCTTGCTTCAGTGCTCGACATCAAGTTTGTTTTGCTGCGAATTGGACATGCCGTAACAAATTGTCTTTCTCTATTGTGTTACTCTGCTTCTGCGATATCCTTCTCTCTATTGGGTTACTCTGCTCCTGCAATTAAGCTTTAGTATCTTCTTGATTCATCCTTATTGGTTTCAATTGTTGAATCTGGGATTCATCCTAATTGGAAACAATAAGTGAGTCATTCCAAAAAAAAAAAAAAAAAAAAAAAAAGGAGAGAGAGAAAAAATTTTCAAGGGTAGATAAGTCATTAAAGCCATAAGTTTGGGTTATTTTGGTCATTTCCCTCTTTATTTTTCTCCACGTGCTTGCCACGTCAGTTTTTTAAATAGACGTCATAGATTTTTGACGAAGGTATGTCATTGATGGCAATATAATACTTCATGTATCACATTGATAGCTTTGTGAGTCTAGGTATCAAACTAGCCGGTGCACAAGAGTTAAGGGACTGTTGGTGCATTTTTCTCATTAAAAAAGTAGTAATAGAAAGCCAGAGAGATTCTTACGTAGGGCAAACGTACCATGTAAGTGGTAGGGCTGCAAAATCAATGAATATACAAGGGGGTATTTTTGGTATTTCATTTTAATAAATAAGGATAGTTCCAAAACACACTTAAAATTTTGCAAAAATGTCCATTTATCCAAATTTGAGCTATACTAACCTCACTTACCCAAACATCTTATAAAATTACCTACTTATCCAACTAATTACATATTTTTTGCCCTAATACTCAATTAATTATTGTTTTATTTACTTTTATTTATTTTTTAGACAATTTTACCCTCCCTCTCTTTGTCACTTAGAGAGAGAAGTCATTAGAGACTTCATCGGCCTCTGATCAAAGACCGCGGGACTCCGGTTAAGGTCGCGGGAATCCTCTCATAGGTCGCAGGACTCTGATTAAGGTCGCCAGAATCAGGTCATCGGTCACCGGAAACCTTGCTGGATGTCCCTAAAGAGGTTGTCGGAGATCTCTTAGGTCACCAGAGAATATTATTGCCCCCAAATAAAACCCAATAGAAAGATAATTTCCCCCAATAAAATGTTTATTGCTCCCCAATAAAATATTTATTACCCCCTAATAGAATGTTTATTGACCTCCAATAAAAAGTTTACTACCCCCCAATAGAAAATTTATTGCCCTCTAATAAACCTTTTATTCTCCCTTCCCCCTGCCAATAATAAATTTCCCTATATTAATTACAAGAAATAAGAAGAAGAAAAGGTTGTACAGTTTGATAAGTTAAGGAATAAGAAGAAGAAAAGCACCACATTACACCCCTTTCAATGGGGCCCCATTGTAGAGCTAAAACATCGAGTTGGTCAAATTGTTTCCACACACCAAATGCCTATACATCACTCCACTCTTCCTCAAAATCTCAGCAGTCTCTGCCGACACGGCTTTGGTTCCACCACAATCCAAAGCAGCGGCGGAGGCAGAAGCCTTAGCAGCTGCGCCACCCTATTCAAGAAGTAGGCCTGTAGTGTGCAGTTATACATCGGCGTCACCACAATCACCTGCTTCCTCAACACCACCATCGCCGCCTCCACCGCCACGTCATCATCATCATATTTCTCTGCCACAGGCACGACGGTGCTTACGTCCAAGACGAGATCCTCTTTGCGCTTCACGACTTGATCTCCACCGCCGTCGTCGAATGGGACATTGGTATGCGGCGGCTTGATGTCGAAATTGAAGCTGTGGCTCCGAATCTCTTCGGCGTGGCCAAACGGAACCAGACCGAGAAAGAACCCTAGGAAGAAAAACAGTAAGCACCGGAAAAACGTTTGTCGCCACTGCTGGCCTTTACGCGGAGCCCGCTGCAACAGAGCACCACATTATATCTCTGACGTGCTTCAAAAGTTGGCCGAGCGAAGGCAACACACCTTGGGAAGCTTGTGGGAAGTCGTTAAGCTCTATAGTGAAAAACAACAATATCTGATTCTCTAACGCCAATCGGAATTTCACCGGATGACGACTACCGCCAAATCAAGATGGGAGAAAGAGAGATCGGAGGGGAGGGGGAGAATAGAGAGGGGGATATGGGATTTGGATCGGGGATAGAGAAATGTGGTTTTAGTGGTAGAATAATAGATTTGTAATTTATTAATTAAGTATGAGATAAAATTGTAATTTCGCCCTTAAATTGGGTGGGTAGGCATGCTAATCTTTTCCTAAAATAAGTGGGTTCATGTTAGCTCAAATTTGGGCATTTGGTCAAGATCCCTAAATTTTTTTTTTAATCCTTACTGCCACGTGGTACGTTTGCCATATGTAAGAATCTCTCAAGAAGTCAAATCAACTTGTGTGCCACCCTAATTGCACTTTTTTTTTATTTTAATGTTGATTAAAGGGGTGTTCGTGGAGAGAATGTGTACGGTTACATGTAATATGTTATTAAACACTTGTTCAATCTTTTATTAATATTTAATAAGTGTTTGCGTAGATATACAAGATGTTTGACATTAACTTAGTTAAGGTCTATATTAGTACTAAAGTTTGGTAATATTTCTCTCCGATATGAAACTATTTTAAGTTCTTCAAAATAAAGTGTAAGATGCACCTTGTTAAATTTCTGAAAAAAGTAAATTTGACTTAAAACTGCATGCATACTTTAATTTCAACTTTAAGATTATTTGCCCAACCATTGCCGGAAACCCCTTCTGGGCTGTGGAACTGTCTCTCCATTAACTCCCAACTGCTTACAGCTGCAATATATTAAGAAAACTGTATCTGTAGGTTGTTAGACAGTGATGCATAATCAATTAAGTTTCCTTGTTCTACCAATGAATGCATAATCAAGGTCTAAAGGTCTACCCTAGAAAAGGACCTTGAGAAACTATAATGATTATAAGCAATCACGAACCACTTAAGCTGTTACAAAAGATTTTACAAATCAATTAACAAAACAAATAACATATTACTTGTGTCGAGTATTCTTTTTTAGAAAGATTAATAAGTAACCACACAATTTCTAAACCAACATAAGAGTCAGAAATCCAACTTGTTCACTTGTGAGTTGTGACACCATCTTACACAAAGCAGGTCTCCCCAAACTGTCCTACAGCCCCAACAGCTTTCTAGTTTGTACTCGTGTTTGAGCATGATTAGTATCTCCATGTGTCAATGCTGCTCTCAGAAACGAAACATTCCTTACATTGTATCCAGTACAACAAGGTAGTTATACCCTAACAAGAAAGCAACATCTTTACTAGCCTTCCTTATTTGCTTTTTTTTCTTTCCGTGGATCAGTGCCTAAGGTAAACCAACTTTTCAAAATTGAAATTTTCGTTACCAATCAGGGTAATGGGGAGTAATAGAAATTTGTCCACGAAACAGTGTTAGTTAAATGCGGTGGTTTTCCGCTCATCTACTTCATCAACCTCTTCTCTCCTCCTATCACACGCTTCTATTTAATAAATACTCCCCGTCCTTTCAATTTCCCACCATTAGCTTCTTCTTCTTCTTCACTACAAGACTCAAAATCCAAAGCCACTCTAATTTCTCAGATCCCAAAACAATGGAGTGCTTTATGCTCGGGCGCCTCAAGACTCAGCCTTGGTGGGTTTTGGCTCTGTTCTCTATTGGTTCCTTGTCCATTCTCAGATTCTCAGTCTCTGTACTCAACTGGGTCTTCGTCAATTTCCTCAGACCCGCCAAGAATCTCAAAAAGTACGGATCTTGGGCACTCGTCACCGGGCCCACCGACGGCATTGGCAGAGGCTTTGCTTTTCAGTTGGCTCGCAAAGGGCTCAATCTGGTGTTGGTGGGCCGGAGCCCCAGTAAGCTGAAGGACGTCTCCGATGCGATTCTGGCCAAGTACGGCAAGACCCAGATCAAGACCGTCGTCGTTGACTTCAGCGGCGACCTGGACGACGGCGTGAAGAGGATTCAAGAGAGCATTGAGGGTTTGGATTTGGGGGTCTTGATCAACAACGTTGGGACTTCGTATCCTTATGCCAGGTACTTTCATGAGGTGGATGAGGAGTTGTTGCGGAACTTGATTAAGATAAACGTTGAAGGGACCACTAAGGTTACGCATGCTGTCTTGCCGGGAATGTTGCAGAGGAAGAGAGGAGCTATTGTCAATATTGGGTCCGGTGCCGCCGGGGTTATCCCCTCCGATCCTCTCTATGCTGTTTACGCAGCCACCAAAGCGTAAGTGATAATGGATGCATATGTTAATTGGTGTTGGTTTTTGTGAAGGTGATTGTGTTGTTGAAAGGTTTTTTTTTTTTTTTTTGTGATTGTTTTCAGGTATATTGATCAGTTCTCTAGGTGCCTTCATGTGGAGTACAAAAACAAGGGGATTGATGTCCAGTGTCAGGTATTTATTTCTATATTTTCAGATCATTTCGCTTTCTATTCATTTGAGTTCTTATAGTTGATGCTAACTTGCTAAGTAATGCTAGTTGTAGGAGTGAAGATGCTAGCTAGCTCAGTTGTAAGGTTTTAGGTTACTTGAGGTTAATCCATAGAAGCTCAATATTTGCTGACTTTCTCTTACTCATTTGAGCGTACTGTTGAGAACTGAAAAGTTAATCTATAAAAGAATTGTTGTTTTGTGTTGCAATGATCGGCCATGATTGTTCCATATTAAAATTAAGGCCGGTTGTGGCACAAATGCATAAAACACTCAATCTGTTTATAATCTTATGTGCTCTTTCCTTGAAAACTATTGGAGAGAATTCTGGTTTCTTGGTTTCTTCTTCATCTTTCTTGGACTTCACACTTTGGTTTGAGGGTATCAGATAATTTCCCTGGCCGGATATCATTTCAGTTATGTGCTGATGGTTAGGTAGTGCTAAAGTGCTTTTTCTTATCTGTTATCCTTTTCAGAGGCCGTCCATATTATTGAACTTCATTTCTTATGGTAGTGTAGGTATATCTCACATTCAAAATAAATGAAAATAATCATGAACAACAAAAAACTGAGAAGTGATGACACAAGTTAGGATGGCTATACTGCATATTGAAGACTTATGAATGTGACAGGCAGTCAACAGTGATGCCCAGTAGCTTGATTATAACCTCCAACTGTTCAGATAGCGCAAGTGGAGATGAGTCATGTGCATTTATGACCAATTTAATAGGCTACCTCTTACCCTCCCATGCTTCTGATTGTGACCCTGAGTTTTTTGGTTTAGTGCAGTATGGGGTTAAAGAATTGTTGGTTAATTGTTCAGTAACTAATGATACACAAAGCATTCCTTTAAATAATATCTAATTCAAGGAGGGTGAGAAGAAAACATTGGCATCACTATAATGCGTAGTTTGGTGCTAAGCTGTTGAGCATTGAATGTTTGGCACTAGAGCTCATTGTTTGTGTTGACTTTGCTCTAGAGTTTGTATTATTTACTAAGGAGTTTCTCTTTGCAGGTTCCATTGTATGTGGCAACAAAGATGGCATCTATCAAGAGATCTTCCTTCTTTGTACCATCAGCTGATGGTTATGCGCGGGCAGCTTTAGGCAGCATAGGCTACGAACCTCGTTGCACTCCTTACTGGCCCCATACTCTTATTTGGACTCTCGTATACTTGCTCCCAGAGTCCATTGTTGATGCATATCGACTTCGATTTAACTTGGGCATCCGAAAAAGGGGACAACTCAAAGATTCAAGGAAGAAGGACTAGACCTTTTGACAAATTTCTAGTGTGAATGCAGTTTGATTTAGCAGATTAGAACTTGTGAAAGTTCATTGTATGCTGAGAATCCATCTTCTGTTATTTGTTACTGAATTTCACGGTTTTTGTTAATCAATAACTTTTCCTTTTCACAAGTTTCAATAAACTCTTTCCCTTCCCTCTTATGCCTTCTTGTTAATGAATGCCTTGAACAAAATTCGGCCACCTAGTGTTCTAATATTATCAATACACCTGAATAATCATAACGGTCTCATTAAAAACACATAAATTTTCAAAAAAAAAAAACCACACTATAAACCTGCATATCTATCATCTGGACTTGAATTAGAGCAGCACAAAAGTTCTTCTGCAACATTTTTTCTGCCTAAAAAGATAATAATAATAATAATAATAATAATAGAAAAAAATTGAAAAAAGTTCCATTGCCGGGAATCGAACCCGGGTCTCCTGGGTGAAAGCCAGATATCCTAACCGCTGGACGACAATGGAATTCATACTATTTGTGCTTCTCAAAAATTTATATAGGGCTTTTCAATATTTGAAGCTCGGGTACCCGACCCGGGCACGAGTACCCATATTGCACAAACCTCGCAGCTATATAAAGCTTCGTAGTTGTAGCTTCCCTGCCGCCATTGAAGTACAGGCCAAGAAAAACCCAGAACCGCGAGAACTTGTCGTGCTTCTGAGTCCCAACAAACAATGGACAAGAACCCGAGCTCCGCCTCGGATGACGTCACTGTGTTCCTAGACACGAGCCTTGACACCCACTTGGCCATCACCGTCTCCGGCAACGACACCGTTTCCGACCTCAAAAGTAAGCTTACCCTCTTCCCTATCTCTGCACTATCACTGCTTTTACTTACCTCCGATTTCAAAGACCACAACTTTTTTTTTTTATGCGCTTTTGTTGGTTTCTGGGTGTTTACGGTTTTGGAATTTTGCGTCAAGTAATGTAGGCTAGCTCAGATTATTAAACCTTAAATACCCAATTCTTATTCATCGTTTTAAGTAGTCTTGGAAATCCATAAGCTATGTGCTATGTAGTAATGTGGTATCCGCTAAGCAGCTAGGTGTGTTTGTGTTATTTTCAACTTTTCTATATGGAAATTTGATGATTTTTGTAATGTGAATGAATGATTGTATCAATGCCTCTGTATGCAGGAAAATTGGAAAATGAGCATCCGTTGAGCTTTGAAGAAATCAAAATTCGAGCTTTGAAGGTAATTTATATATTGATTTACTTTTGTAATGTACACTTTGCAAAACAGTCTGGTGGTAATGAGAATGATTTGTGCACCTGGTAGGTGGACCGGAGGGGAACCTTGTATCACCTCTCGGATTCAATGCGTGTTAAATGTGCTGTCAGTGGCGTCGACAGGGAGTGTTTTCTTTTTGCTGATGCTTCTATTATAGAGAAGAGGGGTGAAATTCAGCATGGTTCCCACAATTTTGGTTCTGGAATTTGTGATAATCCTTTGGTTAGTGGGGCTGATCGTCCTTTTAATGTTCTTAGCAAAAGGTTGTTCAGTGTTGATGATTCGGTACCATTGCTACTAGAGGGCAAGAAGAATAATATTGTAGACCAGAATGGTTCAGTGGATTCTGGTAGAGAAACTTTAAAAGATTTGGAGATGGGAATCAAGCATTCTGATGATGACCATTGCAAAACTTCATTTGATGAGACAATCAATGGGCTAGAACCTAAAACACAGGCGGATCGCAGCCTTTGTAGTGAGGGGTTTAGAGTTCCCACAGCACAAGAACACAAGGAAGATACCTCAAGGAAAGAAATAAGTGAAGCCAAAAGCAGCGCATCTTTGGGAAAAGCTTCACCTTCTTCAAAGAATAGACAACAGAATGCTAAGCAAAAAAGTGAAGAGACAGCACATCTGAAAGAAAATGACACTCCAGTTTATGGATTCAATGAAGAACAGTCGCGGATAGATATTGTACCTCCAGAAGACTCATTAGGAAATGAGGGTGGAGATGTTCCCTGTGATACGGTGGTAGTAAACAGAACTACTACAGAAGAACCTCGCAGGGCTTCAGCTTCTAATATGGATAACAGGTCAGATTCTGGACTTCATAGGAACAATGATACATACAAAGAAACTGAAGTTTCAGGAAAACACACTGACATTAGATTGGATACATTTATGCACTGCAATACAGCAGTAGAAGATGCTTCACAATCTCAGACTGTTTCAAAGAAAAAGCGCAAGTTTGAAAACATAACTGATCTTGAAGATTCGTTGAAAGAAAACAATGTCTTGATTTGTGATTCTACTAAAGAGGCTTCCCAACAAGATGCTTCTCAATCTTGGACTGCTTCAAAGAAAAGGCGCAAGTTTGAAAAAGTAACTGATCTTGAAGATTTGATCAAAGAAAACAATGTCTTGATTTGTGATTCTAATAAAGAGGCTTCCCAACCAGAAATTACATCTGAACTCTCTGCAGGGAAAACTGCAAGTACTACCTTAGATGGTTCACTTGCTGACACCACAGATTTGTTGACAAACAGTTCCAGGGGAAAGAAGAACAAAAAGAAATCGAATCCTCTACGCCAAGTAGTTGGTGCAGCTCCTTCTGGAAACAGTGATATGGAAGAGAGATCTATGGTTGCTTCTGCAGGAATTAATAATAAAAATTCAAGTGGAGAAGATGTAGCACCTATCAGTAGTCTAGGTCCGAAGGAAGATAACTGCGCTCTTATCCGAGAGTTGCAGGAAAATCGTAAAGCACCCTCTTTACTTGGTGAGTTATGTTTGCTTTATTTATAGGTGATCTGGTATAGTTTTTTTGACGTTGTTTTGAATTTAACTAATTTAGAAGTAAGCAGAAGTCTATTTCAGTGAGCTTATGATGCTGTTTCTTTTATAGATTTTAATAAAGCTACTGAAGAAAAACCGGAAGGTCATCCTCCCCTTGTTGTCAAAGCTCCTAGTGAAAATGGAACAAGTTCAGCTGAAAGAGTTCAAGAGAAGAGAGAACCATCACAGACAAATGACTCGGAAGCAATGCTGTCTGAAAGCCAGAGTAAAACAGATGGAAACAATGCAAAACTAATTGTGACATCTGAATTATTGGATACAAATGAACCTGTCACCCCTAGTAAGAAGAAAAGGAAGAAAAGGAAGACCAAGGATTCCATCGGTACAGAACACATTGTAGATTCTCAGTGTGATATTTCATTGGCTGAACCTCATGAAGCTGTACATGGTCAACAGGATAGTGATAAAGCTAAGAATGAGGAGAGTAATTTTTCTCAGAAATATGGGAAAGAGGTATCAGAAAAGGATACAGAGAGTTGCCATTTAGTTATGGAACCTGTCACCCCTAGTAAGAAGAAAAAGAAGAAAAGGAAGACCAAGGATTCCACCGGTGCAGAACACATTGTAGATTCTCAGTGTGATATTTCATTGGCTGAACCTCATGAAGCTGTACATGGTGAACAGGACAGTGATAAAGCTAAGAACGAGGAGAGTAATTTTTCTCAGGAAAATGGGAAAGACATATCAGAAAAGGATACAAAGAGTTGCCAATTAGTTATGGAAGCTGATAAGTGTGATGGCAATGAGGTTGAAACTTCACAGCAAGTTGGCAAAACTCCAGCAAATGCAGAGAGTACGAAAAAGAAATCTAAGAGGAAACATGATGCCATGACAAAAGATCTCCAGAAGTTGGAAGCAGAAGAGAAAAGTGCTAGTCACCAGGATCCTGCTCTAACAACTGATATTAGAACTGAGGCAGTAGCCAGCAAAAGAAAGAAAAGTAAGCTGGCAAAAACAACTTTGATTGATCAGTCAAATGCAAAATGTCTGGAATCTGGTAGCGAGCATGGAGTTCAAATTGGTAGTCTCCATGCTTGCTCAAATTTCATGTCTGAGTCTACTAAACTTCCTTCCCATGCACAAGAACACATTGCTGGGATGTCTCTCAAACCTAATCTTTCTGGCAACCATGAGGAGGTTTCTTGTGAAGGAGAAGAGATTAACTTTCATAAATATATGGTGCCTAGCCAAAGCAAGAATGATGTTGTTGCTTCTGGTGAAGTACATGCTGAAGAGGTAACGAAATCAAAAAAAGCGGATAGCAAGCAGAAGCCTAAAAAGAACCGCAAAGCGGTTGATTCAAGTGGCTGCTCATGGGATCTGCAAAGTCCACTCAAGTCGCATGATAACCAAGGGATTGGTGAAAAGTCTGAAGCTAGCAAATCTAGCTCCATGCAACCGCAAGGATCAATATCTAATGTTGATGGTGTTGTGCCTCAGCCTGAGGAAATTGTTCCCAAGAAAGTTTCCAAAACTGGGACTAAAGCCCAATCATCTGATGCATCTGGTAAAATAAATTCCATTCCCAAGGTAGCTGGAAAGCGCAGTCTTGCCAATGGTTCTGGGGCCAATAGTATTACCGAGAAAAAGAATGAAGTTGTTGCTATATCAAGTTCTAAGACGGAAAAATCAAACAATAAAGACCAAAAGAAACCAGTTAAGAAGCACCAAGCAGGTGTGAGTCAGAATGTTGTGGCCAGTGGAAAAGCTTCTGGTAATGATGATGGGGAAGTGTTGAATAGCTCAAAAGGCAAGAAGAGCTCAGCGACACCGTTGGCCCCTGAGTACAGGAATAAAAGTTCTGAAGGCAAAGATGGATTTGTTGATTCAGGTGCCAGCACCACCTCATCTGATTACTCATTGTCCTCTGAATCTGACTACTCAGATGGTGAAAGCAATGCAGGTAATGAACTTGCCAAGAAATTGATTTTTTTATTTTTTATTTTTTTAAGTTTCTGTTTTAGATTGTTGAAATCCACAGCAGTTGTTAACTTGTTATCATGACATTGTTATCTAATGCATTGCAATTGTTATAGGATCTTGTGCCTCATCAGGGAAGAAGAATACAGGAAGAAGCGGGTGAGTTAGCAACTGTTGGCTTCTTTGTTTTTTTCAGTAAGAAAAACTAAAAGAAGCTGTACTTCATTTTTGTTGCAAACATGATCTTTCATTCTCATCATTCTTGTATTATTTTCAAGCAGTTATTCTAGCATAAAGGGTAAACCGGCAAGAAGGCTAAAAAACGATGAGATTTTTCTAAATTCAAGCGTCTACAAGAAGGCCAAACTTGCCGCATCTCAATCACAACTGGAAGAAGACAGCCAGGCTCCTGAATTTGTTCCAGACAGTCAGCCTGCTTTCTAGTTATTTGGCTAAAATTTCCAATTAAGTTTTGTGGGATTTTCTCTTTCGATGAGAGTTTGTAGGGCACTTGATAGGAGGGCATCACGAGGTGTTCCTTTTTGTCCCAGAATCTTCTATAGTTTGTTTCATGGTTCAGGCAACTAGAATCTATCAGTGTCCCCCATTTTCCGCTTGTTTTTACTTTGTGTTATGTTATTAGCCAACAAAATCATGCATTTTGCCCATTAAAATTGGATCCCAACGTTGTAATCCATAGGTTGTTTTGATTCTATTTAAATTCTTATCAAAAGTGGAGTCTTAAAGTAAGCAAAATATGAATATGGTGCAATCCTTGGATATCCGATTGAGCCTTTTTCTGTACTTTATGTTTAGCACTATTAAGCACCTAGCTGGCTAGCTTAAAAAACGTTAAAACGCCATTGTAGAATATACTTATCAGAAAACATTAAGAAATTAGAACTTTTAAATTTTGAACCGGCGGAACCTTTTTCGGCAAGGTAGACTCCTTGAGACAGCAAAATGTGATATTTCTCCGCCTAATATGTTGTTTAAAATGTGTGCAAGTTTTCCTATCAAATTTAAATTTTCTATATGTAGGCGATCAATACTCTTAGGTCATGTTTGGTTCGCGGAAAGGAAGCATCAGGAACCTTTCCTGCGTTTGGGATGCAAAAGGAAAGGAAATAGTTTCCTGAAGGAAGGGAAAATAAGAGGGAAAGTGGTTCCTTCCAAATCTCAAATGAATCATTTTCCCCCCTTCTTTCCTTGCATTTATTACTCACAACATATTATTTTATTACGTTATTTACAAACTTTTAAACAACTTTCCAGATAACTTTCCTGACGTTATCAAACATCTGAATGTAAAGTTGTTGGGAAATTTTATTTCCCTTCCTATGAGAAAGACAAAGGAATTACTTTACTTTCTGTGAACCAAACGACTTGTATGAAACTTAAAATCAAATTCCGAAAAACAGTGCTATTCACAAAAGAATGTCGTCAAAAACAAGAGTCTACAGGTATATTCGTCACACCAATAACATCTTCGACCAAAACTCTCCTAAATTCAGATTTTGAATAAACAAAAACAAGAATCGACATGTCACCGTTGTTGGATGAGTTTGACTTCCCGTTTCCGAAAGACGACCTCGGTGTCCAACCCAAACCCGTCAACCTTCCTGACATAAACCAACTCGGACCTCTGAAACATCTCCACCAATGGCCGCACACTGAACAGGTCGTTGGCCGAGTACTTATCCCCCCGCTTCGATATCGCCACGTGTAACACACACACCCCGCGCCGCCTCAACGTCCGTTCGATCTCCGCCACGAACTTCCTAGGGTACAGCGCATGATCGAACACGTTCGAGAACTCGAAGTCGAACGTCTCGTTCTGAAAAGGCTGGCTGTGAAAGTCCCCCTCCACAACCAGCGGAGGGTAGGGCACGAGGTCCATCCCGATCGAGTCATTCACCCCTATTCGTTTCAGAGCCTGGACCTCCTGCCCTACTCGAGCGCCAATACACAGCGCCCGAGAGTTATTTGACAGGAGCTTTTCCTGCTTCAACCGAGTGAAAATCTCGGAGAAGACCTGGATTTTGCGGTCCCAGTCGCGGGTGGTCCAGACTTTGCGGAGTTTAGGGTTGAGGGTCTTGTTGAGCTGGTGCTGGAGGTAGGTCTTGTAGGAGGTGTAGCCGGAGCGGATACGGATGTCGGGGACTTGGACGTGGTGCGGCAGTGAGTGGTCAACGATGGCGGTGGGGTGGAGGTTGTGCTTGACGTGAAGGAAGAAATAGAGGACAGGGAGGAAGAGGAAGGAAGAAAGCAACGTTATGTATTTGAAAGTGACTCGTCGTTTTGGTGGATGAGTGCTTGTTTTCATGTATGTGGGAGTACTGGTTTTCCTTTGTGTGGGAGTCATGAGAGTCATGATAACCGGCGCTTTTCAAATCTTTCTTTGCTCTGTCTCTTCCTCCGCCTCCACCTCCGTCTCGGTCTGTCTTGGTCCCTATGACAACCGAAACGTGCATATACTGGGGGAGAGAGGGGTTTGGGAACAGTAGGGTTTTAATCACCTCTAAGTAAAGTAAATGGAACAGAGAGGGGTTTGGGTCAAATAAGAATGAGGCGTGATAGACAATATTAGTGCATGCGAGATGGCTTTTGTTGTATGAAACAGAAAGAGAGGGAAGATTAGCATGAATGATGAATGGAATATTGGACCAGCACAAAATATATATTATGCTTCAAGGGTGCCTTTTTTTTTTCCTGTGAAAATGCTTTAGGGGACTTCGGTGGTGAACTGGTGATTAGTGTGAACTAATAAGCAATACCCTAAGAACATGGTATAATTAGTGCGCATCCACTAGACGAAGTGGCATGGGTTACTTTTCGGGTGAAATGTGATTATTATTTTGATATATATTTTTTTTTTGGCTGAGGATTATTATTATTATTATTATTAGCTAGTGTGATTATTATTTTGATTGTTGCTTCTAACTTTCTAAGCCCTAATCCTGACGATAGTTGCAAAGTGCGGTAATGTGGGATTATGGACGGCTTTTGGCTTTTGGCTTTTGGCTTTTGGCTTTTGGCTTTTGGTTTCTTAGCCTGGTTTCATGTAACAAAACTAATAATGAATCTTGTTTGTCATTTTGCTTTTGATGCTGACTATAACTAGTTAGTTTTTCATTTTCCTCCTTCGATCATAGAACTCATCACTCTCTTTTCAAAACGTTACAATGATCAGCAAAGTGAAAAAAAACAGAGGTAAAGATCGATCCATATTGTTTCGGTTGTGTTAAATAGTCTTCAGCTTAGCAGCTTAACAAACTGTAAAGTTGCTCATACTCTATCAATTGTTGTCTTTACATGACCTATAGATCGTATTGTTACCTTATAACATCATGAACCGTCTTATAGCTGCAATCCCCATCACTATACTCATTGGCTTATTGAAATTTACACGTTATATACGCTCTAACCTCCTATGCCATACTCATTGGCTTATTTATAATATCATCTTCATATACGATCGTATAGCTAGCTGTAATCTCCTATTGCCATACGCAATTGGCTTATTACAATATATATACACTAGAATATCCAAAATTATACGACTTTGTAGCTAGGTGGAAAAATGAACAGTTGCTTCCTCATCTTCAGAAAACATTGATCACTGCACAACCTCACACTAAACAACATGGATTAAATTCGTTATCAAAAAGATGCATGGGGTGCTTCAATTTAATGGGTTATCTGCTGTTAAAAATTGACTATATGATCGATTTTAAAGGAGGAGCGACTCAAAATGGACTCTAACTAGTATCAAATATTGTATGATACACAGTAGTTACACATCAAAATGATCAAATCTACTCATAATAATATCTGAACACTTGAGGACTTGAACAACAGAGAACAAAAAAAAGTACTAATTAACATAAAAGGAAATATAATTGATAACATAAGGTGCAAATTACAAGTGATTATTAACTTTGTGCCATCGCACCCTTCACAAAATCCAGGACCGATCTTATCATTCTGACCTCATCTTGTTAAGCTGGTTCAAAGCCGGTTGTAGAATGTTGTAGAGCACCCAAAGAATAGCCGGAGCCACCACTATGAGGAGGAGCTGTCCCCTGCTGTCACCGGCCTTTGCAGCTGCTTCACCAATCATGGCCATTTCATTGGCAGAAGCTTCAGGAGTGGACACGAACCCGGAAGCGGCGAGACCGCCAAGCCCTAGACCAATGATGACGCTCTTGTTGACCATGCGGTTGATTTGGTTGAGAGCCGGCTGGAAGATGTTAAAGAGGACCCAAGCGATGGCGGGAATGATGGGTAGGAGGAGGGCAAGGCCACGGTTGTCGCCTTCGGCGATTTGAGCGATTTGCTGAGCAGCCAAGGCGGGTTCGGAGGCGCTTATGGTGGCGAAGATGGCTCCGGCTAGGGCTGATGAGCTGGTTAGACCCTTTGGAAGGTTTTGGATGGAGAGGAGGGAGATAGGTTTTGTGGTGGTGATTGGCTTGAGGTTGGGGATGAGTTTGGAGGAGGAGTTGGTGGTGGTGCTTAAGCACTTGGCGTTCATTATTGCCATTGTAGTAGCCATTGTTGCTGCCATTGATTACTTGTGCTTCTTCTTGGTGGTGGAGCTACCTTGAGATTGATTTGCTTGAGGTTTCAGGTATAATGCAAAGGAGGGATTGATAGGCTTCAATGGTTGGTTGCTGGTTGTAGTTGAAAATATGGAATATAGAGGGGGTGGGGCAGAGGGAGGGAAATGAGAACCAATGGAATGGTGTTATGAGGATTGTTTTCTTATCCGGAGAGAGTGTGATTGGTGGGATTTGGACCTCATGTTCATGCCCAACACACTTTCTTATCTCTTCTTGTTACTGGGAAAAATTGGTAGCTAAATCGTTCACTTTGTGGATGCTAATATGTTTGTATGGTTACTAGTCACGCACGCTGTCACGAGGCTATAGTTCTTTTTTTTTTTTTTTTAAGTTTGGAATTTAACCTCCCAAATTTGTATGAGGGAAGAAATGTACATTTCTTATTGCCATGTATATTCGTGTCGTGCAAAGCATCAATCAACTTTCAAATTCGAATTCATGTCAAATACCTCTAATTATATGGTTGAAATTCTGAAACTTTAAATTAAGTTATGTTGTGGTCGCCTATTGACTCAATTGTGAAAGATAGAAAAATAAAAGAGAGAGAGAGAGAAGCGTGGAGATCAAGAAGTTGCTTTGTATTGATTTGATTGTGAATGATTCAATTAATATATAAAATACTGATGTCTCAATCTCTTTATATAATGAAGAAGTTGATGCGTATTAGCGAGAGTAACCCTCTAATTTTTCCACTATCACAACTAACCCGGTTAACTAATGTTCTCTCACAAGTAATGTTACCTCTTATATGTAGTAAATAGAAGAACACCAATGATCTTCAAGAATTAATGTCTTGCCCAATATATGAAGTCTACTTCTTTTATGTTGTACACACATTAGTTTACTGGACAAGTCACTCCACTAATTTCGTACAACAAAATTCATAATTGGTTTAACCGACACAGTTGCAGTTATTTTCCACCAGTTCGGTTCAATTATAGTTAATTTTCGGTTGGCTTCTGTCAAAGCAAGTCGCTCATCAATTCACCCCAATTTTATGCTTCGGGTATTCGACATGTCAAAACCACAACCCCTAAAACGATATGGACTGAAGCCAAGACAGAATTCCATGGGCCTATGAGAGTCTCTGAAACTTGGGCTTCATCCTCAACACACGCCAAGAAGAAACATGAAGCAAACCAGACGACACGTCGTTGGTAATCAGTAGTAGTCCCAGCAAAATTGGAAAATGAGAGAGACAGCAAAAGCAAAACTACACTTCTCCTCCCTCATTCCCAGGAAGCAAGTCACAGTGATGCTGCTAAAGCTAAACCCAACCTCAACCTACTTCTAGGGTTTCCAATTTCCCCAATTCCCAATCCAAAAATGGCTACTTTATTATCCTTCCAACCCTCCCCACTCCTCGCCCCGACTCCGAATCCCCGGAACCCCCTCCTCCTTCCTCGAACCCACCACCACCACCACTACGGCTTCTCCCACCGCGGCTCGCTCGCCGTCGCCCGCCTCGGACTCGGGTCGGGTCTCCTCCCCGACCCGGAAGACGCCGAGCCCGTGCTCAAGGAGCTGCTCACTAAAGCCGAGAGCTTGCTGTACACGGTGGCCGACGCGGCCGTCTCGGCTCAGTCGGCGACGGAGAACCTAAGCAGCACCAAGCAGAGCAACGATTGGCTCTCCGGGATTACGAATTACCTCGAGAGCGTGCTCAAGGTTTTGAAGGATGGGCTCTCCAGTGTTCATGTTCCTTACTCTTATGGCTTCGCCATTATACTGTTGACTGTTCTCGTTAAAGCTGCGACCTTTCCTTTGACGAAGAAGCAAGTCGAGTCTACTATGGCTATGCGTTCCTTACAGCCTCAGATAAAAGCCATACAAGAACGCTATGCTGGGGATCAGGTAGAAATTTCAGTACATTTACCCTCTTTAATTTACTTTATGGATTGGTGAATTGATGCTTATGAGCTCAAGTTATGTACTTGCAGGAGAGAATTCAACTCGAAACTGCGCGGTTGTATAAATTGGCTGGCATAAACCCCTTGGCGGGTACAATTACAGTTGTTTGTTGGATTGATTTTGAAGTTTCCGATTTTGAATTTTTAGCTTATCGTTGTGGTTTTGTTGCTAGGATGCCTGCCTACTCTTGCAACGATACCGATATGGATTGGTTTGTATAGGGCTCTTTCGAATGTGGCAGATGAGGTACTTACTGACTTCGTGTTTGTTTTTATTAGTTTCTTAGCAGCTTGTTGTTTGTGAACCCTTTTTTGGTTATAACCTGTTTCATGGATACTTAAGATGTTTGATGTTCTATTACTAGGGACTCCTTACGGAAGGCTTCTTTTGGATACCATCATTGGCCGGTCCTACAACAATTGCTGCTCGAAGTAGTGGCAGCGGAGTCTCTTGGCTTTTCCCTTTTGTAGTGAGTAGTGTCTTCATCTTCAACACTTCCTTTACTTTTATATATTGCTCACAACTCACACCCATAACAACTTTGTGTACCGTACATTCTGTATGAGCCTCACAAGTTTTTCGTTAAAAGTAAGTTGTGGAATTCGTAATCATGTTTGGCTGCCTTGTAATTTTTCAGGATGGTCATCCACCCCTTGGATGGTCAGACACCTTGGCATATCTTGTCTTGCCCGTTTTGCTGGTTGTCTCGCAGTACATATCTGTTCAAATTATGCAGTCATCACAGCCACAGGTTTTTCTTTTCCTTCATCTGAAGTGGGCCGGTTAAACCAGCACTTTTAGAGAATTCTTAGGAGCCTATTTTTTTTTTCTATGTTTACCCTTTCCTTTTATTAACAAATGCTGTAACTTTCAGACTAGCGATCCAAACATGAAGAGTTCACAAGCGATTACCAAGTTCCTTCCGTTGATGATTGGTTACTTTTCTCTTTCAGTTCCTTCCGGTCTAAGTCTCTATTGGTGAGCAGTTGTTAAGAATTTCTGTCTTCTGAATAACAGTCCTTTTGTATTATATATATGTGAGGTTTCGTGAATCATAAATCTCCATCTTGATGACATTAGCAACTTTCCTTTTGGGTGATAGTATTGCCTATGTTCTCTTACATCTTTCAAATTTGTGAATATAGGTTCACAAATAATTTACTGAGCACAGCACAACAAGTATGGCTTCAAAAGTTTGGGGGTGCTAAAAATCCAATTAGTCAACTAAGTGATACCATTGTCAAGGAAGAGGAACCCCAAATTCAAAAGTCTGTCTCTGCACTAAATTCAACCAAGTCTGTCTCTACTCTAAATTCAACCAAATCTGTCTCTGCTCCCACTTCAACCCAAAAGGATGCCAAACAAGAAGTGAAGTTGACTTCAGAGGGTCTGCGCCCTGGTGAAAGGTTAATAGTTCTTGCTGTCATTTCTACCTTTTTGTTTTGCTTATAGTTTCTATTGCCTTAATTTGAGAATTCAGACCTAGAAAATCTTAATTTGAGAATACTTTTCAGATTTAAAATGATAAAGGAGCAAGAAGCCCGGAGAAAACAGCAAAGAGAAGAAGAAAAGAGGAAACTTGAAGAGGCAGCAGCCAAAGGAACTCAAATAGCTAATGAGATACATGGAGAAGCCAGACTACTTGAGAGAGAAAATGGAGTTGCAGTTGAACTAGTGGAAAAGAGAGAAGAAGTTGAATCTCAGACCACAACTCATAATTCCTCTCGTGTTGGAGTTCCTGTGAATGGTGATGGGTCCATACAAGAATTGAAGGAAGATCAGAACACAGTGTCTGCGCTTCAGATGGAAAGCAGTGAAGTTTCTACTATTCCAAATGATGAGCACGAGTCACACGAAAGTAGAGAAAATGAAAAGGTATATTTGAAGTATGCTTTGCAATCTGAATTTTCATATGCTTGCTCGTTAGACTTGCATTCTGATTAGCAACTGCCATATGTACTATGTTTCAGGAAGCTGTTAAAGTACAAACTTCCACAACCACTGTGGATAAAACAGTATCTGGAGACGGCAGAGAGTGACAAACCATGTAGCATAAGCATTGTTCATTCGGTAAATGAGCCGAGCTATTCACGTTGAGAGGATTGTTACTGATCACCCAAGTAGAATATGGATAGGGTCCGAGCCATTCAAAGCTCTCAGGGTTGTATATTATATCCAAGAGAGACGAGTAGGATCTACGAGATTTTGGGGTTAGCACTCTGTATCTGGAACGAGTGTTTGAATACATGTTCTGCAGAAAAAGGTTGCGTTCCCTTGTAATGCAATGTTCTTTATTATTTTTGTGAAATGGGAAAAATGGATAGGAAACTTAGCAGCAGATGTGTGGGATTTTTTTTTTTTTCCTTTGTTGTTCATTGTGTAGCCGCACAAATTATGAATAAATGATATACAAATTCAGCTACAGCCATCTAACAGTTGTATTAGTTTCCTTTCCTTTCACAACTCTTTTTTCTCAGAGTTCTAGTCAAGTAGAATTATTGATGTAACATTATCAGGGATGTCTTGATTTGATTGTCAAGATGATTTCCTGAGTGTCATTCAGGGCTTGAATTTTGAAGACTTCTTGTGCTCATCTGTTGGATTTTCATTGCACACTGACTCAATGACAAGAAAAATAATAATAATAATGACAGAGACAATCTTTGGCATATTCATCGGTAGAAGTTGCTTGATGAAATTAGGAGACAAATTTACGAAAGAATATTCGTAGGCAAAAGCGGCCAAACAAAATTAGGAGAGGATTTTTGCGGAAGAAATTTTGAGTGTACAAGTGTTTAACAAATTTCTTAAAAGTGGCTCTTACAAAATTAGTTGAGGACTTCTGCCGATAAAATATCATCAGCAAAGTAGCTCAAAATGAGGTGAACACTATTTGTGATGAAACTTCGTTGGTATATGTTCTTAGCGTAACTTTCGCTGAAGAAATTTCCTTGTTATAACTTTTTCCGACAAAATTCTATCAGTATCACATTTGTATCAAATGCTTGAGAAATTTAGAATGCAACTTTTGCAAACGAACTTTGTCGGTATAACTTGTGCATGACATTTGGTCAGTTTAAGGGCTTAACAACTTTGGGGGCAATATTTACAGTCAAAATTTCGTATATAAATTTTTTGCTAACAAAATTTTGTCAACTTCAATGGTTGACAAATTAGGAGGGAACTCTTGCTAAGGATACTCTGTTAGTTTAACTTTTTCTGACTAAAAGTTTGTTGGTCCAAGTGTTTAACAAAAGGGTTCTTGACCCAAAGCACCAAAATGAGCTAAAATTATCTCACTTACCCCACCAACAGATTTTTATTCCTACTAACCCAGCAATAGTAATTAGTATTTTTGTTGTTGTTGTTGTTGTTGTTGTAGAATGTTCATGTCATTCAATTAAGCAAGAACAGTACTTACAAATATTTTCTATATGTTGAATTGCTCATAATCTGTTGAAGTAAGTAGGAAACTCAGTATTGCAGTAAAGCTCACTTGTACATTGATTTTGTAAGGTATGCTAAATATTCGGATACAAAATTAAAATTTAGGTGAGATTTCCTTTGTCAATGCACTCAATTGTAATGCTCTAAAAATCTCCTCAATTCAGCGTACAAACACTTCATAGTAGTATGTAAGCAGAGAAGGTTAACAAACTACGACCCAGCCCTAGCTGGCTGACCCACTCCCAATGAGGCCAAAGATAGGGCCCAAAGACCCCATCGAGAGCAAGCCAGCCTGATAGGCCCAGGCCAGCTTGACTTCCATCATTGACTGTTTGGTCACGCTGCCTAGACCATCACCCGCCTCGCTGCAGCATCACCATACGCCGTCGTGGAAGTGCCTCTGCACTGCACCGCCACCATAGAGAGTGGGTGCACCCGCTCTGGCAACCCCAAGCCACCAACAATCGTATCTGATCAGAATCACATTGACGAAGAGAGCCCTGGCCTGCTTACCCATATAGCAAACAGCGAAACTAGAGATCACTGACCCATGGCAGGCCTCCTGTCCACGGCGGGGAACAATGCAGCAACCTCAACCTCTCGCACCAGTACCTGCGTCAACCAAGGAAATCCGAATTTCTATCATCCCCACCTCATCTGAGACTATTAAGAGGACAGAGGAGAGAATGTCATTGGTTTGATGCTTGATTAATATAGCCTGACCCATCACCACTACGGTCACCATTCCCAGAATGGGCGCGATTTCTGTATTAGGGTTTTGTTTCAAATACTTTTCATAATTTGTATAAGACACACCGAACGGATGAAAATTCATGTTTGATCATGGACATGGAGCATAATATGCAACACTTTTTTCTGTTTTTTTGTTTTGTTTTGAGAATATGGAATACTATCAGTTGATTATGATAATCGATAGCTATAGCCTATATTTGTGTTCAGTCTTTTTGGGCAAAAGTAGCCCGCAAAAAAGAGCGAGAGGTTTGATTAAAGGTTGAGCTTCTATGGCTAATTTTGTAATTAATTACTTGTAACCCATAATTTATGAAGGATGAAACAGTGTTTAGTATTCTTTTATAAGCTAGCAATATCTCGATTTGTTATCCTTTTGTTATGTAATCGTTTACATATGAATAAAATCTCTCTCTTCCAAAAACAAAAAAAATTACTATGAGTGTCCAATATGATCATTTGAGTGAAGGCTGACTTAAAAATTAAACTATTTGAATCTTTGAGACGTAATTACATGATGAAATCCAGATACATGTTCTCAAATCATGTTGCTTAAGGAATTACAAGATTTAAGGGATAGTACGATTATGTCAAAATAATAATGTCATGATATCATGGCTTAACTAATTGAGATCGAAGACAATAAGTTCCTTTGTCCGCAATTATCAAACGAGCAAAGCTGTCACACACATGCAAAACAAGTGCATGGCACGCATTTTCATTTGGTCTCTTCATGCCATTAAGCCTTTTAATCATTTAACAAAGTTCTTAATTATCATCTTTCTCTTGAGTCTTAGTTAACTTGTTTCGAAATTAAGCTTCGACCAGTAGCATGCCAACTGATCACCTCTCAGTCTCTTCAATGTTCCAAATCGATGCTGCATATGAACTTCTCTAACGTACGAACTTAATTGGTTACTTCGGAGAGGTCAGAATGAAACTCTCGACTTATATTAATCGTAACATTTATCGCTAGCTTAACTAACACAAAATAATTAGCTATGATAAATAAGACAGATGGATGGTGCATGCTGTCTGTTTCACAATTGCGGGCGTTAATTAGTTGTTTAATTGCTGATCAATGCCATAATTGGAATGAATAATCATTATGTTAATGGATTGTGAAGCTGACCGCATACTTGCATCATTATTTTGTTTGAATAATGTTTCCAAAACAAGATTCATAAGCATAAGAATGCATGATTAGTTCAGACTTCCTACCAAATTGTAAAGTTTAAACACGCACCTACGTACGGATGTGTGCGTCTTAACTGGTCATTTGCTGCAATTTTCTTAATTAGCTAAGGGTTAAGAACTTAAGAAGCAATGTTGAAGACTTGAAGTTCATACCTCCTATATATACATCACTGGTTGTTTACGAAATCATTTGGTTTTCTCTTAAGACCAAACTTTTTAGTAAGTCGATCGGGGACTCTACTAATAGTTCATGATCGACAATCAACTAACTGCTTATAAATTTAAATGTATGTAACCTTTATAGATAACATAGCCAAAAAATATATTAAAAAATCACTTTGTTATCATTGTTACTCTATACTTCTTTTCTGAGTAAGTCTATTATTACTACATATACAACATAGAGTATTCACGAATTAGCTAAGAAGTTATTTGGAAAAAAAAAAATAGTCAAACAATGATTTAAGATTAATACAGTAAACTTTAAGATTTTGAGATTCGAGACAAACAAACTGAGATAAACCCAAAATGCTAAACTGCTAAAGACTCATATAATGGTAAGAGCATATGTGGGTACGCGGCTACTAAATCGACCTATATATGTGTAGTGTGCGGACCCTGATTTCAATGATACATTGGACAGTTTGAATTCACGAATAAATTCACCTTGAAATGGACAGCTACCATAGCCTACACGTCTTTTTGGGGGCTAATTTGAGACAGATTAGCCATAAAGAATGGACTACGTACTTAATTGGAAATGTGATCTTGTTTTAGAAAGTAAATAATCACAACCTCACTTAATGGAGATCCAAATCATAGGAAAAACCATCATTTTTACCTTTTTTGGGTTTACTCTCCAACTGTTTGCATGCAGGTGAAATTGGGTTATAATCTATAATGCCTTTCTTTTGTGCCAGAAGAGTGTTGAAGAAGGTTGTGTCTTTCATAATGGAAGCCTATGTTTCTTTCCTTCCAACTTTTGACAGCTAATTGAGTTGCATGTGGTGTGTGTGTCCCCCTTTAACATGCACCTTCTTCATTCATTGACACATATCCACCCCAGTGCTTTCAGATGATGATGATCAATCGAGGTTTTGTTTTGAAAATAGGAGAAAACTTTAACTCCCAAATCACAGCTCTGGAAATTTTCTTTCACGGAGTTTGCTTGTAACTTGAGTATTCTTCATAATAAAGAGCCCGGATATATCTTGGTGAGAATGAACATCAATTGGGTCGTTCTTCAAAGTTCATCTACCTAAGATCGACTTTTTTCCTCATTTGCAGTTGTTATTAGCAGCCCCATTATAATCAAATTTACCTGATGTAGAGTTTTATTTGTATTAATGATTTAATAAAATAATAGGTTTCAAGTTCAACAATTTGCATTTTGGATTTATATATATATGCAGGGTTGATACCTGCAGCTTCTAGTCCTTAATGGAAAGGATCCATGCAATTTTGATGATAAGGATATTTGATGCAACAAATTCAGGCAAATTATTGGAACCTTTCAGTCTTCATTCTTTTGACTCAATACTCAATAACTAAAGCTTTTTAGGGTGACTAATGAATAGTTAAGGAAAGTGTGAAGTTGTTATGTTTAAAAAGGTTTAACTCAATCACCACTTGAGCTAACCCAAATACTTAAAAGTTTGTTAATACTAAGATAAGTTAGAAATTCAATCACTTCAAATACCCACTACCTAACATCAAGGTCATGGATTCGAGTCACCATGGAGTAGGAGTGAAATCATTTGATCGTCTTTAAAAAAAAAAGAATTTAAAAATTCAATAACTTCAAATACAATTGAAATAAAAAATCAACGTCTGCTTAAGCCACAAATACAAAGATGTGTCAAGTGTAGAAATGTTTTTTTTTTTTTTGAATTGAGTGTAGAAATTTAGCTTGTTATGAAATTGATATCGCATGATACTAGCTCATGCCATTGAGCAAACAAATCATTATGTCGACATTCCCAAATTCTAATTTTCTAAACATAATTGACTTTCTTATATAAAGTGTATAATATAACACATAACATAAGCAAATATAAAATCATCAACTCGTCTATAATGTCCAAAAGCC
This sequence comes from Rosa lucieae, assembly GCA_024704745.1. NCBI lineage: Eukaryota > Viridiplantae > Streptophyta > Magnoliopsida > Rosales > Rosaceae > Rosa > Rosa lucieae. Next base: position 53,629,731 of record CM045495.1, read on the forward strand.
AATATAAGTTCCAATTTACACTTCGGTTCCAATACGTAAATGGAATGAAACACTACAGCCAGCAGGAGAAATTGGAAAACAAGACGGCAAACAAAGCTACTAAAACGTGCAGATGCGGAATACTTGAGCAGTCTAAAGTATTTAACATCATGGTCCTTTCCCCAATGTGACATATTATTGGCAATATTGATCACTACATTTAATAATATCATCTTACTTAATGTGGATTGATAGCGTATCACATACTAACACATAACTATTTGATACGTGTGTTTTGAGACAAATGACCATGTCAAGTTATATCAAAAATAAAAATAAATAAATAAATAAATAAAAATTGAAAAGTAATCAACAAATAATAATGATGATATTAGATACAAAAAAGAATTTGTCACTTATAGATTCTGAGAACTTCATTATAACACTGACATCCATCTATTATCATAAATTCTCTAAACATGTGTGAAAAATGTCATATACATTAACTGATTATGCAGCGTTACTCACATATGCATGAAACTTATCCTTAATCTCTTATAAATGATAATATCCATGTATTAATTATCGATACTTATACTACTACCAAGCAAATAGTGTCATATTATTAACCACATCTCTAACAAAATTACCACTAAATTATTACTTTGGCTTTGGTGGAAACACAACACCCTACCAATTTGATTCCAAAACGTCTCAAACAAGAAGAGAAAGAGCTCAAGTTGTCACCATCCACCAATGAAGCAACCAATTAGACATTTGAAATCAATTTCACTCGAACGAATAAAATTGTTTGAAAGGAAGAGTCCAAGTTCATGTAATCCTCAATCTCAATCTGTCCCATATAATTTTCACCTCAGTTTCCGTAAAACCATAGGATGTGATGAAATCGGTTATGGAGTTACCATATAGTCAAGAGGAAGCTTACGTGTAGGAATGGGCATAGTAGAAATATATAGTAAAGTAGAAGCTTGATCACCATCCAAGCTAGAAGATACCACCTCATCTTCAGGAAATAAAACTCTCTCAATCCCCGTTAGAAAAAAGAGAAAAGAAGAGAAAATAAAAAAGCTCAACTATTCATATTCATCATCCACTCTCTCTCTCTCTCTCTCAAACACAAACCAAAAATTCTCCCTACCTCTTCTTCTCTCTAAATCCTTGACAGAATCCTCATACCACTCTATATAGGATAACACAGCAGCCTTTTGATCAAAAACCCACTTCTTCTGCTCCATAATTTGATCCAAGTTTGGGTGGTTATTTTTTTGGTCTAAGAAAAACGTTGAATTCTTTGCAATTGTTGACGGATGCAGATGGGTTTTGTGCAATCGTGGGTTTCTCTGATATGTAATCTTCATCTCTGAGTTGTTGGGTCTTGATCTGCTGCGATCATAATGTAGAATTGAACAAGTTTCTTAAGCATGTGATTGTGTTCTGTTCTCTGTGGATTCTCTCTTTTTTTGGCTTAATTGGTTGTCTGATCAAGTATTCTGTTTGGTTTTGGATTTCTCCGATGATTTTCTGATCTGGGTATTGCAAAAGTTTTGATCTTTTTGGTTAATCCTTGCAAACTTTGCTTTATGACTGCAACCTCTGTTTTTGGTATTCAATCATGGAGGCTCAATTTGCTTACTTGGATCGTTTTGATCGGGTTATTCCGACCGTTTGAGTTACAATGAGTTTACATGGATCAAGTTCTCTATTTTGATGTCAAAATTCTTTCGGGTGTCTTTTGGCGTTGGGTGGGAATATCCAATTCGGGAAGACTCGTATTCTTCTCCTCAAAGTCACCGTCTTTTAGTAGTGTACATCAAGTTACCAAACTGTTTAAAGGTTTTGGGTTTCTTTGTTTTGCCCCTATTCAATTGGAGGCTCCGAAAATTTTTCTGGTTTGGTTTGGTTTGGTTTGGTTGGTTGAACTATGATCGGATGATCCGTTACTGAGTTTCTTCCGGGGCAAGTTTTGTGATGTTTGGTGTTTTGATCTGAAATTCTTTGAATGCTCAAGTCCCAGTTCACGCCTTTTTGTTTCTCTGACACTATTCCCAATGACATGTTGAATGGACATAACTTGTTGCATTATTTGTTGTTGTACTTGCTGTCATATAAACAGTTTTTTTTATAGGTATGCTTTCTATTTGTAGGTTTGAGCTAGACATGAAGTTTGTTGATCAATAACATATTTTTGAAGGTAGATACTGCTGCATAGATAAAATTAGCAAGAACATTATGAATTTCTAAGACATTAGATGCTAATGCTGGATATTTTGAATTTCCAAAATATTAGAAATTCTTCTTTGCCAAGCTTGGCCACTGCGAATTTAGGCAGTGCCAATGGATGCTACAGCGAGCGGAACCCCAACTATACAATACCATAACATTCCTGACCAGCCAATTACCACCATTGTTGCCACTCCTGTACCAACATTTGAAAGGCGGCAACGCCATTGCTTTGGGACCTCCTCAACCCCTGGAGAGTTCCCTTTAGCTGCCAACCCCTCAATTGTCCTTCATGTCCTTACTGCTTGCAATTTGGACCCTCAAGACCTTGCAAAGTTAGAGGCAAGTGATCTGTTGCCCTATGTTTTGATTTCGTCGGGATGCTTTTAAGTCTTAGATTTGATGATGCTGCCGGTTTGATTTTGGATGTGTGTGTTTGCAGGGAACATGTTCCTTTTTCAGGCAGCCTGCAAACTTTGCTCCTGACTTTGACTTGTGCATATCTGAGCTTGCTGCTCTGGACATGTGCCAAAAGAGAGCTATATTTAAGCCAATGACAACTGAACAGCGTCAAGAATTGAAGCAAAGATGTGGCGGTTCATGGAAACTGGTCCTGAGGTTTCTTTTGGCTGGAGAGGCGTGTTTCAGAAGGGAGAAATCGCAGGCAATTGCTGGACCTGGTCACAGCATTGCTGTGACTTCAAAAGGAACTGTCTACTCATTTGGTTCTAACAGCTCGGGACAGCTTGGACATGGCACCACTGACGAGGAATGGCGGCCTCGGCCAATCAGGTTGCCAATTTTTGACCACTGCTTAGACACCATTGTGTAAGTTGCGAGAAACAGGAAAGAGAAATTGTTGACTTAATGGACCTCCATTATGTTGCAGATCTCTGCAAGGCATTCGAATTATTCATGCAGCTGCTGGGGCGGGGAGGACAATGCTGATCAGTGATGCTGGGAAGGTTTATGCCTTTGGGAAGGACTCTTTTGGTGAAACTGAATATGGCGTCCAAGGATCAAAGCTGGTTACCACTCCACAATTGGTTGAGTCCTTGAAAGATATATTTGTGGTGCAAGCTGCAATTGGAAACTTCTTCACAGCTGTGTTGTCAAGGGAAGGCAGGGTATATACATTTTCTTGGGGAAGTGATGGCAAACTTGGTCACCAAACTGAACCGAATGATGTTGAGCCCCATCCTTTGTTGGGAGCACTTGAGAATGTACCTGTGGTGCAAATTGCAGCTGGATACTGCTACCTTCTTGCTCTGGCTTGTCAGCCTAATGGAATGTAAGCATTTTCTTCATCTCTTTGCCTCCGTGGCCTCAAAAATTAAAAAAATTAATAGAAAAAGAACTTGTTTTTTGACACCAAGAAACTACTTGTTCACGATTTTTGTGAATGAGTAAGATGAAAAATTTGGACTGTCATGCTAGCCAAGTTATTTTTAGGCCACAGCATATATTTCCTTCTTGTACTTTTTTAATGCATTCCGGAGGACTTCTTGCCAACATCTTTATGTTTGTTCCTTAAACCCCAAATTTCAAGCTTTTCTTACTGTATACAAAATTATAATTACTCAGTCATATGATAACCATTTCAGGTCTGTTTACTCTGTTGGCTGTGGCTTGGGTGGCAAGCTTGGACATGGTTCAAGAACTGATGAGAAGCACCCCCGACTGATTGAACAGTTTCAGCTTTTGAACCTTCAGCCCATGGTGGTTGCGGCTGGTGCCTGGCATGCTGCTGTGGTTGGCCAGGATGGACGGGTCTGCACATGGGGTTGGGGTCGTTACGGGTGCTTGGGTCATGGGAATGAAGAGTGTGAATCAGCTCCTAAGGTTGTGGAAGCATTGAGCAATGTGAAAGCTGTGCATGTAGCTACAGGAGATTACACAACCTTTGTGGTTTCCGAAGATGGTGATGTGTACTCATTTGGCTGTGGAGAATCAGCTAGTCTTGGACACAATTCTGCTGCCGATGGACAGGTCTTGCTTATTACTGCTTTTATTTCATTTATATACTCTAGTTCTGCCTCCTTAACTACATTGCAGAAAGTCAACATGTTCAATGAATTGTGAACATAGTTAATGATTCCAGAATCTATTTTTGAATCACTTGTTCCAAATGGTATTTAAATCCTTCACTCTCATCTTTAAAACGTATACACCATGCTAGAAGAAATTTGATGCTTTCCACTTCTATCAAGAATTGTTCTGTTTTTTTTTTTTTTTAACCAGATTAATAATGATCATGCACTACACAGATGGTCCAGGAATGGCGGCATGTTAAAGTCGCTGAATCGTCTTTTATGTTGTGTATTTTACAGGGAAATAGGCATGCAAATGTATTGGCTCCAGAGCTTGTGTCATCACTCAAGCAAGTAAACGAGCGGGTTGTACAGATCAGTCTCACCAATTCAATATACTGGAACGCTCACACTTTCGCACTCACTGAATCGGGGAAACTATATGCATTTGGGGCAGGGGACAAAGGTCAACTAGGAATTGAGCTTGTTGCTAATCAGACTGAAAGGGGAAATCCAGAGCTGGTTGATATTGATCTCAGATAGTTCATGAATTTCAATACTCAAATCCATTTCCCTACCTCACCATCATGCTTTATTTATCCTCTAATTTATCTTCAGCATGACTGATTGCATTTGATGTTTAGATTTCCATGTCAATTCTTGTACATAGAAGAAACAAAGGATTTGTGAAGGTTCAAGCTAGGTACATAGGGGCCTAAACAAATACATTGGTTGTTGATATTTTAAAATTTGGCTTGCCTTAGGCTTCAAGTTGTTGATAGCTAGTACATTTGTCAATGTTCATTTCATATTTATCTCAATTTGATTCATATATCTGCTAAACATGGAGATATTGAATCCTTGCATGGTTTCCCTCTCTTTGATCTCTTCGAAGATCAGTGTTCGTGTAAGTTATAGTCTTTCGACTCTTAACGAACTGTAGGAATCAAATTGGTCGCAAAATTAGTAGAGATAGAAATATAGTCAACAAAAAGAACAAAAGGACTATTTCTAACTGCTAACTGCTAACTGCTAACTGTCGCTGGCAGAGGTATTCCTTTTTGGTAACCGAGTTCCATGGGTGGATCCACTCCTGGCATCGTAAGTGATATTGATGCATGATTAGTGGAGATGGTAATATACCAACCCCAAGTAAAGAAATGAATTGTTGGTCAGCTCATATATATAGTTGGGTTTTTCGGTCCTTGACTCAAAGCACTAAAAAAACAAAAATTATCTCACTTACTTTAGTAATAGATTTTTATTTTCACATACATAAATTAACGATAAATGACCATTTTACCCTCTACCCAATTAAAAAATTACAACCTCTCTCTCTCTCTCTCTCTCTCTCTCTCTCTATAGGTGCGCGGCTGCGGGAGTCGAGGAGCGAACATGTAGAGACCATGGCATGAGAAGTACAGCAAGGAGTTAATGCAGCGGAAGATGTTGAATGACGAGTCTGACTCGTGCCTTATCAGAAACAATTTTCGGGGACTGTTACTGAGTCTCTGCCAGAACGAGTCGGACTCGTGCCGGGTCATGGACTGCGTCGATTCTCAAAACTTTCTCAACTCGGACTTCTGCCTACAGCCGAGGGGGATAGCTTTACCGGAGGTTTATTTTCGACTGCATGGGGACCTTGATAAAAAAAACGTGCTCGCCTGTTACGTGTCTTTGGATGGGCAGCAGAAGCAAGATGACGGTTTGACGGTGGGTTTGCTCCAATTCGGTACCCAAAGCAATTTATGGGTGTCCATATTAAATTTTTGTTTTTTTTTTTTGGGTAAAATGGCAGAAGGCCCAGAAAGAAAGAAAAAAGTTATAAAAAAAAAATATATATATATATATATTGGAGGAATAGACGTCTATTAGGGGACAATAAATGATTTGAATTGATGTAATCTTCTTCTTTTTTTTCTTAATTAAAGTTTTATTTGTCTAATGGGAAGTTCTATTCATACCTCCTAAAATTGTATTTAGACCTCCAACAATTTTTGGAAGTTTTTAAATCCAACTTTGCCCTTCTAAAAAATGAACAAAATGAAAGATAAAATAAATTAAATAAAAGGGTTTTGTACTTCAACAGTGTCTGAACTCTTCGAGGACTTTTGAAATGATACCTGAACTTTCAAAGTTATCAATGTGATACCTGAACTCATTTTTTGGTATCAACGTCGTACCTGCGGTCGATTTCCGTCACAGAACCGTTAACTATGACCACGTGCCCAGCACGTGAAGCACAAAATAAGGGTAAAAATGACATTTCCCACTTCCTTTAGTTCTTCATGGGGTTTTTTTAGTTCAACAGTGTCTGAACTCTTCGAGAACCTTTGAAATGATACCTGAACTTTCAAAATTATCAATGTGATACCTGGACTCATTTTTTCATATCAACGTCGTACATGCGGTCGATTTCCGTCACAAAACCGTTAACTATGACCACGTGCCCAACACGTGAGGCACTTAATGAGGTTAAAAGACTAATTTACCCTCAAAAGTATTGTTTTTTATTTTTTTTTTGCTTTCTTTTTTTCTTTCTTGTTTTTGTTTTTCGACGTCTTCTTCCCTTTGATTTGTCCCCTCCGATTGGAAGCCATGGCCGCAAATCAGATCTCACCTTCTCTCTCAACCGCCCAACCCTTTCCAAGCACTACTTGACTACAACCACATTGAACTCAGCTAGATCCATATGGCTACCTTGCAAAAATTCAAGCTCCTCGCCACTCAATGCCCCGTCATCGCCTGAAGCCCTATGTACAGCCCATCCGCCAGCCCCGTCATCCACCTCCGCCGCCGTAAAACCCTCAGATTGTTCCTCACCTGCCCCGACTGCCACTGATTGCCTCGCCAGAGTACCTCTTCCTATGCTCCCACTAAGTACTGATATTACAGCCGCGAATAACCAAAGGCCGGTTCTTTTTTGGACAAATTGATTAGAAGCTGGAATCAGTGAAATGATCATTGCCCCATTATTCGATAAATCATATACAGATAAATATAGTTATATACAGACACACAGTTGCGGAAAAATCAGTTTTGGGTTTTCTCCCATCATCACCATCCTTCGCCTTTTCGTCGTTGTTGAGAGAGAGAGAGAGAGAAAGAGAGAGACTCTCAGTCTCCTTCACTTTTGCAGATTTTGATTCAATTACAAAGACACGGACTATTTTTGAAATTCATGAACTTATGCTGTGATGTTAGTTGCGGTGAGGAAGCTGAGTGCCACGACGGCGTGGCCCGCCTCCGTCATATCTCTGGCAAGCTGCACAAGAAGGTCTGGATTGCCGCCGGCCATATTCTCTCTCTCTGATCCCTTTGTCCGAAATCTCAGGTAAATTCCAAGTCTCAAATCTGGAGGCCAAGAGTCTTGAAACCGTCTACACCGCTCCGGCCTGCAATAAATTCAGAGAAGCAAAGCCGTTGAGCAAGTTGTGCTTGGAGAACTCCGACGAGATAGAGTCCCCAGCGGTGTCCATCCATCAGAGAATTGGATTCAAGTTTTGCTTTGGGTTTTGCATTTTGCTAGGAAATGTCATCAACCCATCTAATTGCATTTTGCAGATGAAAAAGGAAATAGAAATGGAGAAGAAGAACTAAAGGTACGACGAGACACGTGAAGAACTAAAGGAAGTGGGAAAGGTCATTTTTACCCTTATTTTGTGTCTCACGTGCTGGGCACGTGGTCATAGTTAACGGTTCTGTGACGGAAATCGACCGCAGGTACGACGTTGATGCAAAAAAATGAGTTCAGGTATCACATTGATAACTTTGAAAGTTCAGGTATCATTTCAAAAGTCCTCGAAGAGTTCAGACACTATTGAAGTATATACTTTTGAGGGTAAATTAGTCTTTTAACCTCATTAAGTGCCTCACGTGCTAGGCACGTGGTCATAGTTAACTGTTCTGTGACGGAAATCGACCGCAGGTACGACGTTGATATGAAAAAATGAGTTCAGGTATCACATTGATAACTTTGAAAGTTCAGGTATCATTTCAAAAGTCCTCGAAGAGTTCAGACACTGTTGAAGTAAAAAACCCTAAATAAAATTTGTACCTTCTCTTCTCCCCCCTTTCCCCCTCCCTCATCCTCTTACAGCCCATACATGAGGATTATTGGGCAACTTTGATTAAGGTAGAATGTTAAAGATTGTAAAATGGAATAAAGGACAAAAAATATAGAGAAGAACAATCGAGAAAATAATGATCGAAAAACAATTTCTATTTCCTATTCCTTTTGTTTCTTTCCAGTTTGGCTTAATTGCTTCACTTCATAGAGTTGATCGTTAATTGTTATCTTGGTCTTTTTTTATGGTTTTTTTTTTCTGCTAGAGTAGACTATGTTGCTAGCCTGATTTGTGTTTAGGGAAATTGATTTTGATAATAGTCCTCCTGTGGTATTGTAAATTGCACGTTTTATTAAGATATAGGAGTTTCATAAGAGTATCCAAGCTTACAAGGTGAATGGGTAGATTTGTATTGGAAAAAATTATGTGGATACAAGAAAGGGCAAAATTGAAAGTTTTGTGTAAATATTAGAAGGAGAGGTCCAAATACCAATTTAGGATGTATGAATAGAAGCTCTCTTGTCTAATTTTAGTGAGATTAGTTCCCATTTCGGCAACTGAAAAGTCTATTTGGGGGCAATAAATGTTTATTGCGCATATAAGATATCCGACAACCTCTTTGGGGACTTCCTACGAGGTTTCATAAACCTCTATTGCCCCTCAATAAAGTTCTATTAGCATGCAATAGAAGTTTATTAAGGGGCAATAAAGGTCTATTTGGAGCAATTAACCTTTCCAGTGACCTATGAGATCTCCGAAAACATTTTTGGGGACCTCTAGCGAAGTTTTCAGAGAACTCCGGTGGTTGGTGGCTGATTAACGGAATCCAATGATCGTTGGCTGGAATCCGGCTGCTTGTGACAGGACTCTGGCAAAGTCTCATATAGCTTCTCTCTCTCTCTCTCTCTCTCTCTCTCTCTCTCTCTCTCTCTCTCTCTCTCTCTCTCTCTCTCTCTCTCTCTCTATATATATATATATATATATATATATATATATATATAACAAAGGGGTGAGGGTAAAATAATCTAAAAAAAAACTTAATTGGGTATTAAGGAAAACCTTATTAGAGTCTTTATAAGTAAGGAATAATTAAAAAAACTTAAGGAAAAATTTCAGTTTACTACCCTGTACTTTGCACTCAACATCATGTCAGTCCCTGCCCTTTCAATTTGATCAGTAACACCCCTGCACTTTCAATTTCAATCAACCGTGTCCAATTTTTACTGTTCCGTCCAAATCAAACGTTAAGCGATGACCTGGCAACGACCAACTGATTCAGTGGGCCCATTTAAAGGGCTAAATTTGACATTTCACACAATTTTCCTAAAAAAAAAAAAAAAAAAAGGATCAAATGACCCTAAAAATCTGCTCAGAGCTCCATTCCCCCATCTCCACCCACTTCCTCTCCCTCGACCCTCAGATCAGCACCTTGGCCTCGCCGGACCTCTCCAAGGTCTTTCTCCTCTTCTCCACTCTCCTCTCTCTCTCAGTTTAGACATGTCTTCTTCACAAATGAAAACTCTTCTCCCGAATTACACACTGATTTTGACTTCATCTCCGACTTCAAGAGGCTATTCGTTGATCAATGATGTTCGGGTCGACCCGAGTTTCTTTTTGGACAATGGGGTCGATGATGATATACACCATCGATCGGTTCTTTAACTTGTCTTTCTTGGAGGCTGATGAAGCTTCGTCGCCGGCTCCGATTGCTGGAGTTTCGGGACAGCCACACCGGCCTTTCGGGTCGGTTGCAGATCCGCCTAGGTCTGAAGGTTGTTCGATTATGGATGCGTTTCTTGATGCCCAAATGATTGGGTTTAACCAGAATACGACGCTGATGGTTTTCATTGCCGTCAAAGACTACTCAAGGAACAGCTCCGATTATTAGGTGATTTTCAGGGAGCACGTGGTCCAGAAGCTGCTGCCGACTTTTGAAGAAGGTTTATTATCAATTCGATCAAGATAGGTGACGTCCCTGCGCTCAATGATGTTCCAGTGCCCAATGAGGACCTGTACCAGAGCTTCTTTCTGGTTGTTGATGGCCTCAATCGCTTGCTGACGTCACAGCAGCAAATGGTGAGGCAAGAACAAGACCCAGTTGATCAAGAAGATGGTAGCGCTGATTTCACTGATGGGTTTGAGTAAATTAAGTTTCTTTATCTCTATCTTGCTCTCTTTCTGAGTTCAATTTTGAGCTTTATGGTTCTGGATTTTGGCACGTTTGTTCCATAGTTTTGTTGTTTGTTTTTCTTATCTTTTTATGAATGCAAGATTTTGTTTTGGTTTGTGTTTGGGGAGTGAATGAATGCAATATTTTGTTTTGGTTTGTGTTTGGTGAGTGAAAGCAACAGTCTTGAGTAGAATTTGGTTTAGTTTTGGTTGAAGTTCACAAGCTGTTGGTTTTTGAAAAAGAAGCTGAAAATCAGGTTGTTTTTGGTGCTCTTGAGTTACAGATTCTTCTTAGTTTTGGTCCCAGAAATCTTCTGATTTCAGTTAACAGTGTTTGCCGACCAATCTGATATTAGAAGAGTTATTATTTGTGGGTATGCATCAGTCAAAATCAGTGTGTAATTCGGGAGAAGAGTTTTGATTTGTGAAGAAGACGTGTCTAAACTGAGAGAGAGAGGAGAGTGGAGAAGAGGAGAAAGACCTTGGAGAGGTCCGGCGAGGCCAAGGTGCTGATCTGAGGGTCGAGGGAGAGGAGGTGGGTGGAGATGGGGGAATGGAGCTCTGAGCAGATTTTTAGGGTCATTCGATCCATTTTTTTTTTTTTTTTTAGGAAAGTTGTGTGAAATGTCAAATTTAGCCCTTTAAATGGGCCCACTGAATCAGTTGGTCGATGCCAGGTCATCGCTTAACGTTTGATTTGGACGGAACAGTAAAAATTGGACACGGTTGATTGAAATTGAAAGTGCAGGGGTATTACTGATCAAATTGAAAGGGCAGGGACTGACATGATGTTGAGTGCAAAGTACAGGGTAGTAAACTGAAATTTTTCCAAAACTTAATATGATAAATGGGATAAATGACCCTAGAATTAGGGTAAATGGACAAAACCCCTAATTTTTCATTTAAATATATATGGGCCTCTTGGGCTCTTAATGAATAGTGGGTACCAGATTTGTTGCATAATTAGTGGAGATAGTAATGCCCCAATTAAAAAAAGAAATGTTAGTAGACTCTCATGGACTCTTAAAATGTACCGTAAGTATCAAATTGATCCCGTAATTACTCTACATACTCAACGAAATTGGTCAGTTCTAATTGAGGTATATTTAATGAGTTCTCCAGATCGCTGATCTTTTCTGGTGACACAAGAACGCCACTCACATAAACATCGAAACTTCCCTCTCTCAGGCAACAAATTCCCAGATATGCCTCTTCCACAAATTATTCATCTCTAAATCCCTAGTGATTTCTTCTTGTTTCCGCCCACATGCATGGAATAACTGCTGAAACTTGAGCCCTAATTCCTCTCCCTATCTCAGGTAAAAAAAATCGATCTACATCCAAATCCATCCATCAAACTCAATCCAACCGAACACTCTTGATCAATAACCAAAACAAACCCAGCTGTCGGGAAGTGTATTATTCTCTTGTGCTTCGATCACGTACGTTGTTTATATCAGTGGGAACAAACAATAATGCAACTAATTAGCTAGCACATGATCCAAACATTAAGTTATTCCAGCGGTTATTATAAAATTCTGTTTATCTGTTCCATAGTTAGGTTATGATGAACGAATGCAGATCGAATTGCAAATTCTACGTACAAACGACTTGGTGTCCTTGACTGTACCACAAGAAACCTTTTATTTTTTTGGGAGGAAGATACAACAAGAAACCTAAAGCTAGCTACTAGCTAGCAATAATCAGATATTGTTAATCAAATCAATGAAATTAATTTCAAATACTGTCGATTTTCCTTAAAATTAGGGCATAATGTGAAAGAATAAGGGCATGCATGTGATGGAGTTTGACCCTCGACTCAGACCTGGTACTCAAAGAGCCCTGGTCTTGAGGGCGCATTAACTTGTTTTGATTCAATAATAATGAAACAATAACTAGTAATCAATTAAGGAGTACTTGCACGATTTAAACATCTATCACAGATTCCTAGCTTGCGCAAAAAATGTAAAAAACATGCATGTGAGCGATTCAACACCAAATTTTGGACCCTGCAAAGCGCAAACTGTTGGAATATATATAATCATGTGAACAAAAACGATCTACTTCACAACGAATATATTATGTGTGAAGAAGTGTACCATTACATAATTTATAATTATGCCGATACAAACTGCAATAAAAAGTATACATAGTTTGAATAGACTCAAGAGATGTAGCTGGTTTGCAGTTGTGTCCCACCAATTTTGATCATTCAAACGATTGCATACATACCATATCATTGTGATCAATAGTCTAGGGATTATTTGGTGTATAGTCACCTGTAATTTGCTTAATTATATGGTGTACTTGTGTGGCTGGTGAAGTTTTTCAATCTCCTGGTTTGTTTCTTATGGCAACTGCTAGCATGTGTGGGTTTTCTAATTGCTATGGCCAACCATACATCCTACTATAGCCTTGTTTTGCTTTCTTTGTTAGTCTTTTTCTCAGCTTTCATTTTGACTCTCTGGGAGGGGTTTTGGTTGATGTCCCCCGGCCCTCTTTTTTTTTTTTGTATTTTCTCTTAATCTTTTAATAAATTTAACTTTAAAAAAAAAAAAAAAGCGATTTTCTTCATACCCTTCCCAGAAGTAGGACAAAGTTTAAAACTTTGTAAATAGAGGTGCAGTTGTGTAGACGGTGTTACCATCTTTGGATATTTATTGTATGCCTCCATTATTGATCGAATTGGGAACTCAATCAAATCCATCTTCGGATCTTCCTCTTGCCGACACGTACATGTTCCTTCACTGCAGTAACTCACATGCTCACATTTACGTAACTATACTACTACGTACACTCCCAACCAATTCATTGTCATAATAATAAGATACAACTACATAGATCGACCCCGATCCATATATATATACAAATATACAATAGTGCTCATACTAGCTACTATATTTGCATGCATTGATTATACGTACCTAAGTACTCATTATTTCTTTGGTGACTTGAATTAATACGTTCAATTGTAGTTCATATTCCTGTTTCACATCACCAAAATGTACGTAACCGGTCCCTTCTTCGCCTTTGCCTTATAAGTAATGCCCATCGAGTCCGAGGATCGACCGACATCACCAACAACAATAAGAAGCACAACGTACATTGTACCCGACTATGCTTCTAGCTTTTTCTGCTTTCGATCACAACAGAATTAAAGCTGTGAACTTGTTGGGTACATAGTACACCAGCTCCCTGCATAAGTAAGTTCATATATATAATCAAGTTCGTTAAATCGACTTCTTGATCAGCTTGTATGTCCCGGGGGTTAGCTAGCTAGCAAGATGCGAAATTGTTGACTCAATCTCAGCAGATCTAGGCAGGTAGAAAAAGATGGAATGAAAACAAAACTTTGATGATCACTCATCTGTGTGAAAATGCTTCATGCACAGTTGTATACCCACCAGATAAAAAATAAATAAATAAATAGTTGCATTCCCTCATGCTATGAAGTTAATTTTCACTGTTTCTCCAGTAATTATCTGCTTGAATTATTAGACCTAGCTAGCTAGAATGAGACAAATGGATTAAGCTCTGCTATTAATTTGTTTAGAAGCTAGCAATTGAAGATCACGAGCCCCATATAGATGGCCGCAAATTAAGCTTGTTTTCTGGGTCCTAATTTTGCGATCGATGAGCAAGGTTCAAGATACTCATTATGAATTTATCATCATCATCATCATCTGCCAAATGACACTGTGCTTTAGCTGAAGGACACTACGTACTTATCACATCACACCTCACTCATCACTGATCATGGCGAGAGCAATTTTACTCATGACTAACTCTACTAATTTTTTTTTTTTTTTAATCTCCATCATGTGTTATGTAATCATAGTTGATCATTTGAAATTGATAAGGAGCATTATTGAAGATATTCTTATTATTAACTTCACCGTATAGAGTAACACCAACACCACATTTGATAGATTCAACGAAAGTAAATTTCAAACATTCAAGATTTTAGAAGCGGATTTCACATAGCGGTAAAAAGTAAAAAATAGAAACGCAAAATGGTTACAGAAGTCCCTACGATATGATCCTTCTTGTCTCTAATACCAAGCAACCAAACAAACAAAACGATCATCTGACTTCAACCCCTTTGTCTCATAGGAAGTGATGTGATCCATACAAGTCCCCATGATATGATCCTTCTTGTCTCTAATTAGTTTATAGGGAAGATCAGCAGATGAGAGGTTCTAGTTCTACTATTCTAACTCTCATGAAGGAGGTGAAAAGAAAGTTATCGACCCCCGAGAACTTTTACCATGCAAACGAACACAACCAAAATTTTGGGTGCAGTTGAGTTAGGAGACGAACACAACCAGCAAAAAGGGCCTGAGAAGGGAGTGCTACGTACACATTCATATGTGTATGTGTTAGCCACACACTCAGCCATGTGGCAGTTTTTCATTTGCTCTCTCCTTATGCGCATCTCTTGTTTCTCTGTCTATTTAAGAAACAGAGGTTATTAATATATGCACATGAGGAGAGACAAATGTTTGGGCTTCTTTAGTGTTTTACCAAATGAAAAACTGCCACGTGGTTGAGTGTGGCTAACACACTCATATGAATGGACTGTGTACGTGGCGCTTCACTCCCCTTCGTAGTTGTAGAATTAAATAACAGAGGGTTCAGATTTGACCCTAAGGTTGGATGGGACCCACAGAAGGCAGAATGTAAAGGGGAGCAAAGCTCACATGGGCGAACGTGACTTTCAACATAAAAGTCGCCACGTCATCATATTGGACGGATAGTACGGACCCTCCATGTGAACCCAACGCCCTCACTTAATCCCAACACTAACCAAAGATTAATTTTCTTTTCTGGTCATTTAATTTAAGATTTATATTGCCAAAAAAAGAAGAAAAAAAAGAAGAGGATTTAGGGTTTACCTTTCCTCTTGATCATAGACTACGTAATTTCGGGTGAAAAGGTTGCGTGAGAAAATTTTAGTATAGATATGTAGCAATTCTATTAGTGCTCACCCAATATGTATTGTATTAAACCTAACACTTTCAAACAACTTCACTAAAACAATTAATGCTATTCTGAATATATCTTATTGAGATTTATAAAACAATCAAAATTGTCTCTTTCTTACAGAATAGTGGACTGGACCTTACTAAGGATGTGATGGGTACGGAGGTTGTTGGTATCTAGGAAAGTGAGTTAGTACCAATTGGAGTGATGATAATGAACTTGGTTTTCCTTATCACAACAATAGTGCAGGTGAATGTAATGTGGGCAATGAGGAAGTGAGCTGGGGATAGAAGAGAAAAAGGAAGAATACATGATAGTCCCTAGTTGAAGAATGGCCATATTAGGTTATGAAAAGGCAAATATTAGGAAACAATCCGTAAATTCTATACCATATCCCTAGTTGGAGTGATAATGATCTTGGTTCTCAATTACATTTCTTGTACTAATTTAGTGGGTTGTGAAAAGGTTATGAAAAGGTTCATATTAGGAAACAATCTATAAATTCTATACCATATAATTAGGATTGAGAAAATGTAACAAAAAATGAGTGAATGAATAAAGGGTAGGGTGAGGTATGCCACATGCAACAAAGGCACACAAAAGTCTATGAGTCTTTATGATTGTTTATCTAAGACCTTCCACACTGGGTAAACCATTTACACACTATGCACCATGTCATTGATCTCACACATGTGCTTCTTTCTGTGCAATTTTGTTCTATGTTCTAAGAAAAGGGTATTTTTTTTGTTGGTTCTTTCTTTCTTTTTCCTTTGTTCAGAGGACATTAAATTCATAAGGAAGGATCGGAATAGTTTCAAGTAAAATAGCTATTCAATCCGAAGCCACAAAGGGTTAAAAACCTGAGAATTAACTAACACAATGAGGTAAATAAATCATGTCATCGAATAGGTTAAAACTTAGGAGGTTGCAACTCAGAAGAAACTAAGCAAGAAACTTCAGAGTGATTGAGGTGTTTTTAGCTACAAAGGGCACAAAGCCACAAACACATCTATTTTAGGTGTACGATACTAGACCCTCCATAAGAAGATGCAAAAAAGGAGACCTCCCTGACCCTGTGTGTGAGTGTGACTGATAGAGAAGGAAATGTTCTGCCCTCTGCATTAAGCTAAACTCACCGACAGAATTTTTTCATTGAGAAAGTGTCGGTGAACATTAGTGATTTTCATAATGCATTTTGTTAGTTTCGTTTCCTTGGCAATTTGCAACATAAATATATCATATAGTGATGTTGCAACAGTGTTAAGACGTTGAGGGTTCAATGTTTTCTAACGATTAACGACTGCGGCGGTAAGCATTAAGTGACAGAGTGATAAATTTTGTGTGTGCGGGCACGACCTTACTCTTAATTTATGTGATATTTGTTGACATTTTTTTAGACAATTCTTCGAATACTTTATCTTCATATCTTATATATGATACTGAATAATATAATCATCGAACAACTAGAAATGAGAGAGAGACTTGAGAAGAAGATAGCGACGTGAGAATATGAAAGAAGAGAGCATGTTCTTTTTTTCTTTGTTTTGGAAAATATATCTCCGTGTTTTTTAAAATATGAGAATGAAAATGTGAAAACGTCTATTTGTCGTTTTCTTGTTTTACGAGTAAAATAAAAAAATATTTTCAAAAATTATTTTCTGCATTTTTGAAAACAGACCAACGAACGCATTTTCAAGCCATTTTCATTTTATAAAATGAAAAAGATGACTTGAAAAGGTTACCGAACGCCACCTAAATCTCCCCGTACTCATGTTCGAAGTCCTGAGTTTGAATCCTTCTCTTTTAACGTCGATTGATAAGGAAAAAAAAAAAACATTCGGATTAGTTTAAAGCCGATCAACAGATTGGCTTGCAAAATCTCCTCCGGGAAGAGAGAGATTACTTAACGGCCAAACTACTGTCTTGGGACCCCTCAACTCAGAAATCATGAACCCCATTTTCTTTTGTATCAGAGAAATCATAATCCTGTTGGACCATCACCATTAATATTGTTTATTATTGAAGCTCTTAAACCCCCATTGTTCCCCTATATATACTTCACCTCCCCTCAACTTCCTCACAAACCCACGCTCCTCTGTTCCCTCTCTGCCTTTTCCAACCAGCAGAGACAAGAACCATGGCAATGCCACTCTCTCTTCTCTCACTCCTCTCTCTCCTCCTTATCCCATCTCTCATTTCCTCCTCCCCGGTCCCAAACCCCGGTTCCGTAATCCAAGAAGTACACAGGTATCACACCATTAATTATTAGCCTCACTACGATTCACTACTCGAAACTCTGTAATATATATTCTCAAGTTTCTAATAACAATCATGTATAATTCTTTGTTATTTGCAGGAGCATTAATGCGTCTCGAAGGAGTTTGGGTTTTCTTTCATGCGGAAGCGGAAACCCCATCGACGATTGCTGGAGGTGCGACCCCAAATGGGAGCAGAACCGGCAGAGACTCGCCGACTGCGCAATTGGGTTCGGAAAGCACGCCATTGGAGGCAGAGACGGCAAAATCTACGTCGTCACCGACGCCGGCGACCACCCTGTCAACCCAAAACCCGGGACTCTCCGCTACGCCGTCATCCAAGACGAGCCGTTATGGATCATCTTCAAAGGTGACATGACCATCACGCTGAAAGAGGAGCTGATGATGAACTCGTTCAAGACCATCGACGGCCGAGGAGCCAATGTACACATCGCCGGCGGGCCTTGCATTACTATTCAATACGTCACCAATATCATAATCCACGGCTTGAACATCCACGACTGCAAGCAAGGCGGGAATGCTTATGTTAGAGACTCTCCTAGCCATTATGGGTGGAGGACTTTGTCTGACGGAGACGGGGTTTCGATTTTCGGGGGAAGCCATGTTTGGGTGGATCATTGCTCTCTCTCGAACTGCCGTGATGGTCTCATTGATGCGATTCATGGCTCTACGGCTATTACGATTTCCAACAATTACATGACGCACCATAACAAGGTCATGTTGTTGGGTCACAGTGACACTTACACGCAGGACAAGAACATGCAGGTCACTATTGCGTTCAATCACTTTGGAGAAGGCCTTGTTCAAAGGATGCCAAGGTAGTCAAAATCAGTCAAAATTGGGGTTTTACTGAGGTTAATTTTCGACCGGTTAGAGTACTAATTCAGTGGTAAATTGCAGGTGCAGGCATGGAAATTTTCATGTGGTGAACAATGACTATACACATTGGGAAATGTATGCAATTGGGGGTAGTGCTTCTCCAACTATCAACAGCCAAGGGAATAGGTTTCTTGCACCTAATGATAGATTTAACAAAGAGGTGAGAATTCGAAACTCAACCGCGGTAAATTTGATTTCTTGTTTACTTGTTCTGATGTATTATGTTACTTTCTTTGTTACAGGTGACTAAACATGAGGAAGCACCACAGAATGAGTGGAGCAAATGGAACTGGAGGTCTTCAGGGGATTTACTGCTGAATGGTGCATTTTTCACAGCGTCTGGTGCCGGAGCTTCTTCGAGTTACGCCAAGGCTTCGAGTTTGGGTGCAAGGCCATCTTCCCTAGTGAGCTCAATCACAGCTGGTGCTGGTTCACTCAAATGTAAGAAGGGCTCGCGTTGCTGATTACAAAAATGGGCTGTATTTAAAACTAGTAGCTAATAGGATTTTCCATTGCGTTGTTGTATATCAGTTTCTTCACTTTTTAAATTTGGTGTTCTCAACCTTGGCTTGTTTCACCATTGAACCAAGTATGTAATTTTTGTGAAGCAAGACTGAAGTGTTGATGATTAAACATGAAGTGAAAGTACAAGTTATATATCTATGACTATCTCTGTCTGAATTGTCCGTCTCAATTTTCCCAGCACATGGGGTGGTGCACTGGTTAGGGGACTTGGGGATTTGAATGAATGAATGAAGTTGGGCGCAAATAAATGCTTGCTGGCTCTTATTTATGGAGGTCCATCTTTTGCAGACCTAAATAAGAACATTTTTCAACAGGAAATGCAGACTTGACAAACTTGTAAGGACATCAAAGCATATCTCCTTGTCTCCATTTAATTCGAACGAAAAATTATTTAATGTACCCGATATATTGTTAAGATAATGTATTATTGTGATCACATATGGAACCGTGGTTACTATGACTTGAAAAATATACCTTATAGCTTTGCGTAGGTTTTCATATATCTGATAAACCATTGAGATGCCCAGATGTCTAATATCAAAGAAAAATAGGCCTAACATTGAATTGAAATCGTAAATTTTGAGTCTCTTCACTAGTATAATTTTGAAAATTATATGACATTTAATAAAGTGATACATAATTGGCATCGATCATCCGATTGACCGGATAATTTTAACGATTCAACCGTCACAAACAACCCAAGTGCATGCAATTAATTTTCTGATTTAGACAACGCCAGATTGCCATAAATGTTATCACCAACACTCATGAGGACTAAAGCTAGCACCATGCCATCCACAAAGTAGCAACAGTAGATTACTTGAAAAAGGAATGGCACTTCGTCATTCTAATTCCAACAACCCGTAACACAATTTAATTCTGAAGGTGATATTGGTAGCTGATATAAATATTAGCAACCAAACGAAGGGAAGATTGGATCTCTGGTTTAGCAGAGGCTTCATCGAGTTCCTATGAAGATAACATATCACGTTCCAAGTTTTCACATATGCCCAATTTGATCAGATATTCGGAGCACCATGCAATTTGAAGAACTGACATTAATTATTAGCAGGATGGGTTCATCTCTGACGACCAACATTTGCAGTAGATCTACAAATCAATGAAAATAGTGATTGTTTTTAGCTTTTTACAGTCTCATGAATCTCAGGATCGAGGTTCTTGAATTACCCTACACAACAATGCAAACATGAATATTAGATGACATGAAAATGATTGAGAGCCTGCCAAAGGACCTACACCATCGGAACTCACAAGCACTGGAAACTTATCTAGTCTCTATTCCATAAAGAGCTGAAGACAAAGAGGCAATAGATAATTTGCGTGTTGAGGGGATGTGGCATCTTATATCTCAAAACAGGAAGATTTAGGATACTTATTCCAGGACCTATGACACCAGAAGCAATTCAGCTTAGACCTACGAAGCCAAAAGCAAATACCAGAAGTCCAGAAGTAAATCCACCCACACTTTTGTGTCAGTGCAGGGCAAAAGAGCTTAAACCAGACTTTCACATTTTCTCCGATTACATTATCATGAGATGCAACACATTGTCTACCACTAGCATAGATGAGATGCAACACATTGTCTACCACTAGCATAGAAAATTGGAAACGGAACATGTAGTGATAGACACCAGTCAGCGATCGAAAATGTTCACCTGGTCAGTTGCTGACCAAGAAAATAATGCTCAACCACCCTTGGATGTAAATCCAAGGACAGAGAGAATTATTATTAAGTTGAGGTGTTTTATTTTCCACCATTTGATGTAAATCTAAGGGTTGTTGAGCATAAATTCTTTGGTCAGCAACTGACCAGGTGAACATTTTCGGTCAGCGATAAACTCTCAAGAGGTACAACAGAAAGCAATCCATTAAGATAGGGGAGTGACGATGCTACAATATCAGTGAACGCCACTCCAAATCTACAGGCAACCAGTTTTCCTCAAGTGAAGCAATATGGTTCAAGTCACTCAAAATTAATTCTGAACCAAAAAGCAAGAAACATTACAGAAATGCCTTCGTCAGATGAAGCAAGCATCAATGTATCAAGCCAAACTATCAGTACTCGGAGGGGGAGATAACATCATCTATTTTAAGTATCATCTTGACAACTTGTGTGGCGAGTAAGATTTGCTGCTGCTTTCCAATTAAAGTCTCGAAGACATTCTGCTCACACATATCATTAGTGCCAACATCATTGCAGTCTATTCCACAGTGGGGATTTTTCTCCTGCATACCAAAAATATAAAAACAATAAAAATTGAATGCTACAACGAATGGCTGAAGTTAAAAGTTTACCAGAGAGAGAGAGAGAGAGACTGCAAAATTCAGAATAAATTCGAATCACAAGCTCTATTTACCTGGATCTGCTGAGATTTCACTGCATTTAGTGTTTCAATAGGTTGAAGGCCACTATTCTCTGCAAGTGCCATAGGAACAGCATCCAAAGCATCTGCAAATGCTCTGATAGCATACTGTGGACACAGGGAAGATTCATTGTCACGACAGTGTATTAGTTTAGAGAAAATGCAAGGGAAAGAGTGACGAATTATCTTCATACTTGCTCAACTCCTGGGTGTTTATCTGCAGCTGCCTCTACAGCAACCGAGCAAGCTATCTCTGCCGAGCCACCACCGTAGACAATAGAATTGTTCCGAATAAGATTCCTAGCAACACACAGAGCATCGTGGATACTGCGCTTGGTCTCCTCTATCATCATTTTGTTACCTAATGAATCAAAACACCAAAATCTCTCATAAGAACTTTATAAGCCTTAAAGATGATCCCTTGTCAGGCAAAAAGTACATTAAAAAATATGGTTGATATGAAATCTGCCAACCCTCCACAAATTCATACATTGAATGCTACCAAAAAGGGTTTATCATATTCACACCATTCCACTCAATTGACATGCTGATTCAAGTTGGAGGTAAAAGGAACACAAAAAGTAAAATAGAACCATACCTCCACGGATAAATATGGTTACAGCCCTTGAATTTGCACAGTGTTCAATGTACAGCATTCGATCTTTTGTAGTACCAAATGATTTTTCACGAACCAAGCCAGCCTTTTGAGAAGCAAAAAACTTCTTTATTAGGTTTGAATATACCAAAAAAGAATATAAAACATACGCAAGAAACAATGAATACTTAATATGTGAGATTGCTTCAAGAATAAAACATGGACAATATTCCTGAAGAGTTATACCTTCCCCAACTTATCTGGTGTCAACTCTTGGAACCTAGGCACAATTCTTCCCCCTAAAAATACATAAATGTCATCAATTTGTTGGTAAGAAGGATGACAACATTATAAGACAGAAAATGCTCATATTGTCTATCAAAACAACAAAGGAACAGTATCCAAGCGCTGAAAAGTGCTAAAAATCCAAATACCTGTAGCTATTGCAAT
The DNA here is from genome assembly GCA_024704745.1 of Rosa lucieae. Lineage (NCBI taxonomy): Eukaryota > Viridiplantae > Streptophyta > Magnoliopsida > Rosales > Rosaceae > Rosa > Rosa lucieae. The sequence goes on from CM045495.1 coordinate 53,652,309, forward strand.
TAGTTCCAACTCAACACCACCAACCCATCTGACAGCAGGCAAGTTCCTGTGCATCAATAGGTGATTGGCTTCATCATCAAACCCCCATTGGCAGATGACCAAGGTAGCACCGGCATCCTGCAATTCAATGTATCCATAAGTAAATCCAAATGGAATGATAAAAACAGTGAACAAGGAGTTAACCCCCTTCCCCAAGAGAGTCCACCACAGAAAACAGAGAAGATTCTTAATAGTCAAAAAAGTGGCAGTCATGAAAATCAGAAATTGGTTTATGGTAAATATAAACTAGGATAGGAGGCAATCTTACCTTGCATTTTTGAACCATCTGATCGAAGTATTCCTGTTCTTGCACACGCAGAGTCTGAAACTTTTCCACTGTATCAATATCGACCTTATGCTTTGTCTTTGGCTTCGGGGGCTCAAAGGGACAAGTCAAGATAGCAATTTTTGCATCTTCAATTCGCTTGGGCATTTGTGGATGGCTCATATCCTTGTCAATAAGAATACCATAAACCAGCTCAGTATCCTCTAATTTGCCCCCTACTTTCCCCTCTACTTTAATCAAATCTAGGTTCACATCCTTCCTCTCTAAATCAGCAACAGCAAGAACTGCTCTGACAGCAATCTCAGCAAGGGGACGCTTGCACCGATTGACACTACATAATTAAGAGGAAAATATTACATTCAACTCAATTATACCAATGATATATAGTAAGACAACAAGCCACTAATAATCGGCAATAGAAGGGAAAAAAATAAAGCAGAGCACCACATCCAAATAAGCCAAATTTTCAACATGAAAGCATGTTTATTACTCGAGATAAAATTGTCCGTGCTATTATCATGACAGAAAGCAACATACAGGACGGTGGTTAAGCACAGATGCTAACTATGGCTAAATCACAAAATGGCATACAAGTAGAAAGAAAATTCCAAAAAAGTTTACTTACATCTTTGATGACAAAGTAGTCATGCAAGTCTGAACCAGAGGCTCAATATTTTCCAGTCCAAATTCAAATTTCTTTGATATATGCTGCAAATGATCAACAGCAATCCTGGATGCCATCTCATATCCCTCTGCAACCCTAATGGGATGAATACCGCGCTCCAAGAGCCGCTCAGCCTGCTCTAGAAGTGAACCAGCCAACACAACAACTCCAGTTGTCCCATCACCAATTTCATAGTCCTGACTCTGCGACAGTTCAACCATCAGCTTTGCAATTTGATTGTCAACATCCATCTGCTCCAAGATCGTGGCGCCATCATTTGCTGATAAGAGAATACCAAAGGTAAGAACATCTCAAACCCTATAACTGTATAACATAACCAAAACCAATCGAAATTGAATAACAGAAATTGACAAAAAAAAAAAAAAAATCTTCCAAATCAAATCAAGCAATCAGGTTCATAATACACTAACCAATAGTTCGGAAAAGCATATAGAATTTCAAAACAAACAATCACACAGTGAAATAACCACAAACGAACCTCTACAATTTCTTCTCGCTTACGTAGTTTTAATCTGAAAATGAAGAGCTAAACTCACAGATCCCAATGCCCTAAACCCTAAATCTCAAAACAACCACGAGAAATGACGAAGCAAAAGCTTGAGAAACTTACTGACGGTGACCTCGCCGTCGGGGCTCTGGAGCATCTTGTCCATGCCTTTGGGTCCGAGCGAGGTGCGGAGGATTTTGGCGACGGCCTTGCCGGCGGCAATGTTGGCCTTCTGAGCATCGAGGCCTCTCAGTCGGGACTTCTGCTCCTGCTCCCTCAGGATTATGAATGGCCGGCCGAACTCATCGAAAGCCAGCGCCATTGATGCGCTGCTCTGCTCTGCTCGTCTCACTCTTCACTGAAACTGCTTCTTGCTTTAGGTCTCGGATCTTCTTCTCTCTCAGTTTAAACTAGGGTTTGGGTTCTAGAGTCTCTGACTATTCTATATGAGGTGTTTGTTAATGGGCTTCTTTGTTTTCGTTGGGACTTTGTACATCATTTCAGACTGTTGAGCCCAATTTCAAAGTGGGTTACGACTTACAGTATTGGTTATGTAATACAATTTTTTTTTTCTCACATTATAATAAAAAAGTTCTGTTGAAATCTCAAAATGTTATAAAACAACAACAAAATAAAAGCAGGGTATAAGAAATGATTGTACGATCATTTTGGAATTTTAGAGTATCATATTTGATTTTTTTATCAGAGCGATACTTCTAGTAGTGTATTATAGGGAGCCAAAGCTCTTTCCATTTAAAAACTTTAATAAATTGATTGAGTTGTAGATTCCATTACTTTCTTTTTTCATTCAAATGTAAAAGTTTGTTTGTTTGCTTGCTTAAGTGTAAATGTGGTAACTCGTATTAACATAGCGTTTAATTATGTTCACACTTTACACTAACAATTTATGTTCTCACTAACAAAGCTTGCATGTTCGAGCTTAATTGTTCCTGAGTTTTGATTCTAACTTAAGGTTGATGCATCTCAAGTGTGTGTACATAGCGTTTATAATTGTTCACACTTCACACTAACAATTTGAAGAACACCGGGTTCAAAAGCTGCTAATATTGTTGGTAAAAGTTGTTCAATTTCCACTATACGTACATTGCTTAAAATTCTAATTAGTTTCTACTTAATTATTTCTTTCTTCCTCCAGATATATTGAGCCAAGTCGAGAGACAGTTATTGGCGAAATGGCATGGGGGCTGATTTGAAGCTGTAGTTTCCACGTAACTGTATCATCGATCTATGGCGGTCCACTCGTTCCAACTTCCCAGCCATGATCTAGTCTTTGGCTCCTACATCCCATAACATGTTCATCCTGAATTGTTCCCATCTCTCTCTTAATTCAACTGTTATACTTGAGTAGTTAAGTTCAGGGAACATATATAAGCTTTATATTCATAAACATATAACTGACATTCTTTACAGATACGCCCGGCAGTTTGTCCTTATCTCTCCTTCATCTTTGGTGAGAACATTTATTCTCCCCACCTTGATCATGGCCTTGAGAAATTTTTTACTCCAAGTTTCAGAGCTAGCGGCCATTCTGTACACAATTGCTCCGGTTTGGGGATCAGTAGTCAGTACGTACTTTATCCGATTGAAGCAAGCCTCTCCCTCTCATCAGGTTCACATAGTACTGATTGTCGAGGTCAAGTGGTGTTGTTGGATCACAGTCCACCATTGTACGTAATGCTTGCTCCGCAGGTAATGTGTCTGGTGCTGGGCACTTTCCGGCTAGCTCATCAGCATAGGTTGGGTCCAGGGAAGGGTCTTGGGGCTGAGCTTCGCTATATTTGTATAATCTGTCTTCAATTTAGGTGCATTGTGCTTCGCCAATGGAGTGTGCACCGGACAAGACAACCATATCTTCTGTTGCCAAGCCTCTTTTGGCGAACATGTCTATAATGTCTCCCAGAGGCGTTACAGGTGTAGGGAGGTTGACATTGACATCAGAAGCACGTGAAGTCCTACTGTCACGGCGACCGGCTGGGACATTGTGACGGGGTAGGCCGGCTAGGTAAACGGCTTCCCGAGCAGCAAATGCTAATATGTCAGCGCAGGATACAGTTTGGGGGCACTCCTGCTCTACCTGGGCTTTGATCTCATCAACAACCTCAAGACCTCTGAGTGTTTCACAATTGGCTGGTGATGTTTTCTCTATAGGCTCACCAGATGGTGTCGCCTCCAACAAGATCGAGGCATCACAACCCTGTTGCACACATGATCGAATTGTTAAACATTCTTTAGAGTAATATTTATATATACGCACACAATGACAAAGCCAGAATTCTACTATAGGATCGAGTGTTCAGATCATAAATGAGTGCGGGTTTGAATAGTCAAGAGTTTTATATAATCCACTGTCATTAAAATAATTTATCTTGACATGTTATACGAGAAATGTTATATATAACCAGCACATAAAGTAAATTTTTTTAGGAAATTCTTACCTTGACAGAGCAATCATGGAAAAAAAGGCGGAGGAGGGCAGGAGGGAGCTTGGGATCTTGCTCATGAACACGGGCCACAACCTCAGCAACAATGTCCTCAACCTTGGGGCAACTCGAAGCGTAAAACCCGACATGTAAGCCGTTCCCTTTGCCTTCTGCCTTGGCCTCGGAGGGAAGGATGACGATGGTGAACAAGGTGAAGGTGAGGAAAGTTGCGGCAATTAGACGACGACCCATGCACTACCACAAAATTGGCCTTTAGACACTATTGTTATTGGTGTGTGTTGGGCTTCAGACCACCAATGAATGGTGTGTAAAGGCAATACACACCAGCCCAGTCACCATTGTTTTATGGGTTGCTAAAGCTGCCGTGACAAACACCCATGGATCACTATCATTTTTTTGGTGCCTCAACTGATGGATACTGTTCATGCATTGGTGACAATGACTCAACACACCAATGTTGTGATTGGTGGAATATATGGTTGAATAGTCAGCTCAAGCATATCAATATAATTAGCACCACACCAATTCTATTGGTGACTCTATATTTCTTTTTTTAATAAAAAAAAATTATCATGGAAAACTTAATTATTTTGAATATTATAACATCTAAACACAAATTCACCTAGACTAGAAGATTCCAAAGGTGACTACTGTCTTCTTTCATATGATCGAAACCAGATATTGCTCTCGTCTCTCTCTCATTCCATCACTGAACTACAAGCATAGTGTATAAAGTCCATATCTTTCTCCTACAAGCAGAAAAATACACAAGTTAGCCAGAAATTATACACCTGCAATGACATTTCTTTTGGGGAAGAAACTTAAAACAAACAATAGAAGTCCTCTTATTCAATCTGTTATTTAACATATAAATACATGAATTAAGATTGTGGATGGCAGTAAGCACATTTTGTGTTCATATATGTGATGCAGAGGAGAAAATACAATAGAAATGCGTTTTAAAATGAAGTTGGCTTTACCTTACAGAGGCATATTCCCATAACTCTTGTCGGTACGATTCAGAAACTGAAGTCCAAACCTATGTTGATGGCTTTCCTATCTCAGTGGAATGGAGATAAAGAAGTCTTTTGGTTGAACCCAAGCAATATGTAAACTCATACTGAAGTCCAGGCTTCCCTTGATTTTATTTGTGACTTATATCAAAGTAAGCAAACAGGATTAGCTAGATGAAACTCCAGCCAGAAAGGCATCGTATAAACTTCAAATGTTGTAAAGCCCATATTCTCCCCATCTCCGTTAGGTACCATTACCATTAGGCATGAACTCATAAACGAACATCTGCAGAAGTAGCAATAACACAATTCGATTAATGATATATCATGTGGTCATAATACATTGAACCATTCAATGATACCAGCATGCCACACACATTTATGTTACATAGAAACAACTATGTTTATGTGAAGAGACACTAAGCGAAACAGCAAAATGGATCCATTTATGAGTTCAACTTCCAATTGATAAAGTTCAAACTAAACTGACCTTGTGCAGAATGAGAAGGAAGAAAGATATGTATCTGAAAATCAGTCGACTCACACCAATAAGAGCCATCACCAACTGCAACCCTGCAAATCCCAAATAGCCAAGAAACCAAATCAGAACACTATGCCATCAAAACATATAAGAAAATCAGATTTTAAGCAAACAAAACATGAAAACTACCAAGAAAACTTAACCAAATTTTAATAGACAAAAATTAAGAAGTATAACTCCGCACAAAACCACAAATAACCAACTCTTTTCCTGAAAATCATCAAATCTCAAGAAGAAATTGAGAATCAGAAATCAATGCAGTAGAACTCACCTGGGATTAGTTCTGGGAGCCAATTGAACAACAATAGAAGAACCAATATAACAGATTATACAAAAGAATGCCGCAGTAATTTGAGATAGAATTACACAATAAAAATTATCACCCCTATATAACAGCAATAGATAAAGCTACCAACACAGAAGATAAAGACATGTCAGAAAATAATTATCCCACTATCAACTTCTTCCCTAAAAAGTCAACGAAACAGTGAAATAGATTCACATGATAAAAAAATAAAAAGGTAAATTTTCACAGATCTAAAAAATTCATGAACATGATGAAAGAGTCAAATGTCACTCTTTTCACTACTCAATAAGATGAATATCACAACCCTAGCTGAAATGTAAATACAGAAAGGGAGGCATACCTTGAACATGGCAACAAATCCAACTTGGACAGATTGTTGGGGAACTAACAATCAAAATGTAGGAGCTGTAGTTTGCCAAAAAAAAAAAAAAGTGTAAGAGCTGCAAAGAAAAAAGAAAAACGCATAGACTAACAAAATCAATGAAGGGCCTTCAAATTTTAATTGAGGATTAAAAAAGAATTATACATGAATATCCAATAACAGATTTCAGAACTGGAGAAGCCAACAACATATAAATTGAATATCTAAGAGCATCAAAGGAGAGTTCTACCTGCAACCAATTTTTATAAAAGCCTCCAATGTAGACCCTCTTTGATTCTCTTTAGACTGTCACAAAAACTTGAATTGAGCTGCATAATAATCAAATTAACTGAAGTTAGAAAGGGATTCCATACAAACCATTATTATGATAAAACTATCACATCTCCTCATAAAAAAACATTATTCAGATGAGGTATGTTCATTAACATATACAAAATAAGAAGTTTGAAATTGTAGGTAGATTACTGAATAAAATTATTCCCATTAGTTCATAAGAAGTTGACCCAGAAATTTTTATCCCAAAAACGCATATGCAACAGAAAAAAAAAAATTTGCTTTCATTATCAGAGAATTATGGCAAAGAGTAAACCATGGAAAAGTGTTAAATATATATATAATATCATCGATAGTGGATTATGACCATCAAAAATTGAAACCGAGCTTATAATCGGTGAGAAATCCTGGATAATAAAACCTAAGATTCAAAACTTGATTTTGTCAACATTTTCCCAGGAATGAATCAGATTGACTGTGCACACCAACACTTATTCGGGAATCAAATAGAAAAAAATTGAAATGAAATAAAGAAATCGAACCCGGTGTGAGGAAGAAGGACCAAGAAGGAGTTGCGATTGCAGGCAGCTTCGTCGCTCTGAATCGGTGACTTGTAGAGATAAGGACACAATCTGAAACGGACTTGAAGGCATTTGATTTATGAGGATTTATCACCTCATCCATCAGAAGAACCAGATGATCAAGATCTAGTCGCGGCGACCAGATCTTGGTTTCCTTTCTCTTTTTCTTTCTGAGAAAGACGCTCCGATATCTATATACGTTAGAAATGATTTTATTATTTGGCTATCACCAATGTTAATATAGTGCTTATTGTTTTAAAATATATAGCTAATGACTTTAATTAGGACTGAGCTAGTCACGTGGCAGTTTCTCATTAAAAGTGATAAGATAAAAACAAGATAAGCACCGTTGTGGGTATTGGTGGGTTATTGGAATAGTGATGCTCCACTACCCAAACGTAGAATGAGATTGAATATGTGATAATAAAACTATGTTGTCACCATTAGCCTAAAAGTGGGGAAATATTAGTATCCTTAGCCCACATTTGTGATAGTGATGTCTATGTCAATACTCAATAAATTGATTGATGACTACTGCTTTTCTTCTTCTTGCAATGACGTCACAACTTGTATATTGTGTGGGGTTCTTTTATGTGCCTATCACAAACAGCGTGGTTGTTGGAATTCTTGTTTTTAGTTCTAGAAATGTGCTGAAACTGTGAAATTCAGTTTTATGTTGGTATAACCGGCCATTGACCGATTGCCAAATATGTGTTTTCTCGTTTTTGGTTCTTGAAAGTTGGTAATGTTTTTCCTTTCAAAAATTTGTTAGGCTGTTGTTAATTCTGTTCTAAAACTCAAGTTTGGAGATTGGTGGTGGAACAAATCAGCTATGTATCAATAGTTGCCTTCTTTGGACACAGAGAGAGGGAAATATATAGTTGCCTTAGATTCGATTCTAACTACTCTAAATTCGTGCTTTTATAGAATTAGATTCTACTGAAATGATCCAAACGTGAAAGAATTGTATTAAACGTCATGCTGGGGATTCTCTGTTTAACACCAAGTACCTTCAAATTGTTTTTGGTAAAATAAAAAATAATAAATCGAGACAGAGTTTAGTGGAGAATGAGTCAAAGAAGTCGAGAAGTATTCTATGCACCGACGGTGAAGAACTTAGGAATCTAATTAACTATACACATAGATCCTTCAATCATATTCCCTGTAACAAAAAGAAAATGTTCCTTTCAAAAAATAAAAAATAAAAAAATTCATTAACTATTTAAGCCATTCTATTATTGGGTGAAATTCCATGCCCACATTTTGAAGGTGATGATCAGGACATACTAAAAGTTATTTCAAATTAAAATTTGATGCTATAATTGAAGAATCAATACATGATTAGAGTGAAAGGTGTGTGTTTCTTATTTAAGTATTTTATTGTTCTAACATGAACTGAATCATTTAGTTTTTGTGGAACTACCTGGTAGTTAATGATTTCAGCAGATAGACTAAGATTGATACCTTTCCATCACCACCATCAAATATCGTCATAATTGTATTGAGAGAAGAGAAAGTACTGTTGGAGAAATCGGTGTCCAGAGATATATTAATCTCCTGCCCTGACGCCCTTGAATTGAATAGGTAGGAGTGATAGCAACCTTTCTCTTCTACCTATGAACTTAAAACTAGCTCCTCACTCTTGAAGAAGATTAGAGATGATATTAAAGCCGTGAGGTGTGATCGGAAAAGAGAGACAAGGCTAATGAGTGAGATCAGCTAGGAGTATGGGTTTGGGTAATGTAGCAGTCAGAGGAGAGAGACGAGACTAGGTCTTCTCGAAGCGAGAGGAAACTTCTTCTTCTCTTCTCTCCCGTTCTCTCTCTCTCTCTTTTTTTCCTCCTTTTCTATCTTTCTTTTTGCCTCCACGAAGACTCTCAACCTTTCCCTTTCTCTCCAGATTTGCTATGTGTCAACAAGAAATATAATACCACGTGTAGGCTTAGAAACCTACATATATAATTCATTTAACTTTCTTTGAATACACATTGAGTACTCAATTTTTTGATTTACTACAAGTAACTAATTTATATCTAATTTATATTTGATTTGTTTTAGTTAACTTCTCAATACTGGATATTACAGATATATATCAAATACAAACATCCAGTCAGAGAACATCTTGAATCTTATTTTAACTTGGTAATTAGAAATACATGCATGCAAAGAGGGGCAACGTATGGATTAGGTCACCTCCTTCCTGCACTTAGTTGGTCGCAGCTATATGTTTATTACTGCTTACACACCAGGACGCTCATGCGTCTACACATACAAACACACGTACATATAACACGTACAGAATCTAAAATACGTACTTAGCAGTTAAGCTCATGCATGAACTAAAAGCACGGTTTAATTACTTTTCTATATACCTTTGTTTTAGGGTATAGGTGACAAGTTCATTGAGCTCGGTCTCGAGAGAGATGAAGCCATCCTTGTCGACATCGGCACAGATTCGTCCTCGCCAAGCTCTGTAGTGGGGCAAGTTTGCCCCAAGTTTAGCAAACGCAGCCTTCACCTCATCCCAGGACAGCTTGCCGTCTCCATTCAGGTCAAAGCTCTTGAAAATATTTATGATCCGCTCCTCAGTGTACGGAACCTCAGGATGTTTACTATCCACGAAAGCTGGGTACCACCTCATCTTACAATCTTTCCGCTGTGGCATATATCTGTGTATGATGGATCACTGGGTTGAGCATATATATAGGGCTCTGGGCTGGTCCCTCCATATATATTCCAATTCTAGGAGTCAGTCAGGTGTACGTTTCGTGTATAAGCTAAATACACAGTAGCACGATTAGAAATAGATTGATATAATTGATTAATTATCGTGGATTCGTTTTGCTCTGGTATATACGTGGACTTTGAGCCACTTATATGGGACGATATGAAATATGTACTCGTAACACTACACATTTATTCAAAAGTATTGTGCATATAAATTGTAACTTGTTTAAGGATATCTCTATTTGTGTTTGATCCAAACTCTAGGTTACTTGACCTAGTGGTAATAGGGTTCAATTAGAAAAATCTAGAGATTATCTTTCCTTGTATGATTCTAACTCTATGCATTGTAATCCTCTATATAAAGAGGCCTCTATTATCAATGTGAATACATAGCGAATTTCTCTCAATTTCAGTTTCTCTACAATACGTTATCAGCACGAGCCCTAACCCTAGCCCTAAAAACCAAAACTCTTCTCACCAAAACAGCCGCAAGCTCCTAGCCTTTTCTAGCCATGCCGTAAGCTGCCCATGCAGCCCTTGCGCACCCATGTGCCACCTACTGCCCATGCAGCATTGCGGCACTACTGCTTGCCCTGCAGCATAGCAGCTCGCTCGTTCTTGTGCAGATCAGTCTGCTTGAACGCCCCGAAACGTCTTGTTCGGGACCTCTGATCAAAATACTTTCTTCATAAAAGTTGTTCATCTCTGTCTCTTCTATCTGACCTCCAAATGTCAGCCCTATTGGAGTCGTTTTGAGATCTGTACAGTATTCAAGGTGGGAGCTGTTCAGCATGCTCGTTCCTGTGCATATCAGTCAGTTTTCAAGCCCCGAAACTTCTATTTTGGAACTTCGGATCAAAATTCTTCCTTCATCAAAGTTGTTCGCCTCCATATCTTCTATCTGACTTCAAAATTTTAGCCCTATTGGAGACGTTTTGTGACCTGTACGACAATCGGAGTGGGAGCTATTTAGAAGCGAATCTGCTCCGAATTTCAACAAGTTTGATTCGCCTAGGACTGAAGCTTGTTTGCAATCCTACAATGAGGATCGAGTGCGATCCGCAATCCTAAGAGGTATGGTTTACTAAAAGTTCCCGTTTTTGAGTTTTTATTTCAATTTCTCTTCTTTTTCTCGGGGGACTTGCAACCTCCCTTCTTCTACCCCCCTTTCTTCATTATAGGAGAGACCAAATTAAGCCGAACTGTGGGGGTTCGTGCTCACTCCAAGCTTAGACCTTGTTGAGATCTCCAAACTTAGAGTTTGTAGAGAATTTATGATCGACCACTTACATCATTGTTTCGATCTAATCTGATATCTCTTGGAATCGAATTTCTTGGAAGCGACTACGCTCGGAAATTCCTAATTTTTTTGAAGCGATTACGCTTAGAAATTTCATATGTTTTCGTGGTAGCCTATTTCGCTCCGAAACTAACCCTAATTTCTTGTTCTCTTTCAGGATGAGTAACCTGAACAAATTGGACTTTGCTCCATTGGGAACAACTGGCTCTGGATATCACAGGTGGGTTCTATCCGCCGGCATCTCAAGGCTATAGGAATCTTGGATATGATTCTTGAGCCTAGCCAGGACGTGATAACTGTTGAGCAAGCTCAAGCTTTGGAAGCAAATGGAGTAGCCTTAGAGGCAAATAAGGAGAAAGCCATCATCCTAATGACTCATCATATGGATGATTCGCTCCAGTACGAGTATATGAATGAAGAAGACCCCAGAAGACTGTGGGTCTCACTCGAAGAAAGATTTGGCAACGTCCGTGACTCCTTGCTTCCTGACCTAGAAGTGAGATGGCATAACCTCCGCTTCTGTGATTTCAAGTCAGTTCTTGACTATAACTTGGAAGCACTTCGCATTAAATCCTTAATAGAATTCTGTGGTAAAGAGATCATAGATGCGATGTTGATTGAGAAGACTCTCTCTACCTTCCCCGTCTCTGCATTGATGGTTGCCAAGAACTATCGAATCGATGTAAATGCAAGACGGATCACAAGGTTTCATGAGCTCATTGGAGCTATGAATGTCACTGAAAAGCATGACAATATCCTTGTGAAGAACTATAATTTGAGATCCGCGGAAACAGAACATATTCCGGAATCTAATTATAGTCGCACCTCTAAGAGAGGGTGCCAAGAGCGAAACCCTAATCTTAGGTATACTTCTGGACATTCTGATCTATATAATCGCTCTACTTGGGAAGGTAACCGCCAAAATAGGCGAACACGGAACCGAAGAGGTAAACGTGGAAAGAGAGAGGGAGGCAACGCCTCTGGCAATGTTGGTGGCGCGACCAACACTAAGAGCCATCTAAATGACGCTTTCAAAGCGCCTCAATCAATGGAGTTCGAGCAAAGAGATGTATGTTCTCGATGTGGAGTGTCTAAGCAGTGGGCACACATTTGTAGAGCTCGTGAAGAACTTGTCACCGCCTACAAAGCATATTGTGAAGCAAGAGAAGCTCACTATGTGCAACAAGAAGATCAAGAAGATGATCTAGAGTGAAGAGTTGAAGACTACAAATCTAGCTGGGATCAATAGATCGCCAATTCTGTGTAAGTCTTTATTTTTCCAAGAGATGTAATAGGCAATTGCCATATGCTTTGTAGTAAATGCCAATGGTTTAGTCTTTCTTCAAAGTAGGCTCACCCAAAGTAAGTGTGATGTCTAGGAAGGTTCTGAGATTAGTGGTACTTAAGCGAGCCTTGCTCCACCGACATCTCTCTACTCACCTGGTCACATTTATTTTGGAATTACCGAAAGAAGTTAGACGACTACCATTGTTTTGCATTAGCTAGCATTTGGATTAGATTCTCCTAATGGTTAAGAGACAATGATGTACTTTGTTGGCTTATGAATAAAATTTCAAGTTCTTTTCATTATGACTCAATTTTGATTCTGAGCATATGACTTTGTGACTACGATGGCTGGGCCATCAGTATTAATTCAAGGACATGGAATAGCCCAAGTTCCACTTGCCAAATGGCACCCTGATTACAGCTGTCACAGAAACTCTCTACGCTCTTAAGGCAAATCGTACCCTATGAATAGCCAACGAATTCCATGCGAAAATGCATGTAGAGAACGGAAATGAGTTCCTTTGCAATACCTTTAATGATTGCGAACAAAGACGCATCTTAGAGAAGTTTATGTGTCTCTCTAGTGGACTCTATGTCACTATTCGAGCTATTAATCAATAAAAGTTATGAGAGAAGATCTCTTGGATTTAGACACATATTGGCTTTGTCACGACAGGATAGATCATCCTAGTTATGATATGATGATCCGTCTACAAAGACTTCACATGGAAATCCTTTCTCTCGAGCGAAATGAAGCATGAATCAAAAGTTGATTCCTGGACTAAGTGTGACCGACGCTGCTGCCTAGGGCACTGCCTCCGTCCACCACCAGCCTAGGGCTGGCGCAGTCCCTATCCATGACGCCATGGATGGCGTCCATCATCGTGATGGCACCCCAGGTGATGCTGCAATTACTAACTTGCTTCAAATAGCTTTTTAGATGCCCAGGCCTAACCAAAATACTCAATGGTTGCTTCTAAGGTCTCTCGCTCATTTTACAAAGCCAGTTCCTTAGGGAAATTAGGACTGAGACCGTCCTATGCAAAGGATATGACAATACTCATTCTGTTCTTACAAAGAATCCGTAGGGATTTTGTGGATTGATTCAACCAACTTGCGGACGCTTAAATATTTCATGATATTGGTTGACACGCAAACACGCTGGTCACGTGTTTAGCCATTGTCCACCTATAAATGCTGCTTACGCTATACTCCTAGCACATATCATATGACAACGGGCTCACTCCCCAGATCATCCTATTCAGTCAATTGGATTTGACTATGCTAGAGAGTTTACATCGAAAGACTTTCGATGGATATTGCAATGGGCTTGATGTTGGACATCACATCCCCTTGTACACACCCAAATGGTCTTGCGGAAACGACTACAATGATAGTTCGGACATTGGTAATGCGCACCAATCTCCTTATATCCGCTTGGGGTAATGCAATATCGCATAAAGCTATGCAAATTCGTCTACGACCCACCGCCACTCAATGTACCTCTACGTTACAGCTAGTGACTGGGTACAAATATCATACTTACGCATATTTGAGTGAGCCATTTATGTGCCAATTGCGCTGCCACATCGCTCTATGATGGGTCCTTACAGACGAATGGGCAACTACGTTGGATTTGAGACTCCAACAATCTTCCGCCACTTAATGCCCTTGCAAGGCGATCTCCTTACCGCTAAATTTGCGGGTTGTCACTTTGATGAGACTGTCTTCCCGTCGTTAGGGGGAGATAAGAACAAGGATGTTCAGCAGGAACGACAGGAATTATCGTGGCATGTCCCCACTATGTCTCATCTCGATCCCTATTACATTGACGAGATCACACAAATATGCTGCAAACATGCCTGCAAGGAAGCACGTTCCTACGAGAGGACGTAGCGCCACCCTACAAGGAGGTAGGCATGGCGCCAACGCTAAAGAGAGTGGCACTCTGGCGTTACAGGTCATGGCCCCAGCTAGGATGCGTGGAAAGGCCCGTGGGTTCGAAGGATACTTTGGCACATTCCAATCCTTTGATCATCAAGACTCAAAATCCGTCTCATGAGTATCTTCTGGGTTATGGTTATCGTTGGGGGACGCCTCAACGTCAGAACCTATTCCTGAGAATATAGAGCTCTATGAAACTTACACTAGTGTACATGAGACGTGGGATAGAAACTCCATCATAATTGATGATGTAGTTGCACATTTCGTTGCGCATGAGTTTGTTAAGTCTAATGATATCGAACCACGCTCCATTGATTAATGAATGCCAACGTAGAGAAATTTGGCCTAAATGGAAAGATGCGATCCAGGTTAAGATGGATTCTCTAACGAAGAGGAAGGTTTTCGAGCTAGTGATGTCAACACCTCCTGACATAAAACATGTTGACTAATGGGTCTTCGTTAGAAAGCGTAGTGAGAAAAAGAGATGGTAATCTCGCCTTATGGCGCAAGGCTTCTCACAAAACGCCCTGGAATCGACTACGATGAGACATATTCTCTCGTAATGGATGTCATTGCACTCCACTACCTTATCAGTTTGGTAGTTTCCGAATAACTGAACATGCAACTTACAAATGTGGTCACTACGTATCTCTATAGGGATCTAGATACAGAATATACATGAAGGTTCATGGTGAACTTCATTTACCCAAGTCAAATGGCTCTAGACCATGGAGCGCATTTACAAAGAGGTTGAAACGCTCGCTAAAATGACTACTTGATTGGGAGGGGATATGCCCACGCGTTTCCATAACAAGTTTCGGATTCTATCGCGGTTCATGTTGGACATGATCTTCATTAGAAGCCCTTAAAGAGTTAAGGGAAACCGCTGAACACTTGAAATCCGTAGTTTGAGATGAATGATTTTGGGTGAACACGATTATGTCTCGGTTTAGTACTTGAGCATCGTGTCGATAGATGCTTAGGCATTTTGACAAGGTCAAACCTTCAAGCACCCCCATGATCGTTCGTAGTCTTGATCCTGAAAAGGATCCTCTTCGTCCAAAGGATGATGACCAAGATGTTCTAGAGGCAGAAGTGCCTTACTTGAGTACAATAGGCGCATTATTGTACTTAACTCTATGCACATGACCGGACATCTCATTTACCATGAACTTGTTAGCTAAGATATAGCTCTACGCCAACGCGACGCCATTTTGATTGGTGTAAAAGATATCTTTCAGTACTTGAGATGTACGATTGATATGGGCTTGTTCGATCCCTAAAGAGAGAAGATGGATTCAGACCCATCACACACCAGAAACGCCGCCAACGCTGGCCTGCGTTCTCTATCCCCATCCCAAAACGATATAAGTGTTTTGGAAGGTTTTACTGATGCTGGGTACCTCTCTGACCCACACAAAGGTCGCTCCCAAACTGGTTAAGTGTTCACCATGGGAAAAGACCGTGATATCTTGGAGGTCTACAGAATAGACCTTAGTCGCTATATTCTCGAACGATGCAGAGACTATTGCTCTTCACGAAGTGGTTCGTGAATGTATATGGATTAGATCCATAATTACGCATGTTCGAACAATTGTGGTTTGAAGTCTACCACAAGATGAGCCTACGAGCATTTAGGATAATGCTGTTCGTTTTGAACAAATGAAGCAAGGCTACATCAAAAGCGACAACACCAATTAAGCATAATCAGTAACAACAGACTCCTCAAATACCAAAGTGAACTAGGTTCGATCTGAGGATAATGTGGCAAACTTGTTTACTAAGTCATTGCCCAAATCCACGTTCGAGAAACATGTGGCAAGAATTGGCTTGCGGAAATTATCTAAACTCCCATGATCGTAGTCATCAGGGGGAGATGCAGACATCAGGAGGAGATGTCTACATGTTCAACTCGAAACGTGAAGGGTGTGTTGTGCTCTTTTTCCCCTTCGACCGAGGTTATTTTTGTCCCACTGGGTTTTTGTTACTCGGCAAGGTTTTTAACGAGGCAACAAGAGAAGCACCGCGTTTGGACAACACAAGGGGGAGTGTTTAAGGATATCTCTATTTGTGTTTGATCCAAACTCTAGGTTACTTGACCTAGTGGTAATAGGGTTCAATTAGAAGAATCTAGAGATTATCTTTCCTTGTATGATTCTAACTCTATGCATTGTAATCCTCTATATAAAGAGGCCCCTATTATCAATGAGAATACACAACGAATTTCTCTCAATTTCAGTTTCTCTACAACATAACTGAAATTTGTGGTCGAGTTTTTTTTTTTTTTTTAATATCCGAATTGTAGTCTAGTTTACTAAAACGTAAAACTATTAATTAAGATATTGGGCGTGAATAAATAGATTCCTACATGCTTAACATTTTCCCATGATCATATGTAGCTAGCTTTAGCGTTCAACATTCATATTGATAAGTTTCTTGCGTGCACATGAAGCTTGGAATGTACTTTAGCGCGCAAGTGAATTAAATAGAGATGCTTGTGTTACTTGGTAGAAAGGGTTCCTGATGAGCTTTTCCACAATAGTAAAATGGCATAGCAATGCCGTTACTCCAAATGACCGATTGAAAGCAACAATCCAAGGTACAGCTGGATCAATGATGTAATTATCAGAAGGCTGAAACAGAGATGTTGGCATCGCTGGGTTTGCCCGCGACCAGTGATCCCAATCGAGCGATCCGAAACGTGGTACGATCGCGAACCAGATCGGTAATTCCAGCGACCCCATATTTACCCAGCATCAAGTCGGGTGTTCTTCAAGAATCAACACTTTGTCGTCGGCGAGATCTCTGAAGAAGCTTATATGCTATTATCCCAACATCTCTGAAGAAGCTTCTGTGCTTTCTTTTATGTGAATAACAGCATTTGAGTTTATCCTTTTTTTGTTTTTCTGAAGAAGATAATTAATGACTCGGACCAAAAAAACAAAAAGAGAAGAAGATAATGACTATTCCGATAGAAAAGAAGATAATATCTAAAAGATTTTTATCCTAAATCCTTATTACCTCTAGTATCTAATTTTACTTGTCTACCCTTTCAAATTAATGTTGTTTTCCTAGTATATGTATGAAGGGTATTTACATAAAATATTTATATTTATCATATGTATGGTTATCTATTTATTATTTTTTCATAATTATGTTTATCATATGTAATCTATCTTTGATTAAAATTTTAACTAATATATTTTAGCGTACCGCGTAGCATAGAGACTAGCGTACTACGTACTCGTACCACATACCCGTATCGCAACGACCCACGATTTAGGTAACACTGGGCTGAAAAATGTAGTATAGTTCATCTTCTCTTTTTTTCGTTTTTTTAATCAATTACTGGCTAGCGATCGAGTACAGATGAACTAATAATCAGTTTTAGACTTCTACCACATGCTTCTTCGGAATTAGTCACCCTAATGGGAGATTCTGTCATACAGAGATAGAGCTACGACATATATTATATTTTTGGACCATTTCGATCAGCTATTGAAAGCAGTTCTCTAAGATTAATGGAAGAACATGATGCACATATATGTGTGGTAGAAGATCTCCTAACTAATATCTTGAATTATTGGATCGTATCAGGACCCCACATGTGACCTGAGACCGCTTTAGTCAGAGAGGCATCTTCTGGTTTCTGGTCGCTTGCCCTAGCTCTTCTGCATCCACAATTTTAGTTCAAAGTCTGGAATAACTAGAATCAAAATCGAATAGCTTGAGACAATTATTCCTCGTCTTTTGGGTGGGTGCGACGTGCACTTGGATTTTAATGCTTGGGGTTGAAGTATTGAACTATGAGTGTGGATGAAATATCAAGTGTCCCCTGCTACCATGGTAGATTCTTTAGGATAAGAACCGAAAGAAAATATCTGTGCAAACACATCAGTATAAACTTTTAGAAATTTGAATACGATATAAACTCTGAAGCTTCATGTGAATCGAATAAGCCCAAGTTCCCTGTTCATTTCCAAATAGGTCTTGGCTTAGGTAAAGTTGATATTCTTGAAACATACAAGCAGAAGCCAATCTCGTGTCTGTTATTCCATATAAATAAAAGCAAAGGAATATTATACCAATGAAAAATGGAAGAGAATATATTGTCTAGATCTGATATATCTAACATCGAATAAAAGTTATTTATCTTTCTTATTTAGTCTGACAAATCTTATCAAAGTTAAGGTCGGTGTTGTGTCACTACGTAGGAACTCTATCCGGCTCTTCTTGTTAGGTAAGCAGTTGTCTTCTTAAGGGCCACTGGCAATGACTACATGCCTTGAGCCTTAAGGTAGGTAGTCGCCTGCTTCGAGTATTGTTTTAATTGATACGTGTCATGTGGAGTCAGTGTACACCAATTTTCGATCGGGTTGTTCGGAAGCGTAGAATATCTTTATTTAATTGAAATATATAACCTTTCATAAATTAATTTGAAGGGTTACAAAATGTTAGGGAGCCAACCCTAACAGAAAAGCAAATGTAAATCTAGAAGAGAAATTTGAAGAAGAAAATAACAGTTATCAATATTCATCATCGTTTATCCCAGCAATTGCAATATATAGTTGGAAGAGCTGATAGACTAGACACGTGGCGTCACTACAGGAATGCAGTCACCTTCATGTGACAGCAAGGAGATGCTTCGCCCAATGTGATGAGACGGTGCGTTTTGGTTAAATGAAACGGTGAGTTCGGACTATGAGCAGACTTAGTCAAAACAGAAAAGTTTATGTTGACCTTTCTAACATTCGAACCCCCTTGAATTAAAACTTGACCTCAAGTTTACAGTCTCTGCATCATAACTTGAAGAAGATGAGGATGCTTGGGCAGAACTTGAAGAAGATGAGGACGCTTGGGCAGTGGGGTCGAAAGTTGGGAATCTAGCCCTGATCATTTCAATATCTTCCCAAGTTGCTTCTTCTGGTGTGGTTCCAACCCAGTGTACCAGCCACTGGTTAACAGTAGTGCCTTTCTTTTTTATGGTTCGTTGTTCCAACACTGCAGCAGGCTCCCACCTAGGGCTGTCATGATCAACCACATGTGGTAGCTGAGATGTGGCAGTAACTGATTCACCAATTTTTTTCTTGAGCAAGGAAACGTGGAACACATTATGGATTCTTGCAGATGATGGAAGTTTCAGTCTATATGCTACCTTTCCCACTCTCTCCATCACCTCATAGGGTCCATAGTACCTAGAAGATAGTTTGTGGAATGCCTGTTGTTGAAGGGACTGTTGTCTGTAAGGTTGCAGCTTTAGATAGACCCAGTCACCTACTGCAAACTCCCTTTCTGTATGTTTTTTGTCATAGTAGAGTTTCATTCTTGCCTGTGCAAGATGTAAATTTCTTCTGAGCAGGGCTAGGAGTTCATCTCTACCTTGCAGCTGCTGGTCCACCTTAGCCACTGAAGTAGATCCAGGTAGATAAGGAATGATGGATGGAGGGGCATACCCATACAAAGCCTGAAAAGGAGACATCTGTATTGCAGAGTGAAATGCTGAGTTATACCACCACTCAGCCCAAGGTAGAGCTTGGACCCAGGAGTGAGGCTTTTCTCCAACCACACATCTCAAATATTGTTCCAAGGTTCTATTCAGGTTCTCTGTTTGACCATCAGTCTGGGGATGATAGGCTGTAGACATACTGAGTTTTGTACCCTGGAGTTTAAAAAAAGATTCCCAGAACAAGCTTAAGAAAACTGGATCCCTATCTGAGATTATGTTTTCAGGCATTCCATGTAGTCTAAAGATTTCTTGGACAAACAGATGAGCTACAGAAATTGCTGTATATGGATGAGATATAGGAATGAAGTGCGCAAATTTGGTCAATCTGTCTATGACCACCCAAATTATTGTTTTTCCATCTGAATCAGGTAGACCATCTATAAAATCCATGGAAATCTCTGTCCAAGCATTTTCAAGTATAGAGTTTGGTTGTAGTAAACCTGGGGGAGAGATGGTTTCATAGTGATTGAGCTGGCAGACGTGACACCTCGCAATATACTCTTTTATATCTCTTAACATTCCAGGCCAAGCAAAAGTCCTCTTAATTCTCTGGTATGTTCTAGTCCTCCCCGCATGGCCCCCTGTAACACCTTCATGCAGCTCTTGCATAATCTTAATCCTCCAATTGTCCACTTTTGGTACAAAAATTTTACCCTTGTAGAACAGTTGGTTGTTCTGCATAGAATAATGCTTGGTGACGCCACTGTTTGACTACAAGGTTTGCATCTTAGCTGTAGCTTCAGGATCCTTCAAACAAGCTTGCTGCATTTCCAACACAAAATTGTGTATTGGCTGGGAAACTCCTGTGATGGCTGCCAATTCTAACTTTTTGATAATGCATCTGGGGCTGCATTATTTTTCCCAGCTTTGTAATGGATGGAATAATCATAACCCATAAGTTTCAATAACCATTTTTGCTGAGCAGGTGTAGTAATTCTTTGTTTGAGAAAGTATTCAATAGTCCTGTGATCTGTGTAGATGGTGAAGTGATGTCCTAACAGATAAGGCCTCCAGTGTTGTACCGCAAAGACCACTGCCATCATTTCCTTGTCATAGACAGACAAGATGGAGTGTTTTGGCCCCAATGCCTTGCTCAAGAATGCTATTGGATGCCCTTCCTGTGAAAGGACAGCCCCAATTCCTTTATCTGATGCATCACACTCAATCACAAATGGCTTAGTGAAATCAGGTATGGCTAAGACGGGTGTTGAAATCATTGCACTTTTCAATGCTTCAAAAGCTTTATCTGATGTGTCACTCCAAAGGAAGCCGTCTTTCTTGAGCATGTCTGTGAGAGGTTTAGCAATGGAACCAAAGTTTCTTACATATTTCCTGTAGTAGCCAGCCAAACCAAGGAACCCTCTCAATCCCTTGACAGTCTTAGGCTTTTGCCAATTCCGAATGCACTCTATTTTGGCTGGATCCACTGCCACTCCTGAAGCATTGATGATGTGTCCCAAATACTCGACCTGTGGCACTCCAAAGCTACATTTACTCTCTTTGACCCTGAGTTTATGTTGTTGTAATTGCTCAAACACAATCTGCAAGTGAGTCAGGTGAGCATCTAGCGTAGGGCTATAGATGAGGATATCATCAAAAAAAACTAACACAAATTTCCTCAGCTGTTGTCTTAGAACATCATTCATAACTGATTGGAATGTTGAAGGAGCATTTGTCAGGCCAAATGGCATAACAAGGAATTCGTAATGGCCTGAATGAGTTCTGAAAGCTGTCTTTTGGATGTCTGCCTCACTCATCCTGATTTGATGGTAACCAGACCGGAGATCTAACTTAGTAAATATGGTTGCACCATGCACCTCATCAATGAGTTCATCCACAACAGGGATAGGGTACTTATCCTTCACAGTTGCAGAGTTGAGTGACCTATAGTCCACACACATTCTCCAGGTACCATCCTTTTTTTTTACAAGCAATACAGGCGATGAAAATGGGGAAACACTAGGCCTGATAATACCATTGTCTAACATTTCCTGCACAATTTTTTCAATTTCAGATTTTTGAAAATGTGGATATCTATAAGGTCTTACATTGATTGCCGGTGTGTTGGGAAGTAGTTCAATCCTGTGGTCATGAGCCCTTACAGGTGGCAGTCCAGTAGGTGGATGAAACACATCTGCATACTGCTGTAATAGTTTCTTGATTTCAGGTTGCATTCCCACTGGTGTTTCAGAAGTTGTAATAGGATTAAGTTGCACCATTAAGGCTTCCTTCTCCTTTCGCAACAACCTAGTCATGGATTTGCAGCTCACCACTGAAGCATGAGGTTTGGTTTCTCCCTGCAGCATGTACTTAACACCTCCATTTCTGAACTGCATCTTCATATTTTCAAAATTCCATGTAATATCTCCCAAAGTCTTGAGCCAAGTAGCTCCCAGAACCATCTCACACCCTGAAATAGGCAACACATAAAATTCAGCAGTAAACACATATTTCTGTAACTGTAATTCCACCTGGACTTTTCCAGTTGTCTGCATGATAGCCCCACTGGCTAACCTCACTCTCAAGGGATTGATGTCCATGATTACAGTTTTCAAGTTTCTTAATAGAGAGGGATGGATAAAATTATGGGAGGCTCCCGAGTCGATAAGAACATGAATCATTCTCTTGTTAAGCATCCCCTTAAGTTGCATGGTGTCTACCGTGCCTTGATCTCCCAATACCTGAAGTTGGATTTCCGGTTCTTCATGTACCTCAATCACTGGAACTGCTTCAATGGGATCAGTTGCTCCTGGTCCCGGTAATTCTATTTCTTCTTGAATCACTTCTATGATCATAGCTTGCCCCCTCCTGCAATTGTGACCTGGCCGGAACATTTCCTCACAGAAGAAGCATTGGTTTCTTGCTCTTCTATCCTGGTATTCTGCCTGAGTAAGCCTTCTATTTCCACCTTGGTTGTTATTGTTCACTGGTGGAGCCACTGGGATTGGATGTCTAACATTGAAGCCTTGGGTTCTAACCGACTGGGGCATGGGTTGCAACCCCCTATTCTGGTTGCTAGTTGGTCCGCCAAGAGCAGTCCTAGCAGCAATCTGACCTCTAGCTTGGTTTTTGTGGGAGTTATCTCTGTCTTCATAAATCTTGGCCAACTCGAAGGCCTCATACAATGTTTTAGGTTTGAGTGCCTTCACATCAGCTCTAATCTCACCTTTTAATCCTCCCAGAAAGCATGAAAGCAAGACTTGCTGGGAAAACCCTGGGGCTCTCCTCGACAATCGAGTGAACTGCTCCATATAGTGTTCCACAGTGCCAGTTTGGTTCATTTTAGCTAGAGCTGACTGGTAATCAACCACATTATACCCACTGAATTCTCTCATCAACTAATCAGCAAGGCCACCCCAAGTGTGAGGGAACTCATGCTTGAACATATACCACCTGTCAGAAGCCTTATCAGTCAAATGCATAGTGACTATAGCTAATTTCCTATCCTCTGGTATCTGATAGAAGTCGAAGAACTGTTCAGCTTTGTTTAACCACTCAACTGGATCTCCCCCACTGAAACTACTAAATTCTAACTTCATCTGTTTCATGGTTGGCAGAGAAGGGTCACAGTACATATGAGGCTGGTGATAAGGGTATGGATTATGATATTGTGGTGGTGTGGTTACCATTGCAGGGCCCTGCATGTGTTGTTGCATGTGTGCTTGAGATTGGTTCATAGGGTAACTCAAGACAGGAACATTACTCACCATCTGGGGTGGATTCTGAGCATTCAAATAAGCAGGTATTGCAAAAGGTAGTGTTGGTGTAATTTGGGTGGTAAAGTGGTATGGTGTGTGAGAATAAGGTCCAGTATAGGTCATCACATAAGGATCAGTATCACTAAAATGTGAGGTAGGAGCTAGAGCAAAAGCGGGTAGATTATATGTTAAACCAGCCATGGACACAGGTCCACGGACAACATTAGAGGGCTGAGATCCAAAATCAGTGTGCTGATAGTAGTGCTTTTGGATATGTGAATTTGTGCTCTTGTTGAGGCTACTCATCCTGTCCATCACAATATCCAACTCATCATATCTATATGTGCAAGCAGAGATAGATGTATTTTTTTGGGCAGTTACCATACTCATACCAGTACTATTATCACCAACAAAACCGAGTAGTACTTCATTGTTTGTAAGGCTACGAGGAGATGAAGATGAGGGTTTAGAAGAGATACCATCACTGACAGTAGTCGTAGTAGTGCTAGTAGCCATGGTAGAGGATGTCGATCCAGATAGCACACCAAGATTAGAATTCTCCCCTGTTGCAGGTAAAGATCCAAAGGATAGCTGAGTGACTAGAGGGGCCTCAGTGGCCTTCTGGGTAGCTAGCCTCATGAGACGCAGCTCCTCTAACATTTCAGTGCGTAGAGTAGAGAGCGAGTCCTGCATCGCCCCCAATTTAGCAGCAGTTTCATCTCGATGCACCTATAAATCAAATTCCAAGCTGCTTAGCTCACCGGAAGTATGCGATGGAGCTCCACCGCCCTTCTGTTTCACCATTTCTGGTCTCTGATACCAGATTGTTAGGGAGCCAACCCTAACAGAAAAACAAATGTAAATCTAGAAGAGAAATTTGAAGAAGAAAATAACAGTTATCAATATTCATCATCGTTTATCCCAGCAATTGCAATATATAGTTGGAAGAGCTGATAGACTAGACACGTGGCGTCACTACTGGAATGCAGTCACCTTCATGTGACAGCAAGGAGATGCTTCGCCCAATGTGATGAGACGGTGCGTTTTGGTTAAATGAAACGGTGAGTTCGGACTATGAGCAGACTTAGTCAAAACAGAAAAGTTTATGTTGACCTTTCTAACACAAACATTGAAGTGCTATAATAAAACATCCATAAGCTACTGCGGCGCGGTGCTGTTTCTATACAAGAGAAGGAATTCAAACTTCACTGAGAATGAACTTGTTGAATAGAAAGAAAGAAAACAAGTGCATCCCCAATTAGAGCTCACATCACAATAGAACATAGCTGCCATAAACTCCACGTTCAATATTTTTTTTCTAGGTTAACTTACAAATATATAGCATTGTTTGATCAAAGGTTACAAATTTGCTAGTTATATTTTGGGAAAAAATCTGTTTAGTTCTTTTACTATGACTCTGTTATCGTTTCAGTCCATGACATTCTAATTTAATCTGAAAAGTTCCTGAGGTCACAATTTCCGTCCAATAGGTCCTCCTCATCCAAATGCTTCGTTAACTAGCCTATGTGGCACACAATTAGATGGCACGTTAGCGCCATGTAAGCTAGGCAGATGGTAAAATGTCCACTATACCCCTATTCAATTTCCTTTTTCTTTTTTCCTTTTAATTTCTTTCATTCTCTTCTTTTCCTTTTCTTTTCTTTACGCCCAAATCGACCACCACCGAGCTCAGATTAATCGCCCATAAACCACCACTGAGCTGCCTATTCATCTTCTTCTTCCTCCTTACCTTCAATTCAATCCCAACAACTTCAAAATCTAACTACCCAAAAACAAAAATAAAAAACCCAAGCATTGAAACACCAAATTTGAAAACCCAAATTCTCTCAACGGAATCAACTCCCACCAATTGTACATTGGAAACCACTACCCAATTTGGGACTATTGTTGCCAGAATCACTCCCACTGGAATCTAGTTACTCTGATTTTGGCATGCAACGAAATTTGCTCAGAATTTGCTTTAAGCATGGTGGAATCCTGTATTTTTGAGCTTCTGGGAATGAATGTATGAGTGAAGAAACAGTAGAGAGAGACCTTTTTCAGCAAAGCAGAGCAACAAAGGAGGAGCTCATGGTAGCCTCAAAACTACCCAAAATGTAATCTTGGGTGAGAAAGCAGATGACTTTACTTTAAAACCAAAACAACAACAGAGAAGAGACGGTGTGGCATTTTCTGAGAAAATTGCAAGCACCAGTCTCCACCAACACATAAAAGGTAAAGAAATAGTTTAATGGGTGTTACACAAGTCAATATATAAAATATCAAGCTTGAAACTTTGGATTCAGTTGGTAGGAAGAGGAAAAAGAAATTGACAATATTCTCAAGCTATGTTTGGCTGAGATGAATAAGATCTAAAATTCTCCATTCCCAACTTACTCAACTCAGATTCCAAACCCTTCTTGGCCTTGACCTGCTGCCTTTGATCGTGGGTCTCCTTCAGGAGCAGAGAGTTCAGCGACTTGAGGTTGGCGACCTTCTCCGACGACTCATCATCCATGGAGGCAGCGGCAGGCTTCTAGGTGGTGTTGTGGTTGTGGGTCTAGGCTGGGTTGCCTCTTCTTCTTGATTAGTGGTGTCTTTGGGTTGATGGCTTGCTTTCTTTTTGGCCATTTTGAAATGGGAAATGTGGGATTTGGGGATTTTAGAGGACTTCGCGCCCAGAGAGAGAGCTTGGAGAGAAAGCTTGGCGGTGGTTATGGTGGTTTGCGTGTGAAGAAGAAGAATGTAGGAAGAAAAGAAAATAAAATAAAATAAAGGAATAAAAGAAATTAAAAAGAAAAAAAAGGAAGGGAGAAAAATCATAAGGGTATATTGGACATTTCACCATTATCGAGCTGAGCTGGCATGGAATAGATTGTCACGTCAGCGACTTAACGGAGTTTGTGGACGGAGAATTAACAGAATGGACCTATTAGAGGGAAATTGAGAAGCCAGAGAGTTTTTAGATGAAATTGAAATGTCAGGGACTGAAACAATAACAGAGTCATAGTACAGGGACTAAACATATTTTTTCCCTTATATTTTACTTTAGACAATTTAACTTAGGAAAATAACTCTTAAGAAAATAACTTTTATTGTAGGAGATGCTCCTTACTAAGAACATCGTGCTCTTTTTCAGTCAAATTTTAGAAGAGTGCAGGTGCTGTTGTTAAACATGCTCTGCAAAATAGTTAAGGAGTCAAGATAAAAAGTCGGCTTTTATTTTTCAACCCTTCACTTAGGCTTAAATTATTAATTTATGTTATTAAATATAAATCTGTTTATTTATTTTCAAGGTAAAAATGAAACTAAAAATATAAATATTATAAATAAAATATAGTTCATGCCCAAACTCCATTATTGTCTAGAAAAAACAAATTCTCCAATACCGTGAAAAGTCACATTTTTGTCTAAAACTATAGAGTATAAAAAGCACACGAGTTTTGGCCAAAATTTCATTGTCTTATTTTCTCACCAAAATTTTTCCACTCTTAAATAATAATTTTTGAACACTATTTAGATTGACAAAATTTAAAATCACGACTTTTTTTTTCCACAACTTTTTAAACTTAGAATTCATAAGAAAGTTTGTTCAATGTTTGTTTTCATCAATTGGAACGCGTTATAATTATGCTTTACAAATCATTAGCTTATAGTATATAAGAATCTTAAGAAAAAGAGTGTTAACAATGATTAACATTTTTCGGCATGTCATGCATTTCACGGGTGTCATGACACCTTTTAGGCTTTCAATGTGCCAAACCATGCAAAATCTCATTTATATATATTCATATTGTCTCTTTTTTTTTTAATAAACAGATAAATAGGCTGGACCCGACTCATCCCCTATTGAATTTTATTCCAAAGAAAAATAAAGGAAAAAAGAAATCTTGCACTACCCAAAAAAATACTATCATGTTTCTTAATCTCACCATTAAATAAAGTATAATTTTTAAAATGTGTTTTGATTGATAGAACAAAAAAAAAAAATTTATCAAAAAAATAAGAACGCCGCTCTCTCTCTATCTCTCCAGGGTGAGGGTTTTGACGTTCTGTCCAAGTTTCAACTGCCTCATCATGAGTTCCGTTGATGCCATGGCTACCCGACTCGCTTCCTCTCTTGCACTGGCAGAGGGAAAGAAGAAGGTAGATCTCCGTCCATCGCAAGGTAAGGGCTTGCGGCAATCTGAAGTCTTTATGGTTGGGAAACTTCTCACTGCTAGGGAGTTCAAGGTTCATTCCTTCCTAGGTATGTTCTGATCTGCTTGGAGGGTCAATGGGATGCTGCAAGTTGAAGAAGCTGAAGGAGGTAGGGTTTTGTTCACTTTTTCGGATCCTACAGATTGGGCTAGGGTGTGGAGGGGTGCGCCATGGGGTTTAACCGTGCTCTCATGGCTTTGGCTAAGTATGATGGGGTTATGCCAATTGAGAAGGTGCCTTTGGTGAAGTCCTCCTATTGGATCACTCTGCAGGGTATTCCACCTGCGTTTAGATCTGAAATGGTGATGACAATGATCAGATATACTTTGGGAGATTTTCAGGAGATTGATAAGTAGGGGAAGAAGGTTGGCAAGTACCGGATTAGGGTTGAGATTCCTCTTATCAGGCCATTGTCCTTTCAACGCTGGTATTGGGTGGAAGACACGGTGGATTTTTTGAGCAAATTCAGGTATGATAAGTTTTTTGGGAGGTGTGGAGTGTGTGGGTTGATCACCCATGTTGGGTTGCCGTGCTCGGGGCCGACGTTGAATGAAGAGGATGATGCTGCAGAGCACACAGTACTAGGGCCATCGACGGTGGCGCAGGGTAGTGCCATGCAGGTCGGAATCAGAGGCTTGAATACGAGGTCGGGTTCTGAAGGTTGCAGCCAAGCAGCTGCGTTCACTCCTAGGGTTTCTTTCAATGGACACAGTTTGATCTTCAAGACTCAACCCCCTAGGATGATCCCGGAACAACTCTTGTGCAACCCTACATATTTGGTGCAAAAACCACGTCGTAAGGTAAGCATTAGAGAGATAGATGAGTCTGATTGTATGGTGGAGTCAATAACAGGCAAGCGTCGCTCTAGGGTTGAGGCTGAGATCACCATCTCTCCAAAGAAACTCAAATTGAGTTTGGCAGTGGGTAAAAAAACTCTGGAGCCTGCTAATATAGGGTTGGTCTCACTGCCACAGAATGATCAAGGCATGGTGAAGAAGAAGAGAGGGAGGCCGGTGGGAAGCAAAAATAACTCCCATCTGGTACCGTGGGAAAGATGAAGGACTTGAAGGTAGATGGTACTAGGAAGCGGAAGTCTACTAAGAGGAGTCTGTTGGCCAACTTGCATGGTGCAGATGCTTTACAAGCTCTAATCTGAAAGGAAAGGAGCTACTTGTGGCATAGATCTTCATTGACTAGGGTTTCAAGCCTGTGTAAGCTGGGAGAGCTTCTATAAGTCTTCTAAGACGTTTCTAGTTATTTGATTGTACCACAATTGCGTGATTGGCAAGTAGGGACTAGTTGAATGATTTCTATCCTTAGAAGACGAGGTAATCCTTTCTCGTGTAGGCTTGCATAAAGCGAGCGCTTTTAGAACTTAATTGTTTGCATTTTCTTAGATAGGTTGTACCGGTTGTTACTTGCCGGGGTTCTTATTTGAGGGTTTGTAGACTTTGGCCTTTTCATGGCTATTGATTCTAATTATATCAATTTCTATTAAAAAAAAAAAACAAAAAGATAGAACGATTTAAAAAAAAAAAATTACGACTTTTGAAGATAAAAATATGAGTGCTTCTATTCATATCTCCACAATTGTTATATGGACCTCCCTCAGTTTTTTTTAAATTTTTATTCCCATTTTGACCCTATAGAAAACTAAAAAAAATTAGAACCTAGTCGCGATGCAACCAAAGATGCATCCCCAAATTGAAATTGCCATTTCTTGGTTTCTCTTTCTTTCTCCTTCTACCTCTTCCTCTTTCTCTTTCATGGATATAAAATTTCTTTTCGTCCTTTGTTGATGCCAATTTCGGCATCAACGAGTCAATGAAAGTTCCGTTGAAATCCAAGTGTAAAGTGCTGCGGTTGTTTTCTTCAAATGGGCCTATCTTTTCCTTCAATTAGTTTGACTACGTGAGTAGCCTTAGTCGTCTACTTGTGACTGAAGGTATGTCCTGGTGGTCCTGTGTCTAGCCTTGGTCGTCCACCTCTTGTAACTAAACTACTGAAGTAAGACCTCGATGGTCCTCAACCTTTGACCTCCTTAAGTAAGATTGGAAAATTGGTCTTGGACACCGCTCTTTTCTTCTTGAGTGAGGCGGGAAGGCCTTTATCATTCCTTCTTGAGAACAGATGGAAGTATGACCGTTT
Source organism: Rosa lucieae (assembly GCA_024704745.1). Taxonomy (NCBI): domain Eukaryota; kingdom Viridiplantae; phylum Streptophyta; class Magnoliopsida; order Rosales; family Rosaceae; genus Rosa; species Rosa lucieae. The sequence continues at coordinate 53,682,175 of CM045495.1, forward strand.
GTTGTCTACTCCCTTGTAGGATGAAACTTATAAACTCGCCTTGGGCTTCCTTCACTTGACGTTAGGCGTCCAGCTCCCTTGTTGGGTGAAACTGATAGCCTCGCCTCAGACTTCCTTCACCCGATGTTGGGCTTCCATGCTCTTTGGTTGGGTGAAACTGGTAGCCTCGCCTCAGCCTTCCTTCACCTGGTGTTGGGCCTCCATGCTCCTTGGTTGGGTGAAATTTGTAGCCTGGCATCGGGCTTCCTTCACCTGGTGTTGGGCCTCCATGCTCCTTTATTGGGTGAAACTGATAGTCTAGCTTGGGCTTATATCGTCTTCTTCATGACGTTGGACGTCCACCACTTGAAGTTGGAGGAGGTTCATCATAACAGCTCTCTTGTTGGGTGAAGCTGATAGTTTGGTCTCGGGCTCCCTTCACCTGACGTCACAGGATTCCTCCACTTGACATTGGGCGTCCAATCTGTGACTTGGGCGTATATCAACCTCCTCTTAAGCATCCAGTTTGGCTTGGGCGTACAATATCATCCATTTGATGCTGGGCATCCACTGCCTCGAGTTGGCAGACCTCTATGGAAAAGACTTGTAAATGTGAAGAGATGGAAGGTTATCGGAGGACCAGCCTAAGGCCGGCCAAACACACTCCGATGCCTAAGTTAGATAAGTGTGTTTGGATATTTATGGAGATTGGAGAAGAAAGAATAATGCTTAAGCATTTTGACATAAGAATGAAGTTGACATCTCAATAGAGAAAGAGAGATAAGAGACTATGCATTTTGACATAGCTTTGGGAGAGAAGAGAGAGTTGAAGTCCCCTCTTTCTGCTTGTAAATGATTGGTATTTATAGGAGAAGGGTGGTTGAGGTGGAAAGGAAAGGCACGGGCTCAATCCCATAGAATTGGGGTGTCAGCCCCTACTCTGTGCTTGCTGACACTCCATAATGGGTTTGACAGGGTTGGTGACAGGTGTCACCACTGTGTGGTCTCTCTCCCTCACATCACTCGTAGGCCATGCCCATGGACCATACTTGCCATTAGAGCATGACACCTGGCCTGGTAGGTTAGAGGAGGTCCTTGATTTCCGCTAATTGTGTCTCCTTTGCAACATCTTTGTCTAAGAGTAATCCTGATAGTCGAGGTCTTAACCTTGGAGATCGTGGCTTCTATGCTTGGGGTTCGAACTCTTGGTCTTGTGGGTTGAGGCTCTTGATTACTTTCGATTATGCTTCTCTGGTAGTGAGGTCATGATATGCTTTTGCCTTGTCATCTAAGATGGTGAGTTGATCACATGGTGACCGTCCAAGACTTAAGAGATGGAGGTCCAAGATTAAAGACTTAGAATAACATGGTTAGGCATCTCACTAGTCATGGTTATTTATGTCTAAGAATTCATTTTCTTTCTAGATGAAAGGTTTAAGTGTGTTGAAAGGTCAGAGTCCTATGTGGACTCTTTAACATTTCAACGTGTCCTACGTGGAATAGGTTGAAAAGTCAAAAGTATTTGTCGAACCAAATTATGACATCAACATCCTTCTCTTTTCTATATTTTTTGTCTTGTTTCTCTTTGTTATTCTTCTGTATGTCTCTCTATTTTAATTGGCAAGTCTTCTGTATGTCTCTCTATTGGAATTGGCAAGTCTTATATGAGAGTCATCATCTAAAAGATAAAGTTTCACCAAGTCTGCCTAATTGAATGGCTCATACTTCTTTTAATATTATGAGTTGAATTTATAAAATATTATTGAGAGTCCGTCAAAAAAATGAGTTGAATTTCTTATTAAACAGACTAAATTAATTTGCTTTGCTTATAAACTCATTTGTTTCTTCATAATCAACTAGATCTAGATGCGCGCATTCCATTGACTTTGCTACTTGATATCTTGGGATGATATTAAATTGCAATCATATAACACTCAAAGGCCCAACCCTCATATGCTTTCCCCTATGAACCTTCTCCAAACTTGAATCCCAACTTGTCTTCTTTATCAATTCTTTCAATATCCTTGATCTCATATGTGTTATATTTATTGATCAACCTTTGAACCTCTCTATCTTTCTCTCACAAAGAAGTTTTTGCCGAAGATACACAAGTCTTGTGAGGAGGTAGATTAAAGTCAAGAAGTGGAAGAAGATAAAGAAAAGAAAATTCTAAAAAGGGTAAAATTGAAAATTTAGTGATAAAATTTTGGATAAGAGGTCTAAATACCAAATGTGAAGGTATAAATAGAACCACTCTAAAAATATTCATAAAAAAACGGTTGGTTACATGATCGGAGTATAGTAGAATCCCTTTGACTATGTTTTCCTCAAAACCATACAGTTTTGCAAGTTGATCAATGTCCTAACTTAGAAAATACAACTTCAAACATAAGGAGACCCAAGTCAATTGACAAAGAGTTCACAACTGAAAAAACAGAATCACCCAACTATCACCGACCGCTTTCCTCACACCACTCCGCAATGCCCTCAACGCCGACCAATATCTCCTCCTCCCAAACTCATAAATAAAGCCCACCTTCACCGTCACCACCACCACCGCCACATATTCTCATCCCATTACTTCCATACGTACTCCTGCAGTGTTTCTCAAAGAGAACCAACTGCATTGCATTAATTCACTTACAATCCAAAATGGCACGTCAAGCTATTGTCCTTGTTGCCCTTGCTCTTCTGGCCACCGTGGCTTTCGCCGCAAGCCCCAGCGGCGATGACAGCAAACCAAAGCCTGGACTCCCAACCTTCGCCGCCGTACCCTCGGGCGCCGCCGGTCCCGCCACCGACAGCAATCTAGTTGGAACCAGTGACGCTGCTGGTGCTCCTGCTGCAAGCGGACCCAGCATTGCCGACGCCTTGGCCGCTGGGGTTGGTGGACCTATTAGTTCCAAGACTTTTGGCACGGCTGAGTCTCCCAAGTCTGGTGCCACCACCGCCCAGATCTCCGCTGGAGCAGCTGTCGTCGCCCTCGCCGGCTCCTTCTTCTTCTAAGCTAGCTAGCTGCATTATGTAATTATCGTACATACACGGTTAGCATATGCTCGTGTGTTCCAATTTTATTGAGAAGTAACAATAAAATTTAGCTCCTGGTTTTTCCTGTTAATCTTGTGCTTGTGTGTTCCAATTATCGATCTTAACACGTTTTGAACGAATCATTTCCAAAGAATATGGTAAGGACTATGACTTGAATCTGGAAAGTTGAATGGAAATCATGAAGTCGAACTCCAGAGAATCATACGTCGCGGTTGAATGGTGAGAAATAGCATTCATGAGCAGATCATGGCCATCTTTTCACGAACTATGAAACCAGTTGTGTGAGCGATCGCAATACTTTCTTGGACTAGAATGAATATAGGACTTGCGGATGTGCCATTATAGCAAGGCAAGTAGTGAACTTACTGGTTAAATGGTACCGTTTAGAAAAGTACCGAGTTAAATTGGAATATCAGAAATATAACGACAGAGCCCCCTAACTATTATGGAGAAGGTGAACCGTACTAAAACAAAACCATGTAACCAAAATTGCCAGTCGTATGTCTGTGACATCCAGAAGGGGAAAATATAACTCAAAAATCTCAAAGGAAGAAGTATTCTTATTTCTTAGTTTCAGTAAACAAAACCAAGCAATTTGCCGGCGGGGCATATGCTAACCGAGTATTCTATGAATCGTTCTGTCTATGCTATTCCTACCTAGTGTGGAGTTGCTGCTAAGAACCAAGGAGACAATAAAACCACACCAGCAGCCTCAGCTTCATACAATTGTAACTTTATACCGTCCAAAGTGTATAATTTCATCCACGCAATTTCACACCAGAATTTCCAAATAAAATTTTAAACCAGGATACAAATGACACAGCTCAGATGTAACAGTAGTTGCATAGCTAGTCATGCTATTAGAATGCCCAAATACAACCAACAGAACAGAAAGGGGAAAAAGCAATAAGGACGATACAGCAAAGACTTTGATGGTGATTACATCAAAACACCATGCATCAAGGCTTCATCAGGAAGACATGCAAGGCAAATGGATTCCCGTGGCTGCCTCCTTCAAGTATAGTAAGACATGACTAGAACACCAATTTTCAGTTGCACAACGTTGAGAGACGATAACAAAAAAATGACTAGAACACCAAAATTGTAGTGTACCCTGTTGAGAAATGGCACCAAAACAGCATGACTGCATGCACCACCAAATTTCTTTTATATAATATTGAGAAACAATACAGTCTGTTCCAATGAAAAAGAAGGAACAGAGAACATTGATTGATCCATGAAGAAAGTACAAAGCTATGTCCAACTGGAAAATGTATATAAGGAGCACAACATGGGCCTCCACTAAGAGAGAAACGGAGCCTAAACAACCATTTCGGCCCCAACTCATTCACAAGGAACCATTGGTTCACAACTCACTAACCCTTAAACCCAGTACACATCACAATATGCATTATGAAATAAAAGAATCTTTTTACAGGAAATCGCTTCAACAGAAACTGGGTTTGTAGAACCTTCATCGTGACTAATTACAGTCTATCATGATGGCTTCTTGGTACACTGTATTTGGCTGAATCCTGACTCCCTAATGCACAGGGCAGTCATCATGTATTACAACACCGAATATAGAAAACTAAGCACATAGGTTCAGTACAAGACTTTTACAAGCTCACAGGTAAGCCTAATATGGTCAAGAAATTGATAGGGTATTACATGTGTACCTAATACAGAAGTCTATAGTTACACAAAGACATTCAGCTACATGCACACTGATAAGTCCATCTAATACTTCACAACTTTGAGAACTCTCTTTCTAGTTGCACGAGCAGTCGTAATACAAATATTAGGTGGTGCTTCAAGAAAATAAGGTGAAAGCCAATATAGATTTCTTTTTAAGACTTGGCAACACATCCTTGCAACACACATTCCACGATGTGACCAGCACAGGCTGATTCAAGCATGAAAAGAAAGAGTTTCCCACTCTACTCCCTGGATATGAGGATTAAAAGAAAACCCGCATGTCAATTAGACATCAGATAAAATAACCTGCCAAGACACCACCTTATAATCTATTGCTGTCACTTTAACATAAAACGAAGAAGTCCTTAACATAAAACGAAGAAGATGAAAAGGTAAAAAAGAAACATAGCAAATCAAACTTAATAGTGTCCCAGGCATCAACATCAGTAATAAACCTTAGGCAATGAGACACATAAAACAACAACGACCTCAAACAACTCCCTCCAAAATTATTAATACAGTCTGCAGATCAAAGTCATACTAACTTGCCAAATCAAAACTCACAAGAGACAATTGATTATATGCTAAGAAATCATCCCACACCACACAGACAATAAAAGTGGAGCACCATACCATATATATTATCAATAATTCATACAAATTTATAAATACCATATACAAGTTAAATGTAAAGAAAAGAACGCAGACCATCAATGGTTTTTCATCTTTATTTTTTTGTGTGGCATTCCTCATCTTTCTAAACCTTTCAGCTAAAAGATGAAGCAATGAATCACAGGTTCTGCTCTTAAATCAAATAAATCTTGAAAACCCCTCATGATCACAAAGAAACAAGAAACTTTCACACTACAAATATCACAAGCCTAATAACGCAATTGTCTTGTAGAGATATTGAGTAGCATAGTTATTAAACCAATAAGATAAATAGCTGCAGGATATCAGTGTCCAAACCTCCACAGCTATTCTTCATTGGTATGCTACTATAAGTTACTTTTTTTTTTTTTAAGTGCACACATTAATTGCCAGAGCTAAATGTTCTGTAGAAAGTGGAATAAAAGAAAGGGGGAACTGACCCTTCCCCCTATGCACACTGGTAGAACTTACTTCTTCATCAAGAAGCACGTTTGCAGGTGGGGCCATTGAAACATGGATGAAGATGCAGCTGCACAGTAGCTATTCAAGGCAAGATACCACTACCGTTAAGAAGCCATATGCTGCAGTCTAAATGACATGCCAAAGAAAGAAAAATCATTTACTCATGTCACTCAGATGGCAATCGTCTCCTCTTCCCATAATCCACATCCCTTGATCGAGAACGATGATCATCTTCCGGCATTGCTTTGGACCTACTGTGAGGTCTTGAAGAAGATTGTCCTCTGTCCCAATCATCATCATAACCCACGTCACGCTCTCTTCGACGATGATCTCTGTAACTATCTTTTTCTTCTTTATACCTGGGCTCCCGGTGCTCCCTTTCAGACCTGTCCAAGTCTTGTTCTCTCTCATCACGATGCCTCCTCTCAGAGGTTCCTGTCCACTCACGCTCAGATCCCCGTTCTCTTTCCCTTGAGGCAGCACTTGACTTAGCTGATTTCTCATGATTTGCCTCTACATAGTTTCCATACTCAGAAGCACCATCATCACCCCCATAGCTTGACTCCCTAGTTCTTCGATCCTGTTCTTCTCCTCCCCACCCACCCATACTTGGATCACTCCACATAGGGGCATGATGCACCTCCATTCCAGAAGAACCCATCATCCCCATCCCATTCGTCGCCATTCCCCTGCCAAAGAAAGCTGGGTTTACATGAGGAGCAACCCCAGCAAGTCCCATTGCATTAACACCAGGAAATTGAGGAAGCATTCCAGGAAAACCAGGACCAGGGAACCCTCCGTAACCACCTCCTCGACCCATATATGTTGGATCAAACCCAGGACCCATCATACCAGGTGCATTCATCATACCTCCCACAGGACCGCCAAATCCAGGACCTGCAAGGCCCTGTCCATAGCCTCCTCCATTAGCACCAGCTCCAACCCCAGCATTATTCCCAACCATGTTCTTTGCACCCATGGCCCCTCCTCTTCCCCGCCCTGGTCCACCAGGACCTCTGTTGGGTACTCCCTGTCCACCTCGCCCCCAATTACCCCTCCCAAAATTTCTCCCCGTGTCTCCACCTTGAAAATTCATGCCTCCCCCTCTCCCAGCACCATCATTCATGGGCCTTCTCCCTTGGAGCTGAGTTTGAACCTGCCCTTGGGATTTGTTCACATAATTAGCTCCCATCTGCTTTAAAGTTTGTGAAGTAGCAAAGGCCACAACACAAGCTCTCCCATTGAAAACATAACCATCCATTCCCTCTTTGCATGCACTGGCAGCTGCGGGATCATAAAAATCTACCTGACAATAACCTTTGGATTTACCACTGGCTCTTTCATCAAAAAACTTAATTTCCTTCACCCTCCCAAACTGAGATAAAACACTTTCCAGTTCAGCATCAGTTGTCCACCAATGTAAATCTCCCACAAACAACGTGGCCGAACCATTCTCAATTGGAGGACGGATTTGGTTTTCATTAGCCATTGGACGATTAAGATTGACCTTGATATTCATTTGATTAGCAGGCACCTGTGTAACAGCTGAAGGACCAGTGGTGCCAGAATTCATTGATGGAAGAGGCTCGTTAGCAAATTTTGCAGTAATTTCCAAAGAATCGGCACCAACATTGGAGGGCATAGTTGTTGACCCCTGAAACCCCATATGCCTGACTTGAGTTTCAGGCACATTAGCGACTGGTGGCTGAACCTTCTGTTCAGGAACACTAGAATAATTTCCTCCAACCGAAACCCCCGGAATTTTCATTTCCTGAGAAGCACCGGCTTGAACTCTTAGTTCGGGAACATCAGTTTTCTGAGCTTGGAGTCCTCCATTCCCAACACCACCAGCAGGGACTGGTGCCTCAGATCGATGCATCTGCAGGAAACCCTCTCCAACATTAACATCATCATATAGATCGTCGTACTCATCATCTTCAACCATCGGTTCTTCATCCGCAAGCGCAGATATGGCTCCACTTCCCTGATATTGGAGCTTCTGAGCACCTCCATATTCCTCCTCTTCAAAATTTATCTGCTCCTCAGCCATTGGATCCCTTTAGACCAACCAACCAATTGAGACTGAAAGATGACCACTACCTATCTCTACCTATACAATACAGAAGAAAGAAAAAGAACTGCCCTTAGATCCATCTCATCGCTGAAACACGAAATATGGAGGGGCTACATATCTGAAATTATTACAAATAGTTCTATCTCACACACTGAGAAATGAAAATGAGAAATCAAAAACAGTCTACTGCAAACCAATCAAATACCAAACTCTATGAACAACATCAATTTATACCCCTTGTCATAAAATTGCTGAGAATATATAAATCAAAGCCCAATTAGGCAATATCACAATCCACTTCACAAAATCACAAGAGAAATTGCATATATCAGAAACCCCAATCCTAAACAACAAACAAGATTGAAACTTTGAACACCCAAAAGAATAAAACTTTATATATATATACATATATAAGGTCAAGCACACATAAACCCAGTTCGCAAATCCGAGAAAATACAAACACCCACCAGTGATTTACATCAAGGAATTACCAAAAGGTACCAAATTTGCAGCCGAAGCAAATAAACAATACAGAGATTGATAGAAAAACACAATCGTAGGATGAGATTCGAACATAAGATGGCAGATGTTGTCTTACTATCTTCCTGTTCTGCTTTGTGTTGGGGGGGGTCTTGTAGGCAGGCGCTGCAGCTAACAAAGAGTCCGACAAACTCGAAGCTGCCTCCTCTTTCTCACCAATATCCACTACGGCTTTTGTTTCATGTTTCTTACTTTAACTTTATTACGTTTTGTTTTGTTTTGTTTGTTTTTCTGCGCAGTTTCTACTATCTCTTTCTACAGTGAAGAGAAATAGAAATTCTCTATGTCCGTACATATCTGTTTCTGTTAATGGTTGATCCTTTTTTTTGCTTCAATCATTGATGTGGGCTCGATCAGGGTGCTTTTTTTTTTTTTTTTTTGATGTAGCATCAGGGGTGTTTACTGGATGGGGTATTGGAGATATTCTCCAAAAAATGGGAATTTCAATACCTTGAAGCACAGTTAAAACTTCAAGTTAATCAGTTTTGGTTTTAATTTCTTCGTGAAAAAACCAAGAGCCGACCATATTTGAGCTAAAAGAATAGCAGCATCCCTTGATCATTTATTATTATTCATCGATGGAGATGTTAATCTCATCCAATTAGTCCGAGCTACGTCCACCTAGGACTAGGACTTCTGTAGATTCGTGTTTTTATAGAATTTGATCTGAAAAAGATTAGATAGAGTTATAAAACACACATATTATACAGGGCCTCGCTCGTTTCACGAATTAGAGGCATACCAAATTGGGTGGAAAACTTGTTAACGTAAGGTTTGTTTGGCTGAGTGACTTGATAAAATTAGGAAACAACTTTTGGCGACGACAAAAATATCGATAAAACAGACTTAACAAATTAAGGGCCAACTTTGCCCCTCGAATAACAATTGTAGCGTAATATTTGCAAAGGTATTTTGCATCCCCTTTTGACGTGGAGAAGGCAAAGGAAAGTTAAAACTGAATGAGGCCTATGGATCAGTAATAAACTCCATGCATAGGCTAGGAGCAATGAGACCTACCCTTGCACAAGCTACCAAAATCACAAGCACTAATGCCTCCTAAAACGGAGATTCCATAACTATGCCCACACATCAAATACACGACTTAAAGCTCATAAGAATGGTTCAGTACAAAGGAGAAGAAACAAACCATGCAACCAAAATGTACTCCTAACATGCAACCCCAGAACCCATAGTTACGCTAGAAACAAAAGAAGGTCAATAGAAGCAACATGGGTTCTTGTTCAGAAAAGCAAAGTCACTGGCAGAGAGGACAGAGAGAAAAAAGATTGATGAAGATGCTACCCGTTGCCTTGCCTTCGTTGTTCATCCAAATATTTTCGTGAACAACTAATCCTAACAGTCATAAAACAATGCAAAAGCAATCTTTTATCTGATAACCTGACAATTGGAAAATCATTACTGGTGGAAAAACGTAGTGTTTAACATACACCTCATATTTTGCTGACTCGCTCAATGAGGTACTAGTGCACACCAACCAAGTCAATCTCAGAAACAACGAAGTAAACTTACAAACAACAAACCCCAACTGTTATCGAGAAAGTGAACCTGTACTAAATCAAAACCATGCAGCCAAAACTCCCTAGTCTTTTGCATGAAACACGAACAATCAGTAAACATAACCCCAATATCGCAGAGAAAGAAGTATTCAGAATTTTAGAATTATGGTAAACAGAGGTAAGTATTTGCCAACGGAAGAGATGGCAAAAGAGTAACCAAGGAAATGATTTGTCTATCCTACAAAGTAAAGAGTTGCAGCTAAGAACCAGAATGAGAAACAAACTGCATGAACCGCACTGATTACCAAGAATCAACTTGGAGCCACCTTCCAAGACAAAAGAAAGTTCAAACATACCGCTGCAACAATTATATAGTCAAAAGAGTATTTCCAAAAGAAGCGTCTCTCCGCTTTTATGCAGAATAGTTACATCAATGGCAAATTCGCACCTGAAGTTTAAGAACTTAAGAATATGAAATTCAAAACCAAGATACCAATTACGGAGCTCAAAAAACAGGACTAGATACCAGATGCATAGTTTGCATACTAGTACAAAAACTGAATAAAACAAGAAAACAGAAAGAAGAAAGAGAAAAAAAAATGCAGCAAACTTTATGACTGCGATTTTAGCAAAACTGTCCTTCAAGGCTTCATCAGGAAGACATGCAAAGCAAGTGACTTCCACTGAGCAGCTTCTTCAATACTATGTAAAACATGACTAAAACACACCAAATTTCTACAATAAATTGAGATTAAAACACAACTGAAACACCAAATTTTTACTGTAAATTGTTGAGAAACGATGAAAAACAACAGGCCAACATCACCAAACTTAAACTATTCATTTTAGAGAAACAATATTATCTGTCCCAATAAAAAAGAAGGAACAGATATCATGGATTGATCCGTGAAGAAAGTACAAAGCTATGTCCCAGTGAGAAATGTACAAAAGGAACATAACATAGGTCTCCAAGAAGAAAGAATTAAACCCTAACCAACCCTTTCATTCCCAACTCATTTACAACGCACCAATGACTCACCCCCCCCCCCCCCCCCAATCCCAAGTACAATTCACAATTTACATTACACAATAAAAACCAGTCTTCCAGGAATTAGCTTCAACAGAAACTTGGGGCCAGGGTGGCTTCTTGGTACGACGTATTAATCGCTCAATCTTGACTCCCTAGTCCTCTGTCCACACCAGTCATTGACATTTACAAGACACTGATATGGACAACTAAGGATAGAAATTCAGTACAAGACTTTTACAAGCTCACTTGGTAAGCCTAATACAGTCATAAAAACAACAAAGAGGGGCATTACATGTGAACCTAATACAAAAGTCTATCTTTACACAGAGACATTCAGTTGGTTACATGCGCACGGATAGGTCTCAACCTAATATATCACTAATTCGAGAACACTCGCTAGATAATTTGTTACACAGAACTAATACAGATTCTAGGCTTCAATAAAACAAGTTGAAAGCCAAAGTAGTCAAAAGGCTTCTGTTGCACACTTGGCAACGCATCCATGTAAGACATCTTCCACCATGTGACCAGCACACGCTGATTCAACCATAAAAAGAAAGAGTTCCCCTCTCTACTCCCTGGATATGATATTAAAAGAAAACCCGCATGTCAATAGACATCAGATAAATTAACTTGCCAAGACACCACCTCATAATCTGTACTGCCACTTCAATATGATAAGAAGAAGAGGACAAAAATGAAAAATAGCAAATCAAAGTTCACAGTCGAACTAGCCATTGCGTAAATTAAACTCCGCCATAGGCACAAACATAAGACACATTAGAAAACAAGCAACTCTCTCCCCAGTTACTTGTAAAGTTTGCAGATCAAAGCTATTCATACTGACTTGCCAATGAAAACTTTTAAGAGCGAGGAAAGATTTAGATATCATTCCACACCACAGCCAATAAGTTGAGCATATATCAACAATTCAGACATACTTGTATACACCAAACATCACTTAAATGTCAAGAGAAAAGAACACAAACAACAAATTCTTTTTTCTTTTCCTTTTGTGGCATCCCTCATCTTTATCAACCTTTCAGCTAAGATAAAGCATAGGCTGCACTTGAGAAAAAAACAGAAAATCTAGAAAAACTCCCACAATCACAGACACAAGAAATTTTCAAACCTATTAATATCACAAACTCCATAATCAATTGTCATAATGAAATATTAGGTAGCACAGCAATTAAACCAACAAGATAACAGCAGCAGGATATGAGTAACCAAACCTGAACAGTGATATCTTGATAGGTATGCTACTGAAAGTTACTAATTGTTTTCAAAACACACACTAATTGCGCTAAATGTTCTGTAGAAAGCAGTATAAAAGCAAGGGGGAAATTATCCTTCCCTCCCATGCACACCAATAGAACTTACTTCTCCGAGATGAAGCAACTTTTGCAGGTGGGCCCATCGAAACACATATGAAGATGCAGATAAACAGTAGCTATCCAGACACACTGTTTGAAGGTCCAAACATATATTCTGCAGTCTCAAAGACATACCAAAGGAGGACAAATAGTCTACTTGTGTCACTCAGATGGCAATCGTCTCCTCTTCCCATAATCCATATCCCTTGATCGAGAACGATGATCATCTTCTGGCATTGCCTTGGACCTGCTGCGAGGTCTTGAAGAAGAGTGTCCTCTGTCCCGGTCATCCTCATAGGCCACGTCACGCTCCCTCCGCCTATGGTCTCGGTAACTATCTTTTTCTTCCTTGTACCTGGGCTCCCTGTGCTCCCTCTCAGACCTATCCCAGTCTTGTTCCCTTTCATCACGATGCCTCCTCTCAGAGGTTCCCGTCCAGTCACGCTCAGATTCCCGTTCCCTTTCCCTAGGGGCAGCACTTGACCTAACTGATTTCTCATGAGTTGCCTCCCCATAGTTTCCATACTCAGATGCACCATCATCACCACCATAGCTTGATTCCCTAGTTCTTCGATCCTGTTCTTCTCCAGTCCACCCAGCCATGCTTGGATCATTCCACATCGGGGCATGATGCCCCTCCATTCCAGAAGAACCCATCATCCCCATCCCATTCGTAGCCATTCCCCTGCCAAAGAAAGCTGGGTTTACGTGGGAGCAACCCCAGCTAGTCCCATTGCATTAACACCAGGAAATTGAGGAAGCATTCCAGGAAAACCAGGACCAGGAAACCCTCCGTAACCACCTCCTCGACCCATATACGTTGGATCAAACCCAGGACCCATCATACCCGGTCCATTCATCATACCTCCAACAGGACCGCCAAATCCAGGACCTCCAAGGCCCTGTCCATAGCCTCCTCCATTAGCACCAGTTCCAACCCCAGCATTGTTTCCAACCATGTTCCTTGCACCCATGGCCCCTCCTCGTCCCCTCCCTGGTCCTCCACCACCAGGACCTCTGTTGAGTACTCCCTGTCCACCTCGTCCCCAATTATTACCCCTTCCAAAATTTCTCCCTGTGTCTCCACCTTGATAATTCATATTTCCCCCTCTCCCAGCACCGTCATTCATAGGCCTTCTTCCTTGGGGCTGAGTCTGAACCTGGCCTTGGGATTTGCTGACATAAGAATCTCCCATCTGCTTTAAAGTTTGTGAAGAAGCAAAGGCGACAACACAAGCTCTCCCATTAAAAACAAACCATCCATTCCCTCTTTGCATGCACTGGCAGCCACTGGATCATAAAAATCTACCTGACAATAACCTTTGGATTTACCACTGGCTCTCTCATCAAAGAACTTAATTTCCTTGATCCTCCCAAACTGAGACAAAACACTTTCCAGTTCAGCATCAGTAGTCCACCAATGGAGTTCTCCCACAAACAGTGTGGCTGAACCATTCTCAATTGGGGGACGAATTTGGTTTTCATTAACCATTGGACGATTAACATTTATCTTCATATTCATTTGATTAGCCGGCATCTGTGGAACAGCTGGAGGACCAGTAGTGCTAGAATTCATTGATGGAATAGGCCCATTGGCAATTTTCCCAGTAAGATCTGAAGAAGAATCAACACCAACATTGGACGGCATAGTTGCTGTCCCCTGAAAACCCATATTCCTGACGTGAGCATCATGAGTCATCTCCATAACCCTCCCCTTTTGAGATCCCAGTTCTGGCACCTTAGACACTGGGGGCTGATCCTTCTGTTCAGGAACACTAGAATACTTTCCTTCAACTGAAAATCCCGGATTTTTCAGTTCCTGAGAAACACCAGCTTGAACTCTTACTTCAGGAACATTATTTTTCTGAGCTTGGAGTCCTCCATTGCCAACACCAGCAGGTGGGTGTGGTGCCTCAGGTCGGTGCATCTGCAGGAAACCTTCTCCAACATTAACATCATTGTAGAGATCGTCATACTCGTCATCTTCTACCATCGGTTCTTCATCAGCAAGAGCAGGTATGGCTCCACTTTCCTGATATTGGAGCTTCTGAGCACCTCCATACTCCTCCTCTTCATAATCTATTTGCTCCTCGGCCATTGGATCCATTTAGACCAACCAATCAATACAACTCAAGGACGACAATATCACTACCTATACGATACAGAAGAAAGAAAGAAAAAAGAACTAGCCTTTAGACCCATCTCAACTGCAGAAAAGAAATATATAGCGGGACAGATCTGAAAACAAACACTCTTAACCACAAAGAGTAAAGATTACCCCAGATTCAAATTAGTTCTACCTCATCTACAAAGAATGAAAAAAGGGAACATCCTTTCACAACCAATTGCTTACAAAACTGTGTGGAGCACTATCAACTCTCAAGGTATACCCTTTGTCATAAAATTTGAGAAAATACAAATCAAACTTGGGAAATCATAGATTCCACAATCGAATTTGGTAAATAAGAATATCAGATACTCAGGAGGACTAAATTACTAAATACCATGAACCCTAGCCCTAGAGAGCAAACAAAGATTCAAACTTTCAAACTTTACAATCAGGAGAAACAGGTCAAGCACAACACCCAGTTCGGAAATCTCAGAGACCAACCAGAAAACGCAAACACCCAATTTAGGGCAATGGATAAAGTACCAAACTTGAAGCTTAAACGATTCAACACAATGCATAAATTGATAGAAAACCCCAAATCTTTGAATGAGATTCGAGCACAGATTTGCAGAGATTGGCTTACTGTCTTCGTCTTCTTTCTTCAAATTTGAGTTGGGTTCTTGTTCTAGCTACCAAAGGGTCCGACGAACTCGCACTTGGCTCCGCCTTCTCATCAATATCAAATTATTTTGCTCACGGCTATTGTTTGGTGATTTTTTTAAGTTTTATTGTTTTACAGTGATAACCTCCTAGTTTCCTCTCCCTCTTATCTTTATAGGGGCTGTAGATTGTAACATTATTACTGTCTGGTTCCTCCAATGCTTAGGTACGTTTGAGACTGCTTCGTTTAAAAAAAAAAAAAAATCTGTTTTTGTTTGAAAATTTAGATTTTATTGTGTTTGTAAATAAATAAAAATATCTTTAATTGAAAATTGTAGGTCACTGGCACCAGATTTTAGAAGCAGCCCAGAGGGTGCTTTTAGAAGCTACTGTGGATCAAAACACGCTCTGCAGTTGTTTTATGTACTGACAGCACTTTTAAAAATATTACGAAATTGTTTTAATTCACAACTGATTATTCTCACAACACAGCAGCAGCAATTTTTTTTTAAAGTCACAGCATTGTAATAAGGGATTTATGTTCAATGTCTCCTCTTTGTATACGGCAATTTCATTAATTAAGACTTGATGACAGCTGCACCAGCTAGAGCTGGCATTTTCAGCAGAGACAAACCAACCAATCGAGTCCGAGCCGAACAGGAAAAGTTGGTAGCCGACCATGTCGGTAACCGAAAGTTTGGTACGGTAGTACCGAACCGAGAGAGATATATTGGTACGGTATTAGTACTGAATTTTAGACATATACAGTATACCGTACCGAACCGTATATTGTATATATTATTTATTTATTTATTTAAATAAATTTTATATATATCGATCTGAACCGTTGATTATTATTAGTTTTATTTCATATTACATTATAACCGTTCGATTTTAAATTTTCCAAACCCTAAGGGGGATTAGATTGAGCCCTCTCTCAGTCTCTCTCAGACCCGAACCCTCTTCGCCTCGGCGCCTCTCGACCTCTCCTTCAGCCCTTTGAAGTGATGATGTTCGAACTATCCAAGAATCGAACCCAGAGATAAGAGATTCATGTCCTAGTGTCATACGACCGATGAGTTTTCCCTAAGACTCATTCGATTTTTGTTTCAATTTTAGCTAGAAGCGCATGGATTCATTTGATTCATGTTCTAGGTTGAGTAATATCTAAGACTAATGTTTTTGCTGCTTTGCATCTTGCTGCTGTGGATCTCAAGTGGAATGGGTCTCTATTGCTGTTAATCTCAAGTGGTATCTATGAGTTCTTAACCTGTGATTTGTTGCTCTTTCTTTACCAATATGTTCTGGGTTTTCATGGTTTCCCTTCTGTGCTTGCAAGAATAGAGGACCAAGAACTGAGTTTGAGTGTTTGAGACTTTGAGGGAGACGAAGGCAAAGTCACTGCACAATTGAAGGTATAATTCATGAATTCGTATTATGCATAATTGATAATTCTTTGTAGATTTGATTTGCAGCAATTGTGGTAGGTTTGATTTATGAGTAATAGATACATCTCATCTTGAGAATAAGGTAGAATTAGTAACAGCCTGGACTGATACCTCTTCGAAAAATTTTTAAATGAATTATGAATTAGTAGTTTTGAGTAATGTCAGTACTCACTATCTATATGTGATGGCTGTAGGTAGAATTAAGCCTGAAGAAAATATAGTCATGTACCTGTGAATTGTTATGTTCTTAAATTTTAAGTTTGTTTTTCTTACTGTGCTTTTCAGGTGTTGTTTCAATCTCAAAGATTACTTCTCAAAAATTCAAGTAATCATCTAATCAAGGCTGGCTTAGACCTGGAGCAACGTATCATTTCATTCATTTGTGTGAAGTGTGAACTATGAGTGTTTGAATTAGAAATTGTATGAACTATGAAGTGATGATGAGATGACCTGAAGTTGATGGATTGCTTTATTTGCTCATGGTTGTACTAAAGTGATGATGAGATGAAGATGAACTGGAAGTTTGTATTGCTTTATTTGCTCATGGTTGAACTGAAATGATGATGAGATGAAGTTTTGAACTTTGCTTATTTTTCATTTGCATATTTGCTTATGGTTGGGCCTTTAAATTCATATGATTATTGCAGTTTTTCATTTGCTGGATAGGTTTGGCCATTTGGGCTTTTACAATTGCAGTTGGGCCGGAGCTGAAAGTTGGCACAATCTTAAAATCGGTTGGAGGCCCAACCAACCGGCTATCTCGGTATACCGACAAGTTGGTATACCGACTTTTTGGCTGGTAATTGGTAGCCCATTTTGTGTACCAACAATGTTCGGTTCGGTAGGTGGTATTGGGCTTCAAGGTCCGGTACCGAACCGAACCCAGCCCCAGCACCAGCCCTTTATTTTCAAAATTTTTTTTTGACTTTTTTACCTATTTTTTATTTTATTTTATCTTTTGTAATGACCTTCTACCTCTTTTAATAGTCGTATTTCATTTCATTCAAGAGTTTTTCTATTAGAACCTCAAAATTTACTCACTTGCTCTCCTATGCTTTTTACACCTCCTATCAACTTTGCAAGTACTAAATTTACTCACTAAACCTCACTAAAGTTCCTTAAATAACCTCATTCATATAATTTGCAAACAAACTATTATCTTTAAAATAAAATAAAAACTTAGTCATTTCAATGATTTATTACTCTATAAATCTTAATTACATCTTTTAAAAAAAAATCTTAATTACATATCCATTCCTTAATCAGATAACATAAATATATTTTTCAATAAAAGAAAATCAAACACAAGGTATTGAGTTTCAAAAATTAATTTTTAATCAACAAGAAAATAACATGAACTTTTGTATGGTTTTTTTTTTATGTTTTATCTGTGCAAAAAAAGAAAAGTTTTTCTTAATATTTATTTTATTTTCTCTATTTTCCGTATCTCATGATTAATTATTTAAATATTTATTTAGTTTTTTTTAATTGCTAGCACATTTTTTGTTTTTACAAATATAATGGATAGACTTAGATTTAGGTCATAATATGATTTATTTTGTTTTCCCTCACTAATATGAGTTCAATATGTATATTATACATTTTTATTTCACATGATCTTAATCAAAGTTTTAATTCTTATTAAATATATATGAATACTTTAATGAGTATGTAGTGAAATTGGAAAATGAAAATAGATAAGGAAAATAATAAAGAATACAATATAATGTTATTGAATTGGAAAGTCTAGAGAAAATTAATATAATATTTTTTTGTTATAATTATTGTCCTCAGTAGTCATTTTATAGTAGATTATATATGTCATTTAATAATTCAAAAGAGAGTAAGGTCAAGCGAGCAAATTTGGAGGCCTCAATAGAAACTCTCTTCATTCAAATGTCACAAAATTTTGGCTGATGGGACCGCCATATCCACCAAGCAAATTGTGTTATCAAAATCGAGTGCTGGTCATGTCGAATTGCCTGTGTGCGATGCAACTCGCTCAATAGAATGGGGAAATGGACCTAAATGCGATTTCATTCCATTTTGTTATGCATACTTGATATAGTCTATCTTTAGATATTTAAACGTTATGTTCTATTGTGTTCTTTTTGGTCATGTAGTATTGAGTTCAAATGATCATTTTCAGTAATTTTTCTGACATGAACACTACACTTCATTCACAATTGGGTGTTGGAGACATTGTGCTATGAAGGATTAAAGAGTAACGCCAAGTTCGATTTCGATGCGAAACAAAAACTTATCAGAAACCAATCTCCAACTAAGGTTCGCCTTGTGCGAAAAATAATTATAGTCTCCAACTTTGGAACTTGAAAGGCCTTTTCTTTTTCTCTTGATCCGAATCCCAGCTGGCAAGACAGAAGAGTCTTATCCGTAGATTGGAAAAAAGAATTTATAGGAATTAGACCCTGAAAAATGAAAATGTCTTCCAAGGGTATTCAAAAGGTAAAAAGATGTCTTATTAAAAACTGAACATAAATTTAACAAAATAAGGTTGTTTATACACAGTCTGTAACAAAAATATGTCGAACTCAAATTAGAAGGTGTTGTACTACAACAAATCCAACCCAAAAGAATTGAACTAACTACCTGAAATGTGTATATTATAACTGAAGAAAAAAGAAACAGGAAAAGGGTAATAATCTTAAGCAACTATCTAAGCTGAACACCAAAACTGCAATTCAGCCAGGTTCTCATGTCTACCCAAATCGCGATTCTCACCCTGATCCTTTGGGCCACTTGGACATGTATTCATCAACACCGTACACTATTTCCTATTTGGCTTCTAAGAGACCAATTGCCCCCTAACAAAACAATCATTACAAAAGAAACCCCACATCTCTTACAAAGTTAAGATCGAGTAACTATATTTTACACCACCTCTTGACATGACAGCACAATCATTCAGATGAAACCAAGCAAATACCAGGAGGTAAGTTACTGAGCACGTTGGAGGTGGAATCGACAAGGCATTCCATTTTTAATCAGGAATTTGCCAGCACATGATCCAACCAAAATGGATATGCGCATCAGTACATCCCCTTGAAAACAGGATTTGTTCTACAGATGCTTGCCCCATATTCCTCATACTCTGCTTTAGTATGGCAAGCCTGCACACAGATGAGATGCATCTCAATCAACATCAACAATTTGGCAAGGGGAAAATAATAAACTTTAGCTTTATTATAAGCAAAAGAAAAGGTGAAAGCTCGGCATTGCTGCTCAGCCTTCAGATATAGAAAGGTTCTGTGCATGTGGTTTTGGAGAGAAGATGGGTGACAACCATGTTTAGACTCCCCCTCTCTAACTGTCTCCTAACTGATCAGTTAAGCTCACTCCAGTTTCTGAATACTAGTTTTCAAAGCAAATTGCATAGGGAACAAGTCGGACTGAACCCTTGATCCAAGAGAGGCGATGCAAGGGTCTAGCGACATCCAGAAGCAGTCTACTAATCAAGAGAATATAATATACTTGATTTACTTTAACAAATTTAAAGAAGGGGGTAATGGGTACACTTGCATAGATTAATACCAGGGAAACTCAATATCATATACCCATTTTTGCTTAGAAATTAAAATGAATGTAGTTACTGGCAGTAGAGTGAAGCCGCATAGTAGAGTAGCTACACTGGACCACCACTAATGCTGCATTGTTATAGGTGAACTTACTGACCATTCACACAAATGGAGCAGCTTTGCAGCCAATATGTGACTGGCTAATTAGCCACCATAATAAGAGCATATGTGCCCACAAGTACAAGAGCACACAGGTCCAACATTTGAAGAACAAATGGAATATGAGGTTTTAAGCTTTCTAGAAAGCAGGACAACAATGCAATAAGCCAATAATCACCATGCCACTGATTAGAAGGAGAAACTCATACCCCAAAGAATTCAGGCGTGGATGCAAGTACGGAGCCTCCAAACCAAACTGCATATCTCTGGATGGGATGGCTTACCACATTTACTTCCACTGGATGTGACTGCAGACCCAGACAAACATAAAATCAAATGCATTGACTGTGATGAGACTGAAACTTAACAAGTTCATAGACAAATACATAATGCAAACAAAACAAAAAAAAAAAAAACTTACTTTTAGTTCTCCACCGACTCGAGCTTCAGATGCACGAAGCCGGGCATCCACAATCTTCTTTATATCTCGTTGCAGCCTTCTATGGAAGTCCTTGAACATCGTTGAACCTCCAGACAACACGATATTCTGATATGAGTAAGAATAACAAGACTACATCACTAAGTTGTATGAAGAAATCTGAAGTGCAAGACTACCATGGGCTATACGTCTGGGCCATAAAAACAATTCAAGCACCAGACATGGGCAGAGAGGAGGAGATAAATGCCAACTGGAACTGAATGATCGTGCATAGTTAGATGAAATTGTAGCAAGAGTAAGCATATACGAAGAAACAAATTTAAGTCACATGAGAAAAAAGACAACGACCATCATGGCACTATGTCTGGAGCTTGCAACTAAACAATTAAAACACCAGACCTGGGCATATTTAAATTTTTAGATTGTAGCAAACAATTCTTACACGGTAGACAGTAAGGCATAAATGAAGAAATTCATTCAACCTACGTCCAAAGAAAGAGTGAAAGACCATAGTGACAATTCATTAACACCATTATGCACCTCATTAACAACATTTGAGTCATGAAGCATATTAATTCTTATTGCTTAGATAAAATTCTATTTTATCCATGAACAAATTAGCACAAAATGTGTTGCAAGGCCCACGTACCTTATACAAAGACCTCCTGGTGTCAATTGGGGCAGACTGAATACACTTGTCAATTACAACTGGTAATGGAGTGGTGAAATCGCTGCTATAAATCTCAGGATTAAAAAATACCTGTAAATAAAATCAAGACCGAATTACCAGAACAATGGTTAGCAACAAATAAGTAGTAGTCATTGAGAAGCAATTAAGAAGAAATTAATTTCTTTTCTGTCTGTCAACTGAGATAGAAAGTAAAAATCAGGCCAAAAAGGAAAAGGGGTGGTAGTTAGAAGGAGAAACAAACCTCTGGTCCGAGAAATCGTTCATAGCCAATATCACAAGTGTAGGGTGCCCCTGTCTTTGGTTTAATGCCTTTCCATTGCTTAATATATTTGGATGGTTCTTTATCGTGCTTATTGAACTCCTGGAATCATTGGAGAAACAAGATCTTATCATCTAATAATCTACATATTGATAAATATATAAAAAGAAATACACAAAGATCTGAGCTTGCAATATAAATCTGTGTAGCTCATTATAACAGGTATAAAGAAATAGTACATCTATTTGAAACAAGTCACTAGATATAAATTAACATGGAGGTAAAAAAGACCTTGACAATGTCAGAACTAGTATAGCAATACATTTCCTTCACTTTGCGAGCTACATCAAAGGAGTCTTCTGGTGGCACGTTCTCTCCTCTTTCCTGCACAGAATGCGTAAATCATGAGTATACTTAGTCATGAGTGCAATTAATTAGCCAAATTCCCTCCAATTTTAAACCTAATAGGATATAGGATTTAGGATTTAGAGTACGTCCTCAGTTCCAACAACTGATCCTAGCTTAGCAATAATTTTAATGACTGACCAGAGAACATAATGACCGATGGATAGATAGTAGTGAGAAAAGAAGACAACATACCCGCATAAGCTGTTGAACAAAGAGAGTGACATCTCTCCCGGCAATCGGAACTGACTTGATGCTGCTCCCAATCACATAACCTTCTGCAACAGGAACAACATGACTTGCCCCATCTCCAACATCTACTACAACACCTGTCATCTCACACTAAGAAAATTGTAGGTCAATCTATGAGGAAACGTTAAAGATATATGAAAACAATAACAAAAATACACGCACAGAGATGAGCACTTCTCCTAACAATAACAGCACCAAAAGAAAAACAACAACAGACACAGACATTTTCACGAATAGCAAATAAACTCTATATAGTTCCTAACTTTAACACCTGAATAATAAACACAACGAAATGTAATTCATAACCACAAGAGCATCGAATGTCCAATACTAACCCTACGGGCAATTTCACAAATAGCAAATAGACTCCATATATAGTTCTTAACCCATAACATCCATATAATAACATCAATACATCTTCTAACTACAACAATGTCGAATGTCCAATACTAACCTTAGAGGTAGTGTAGCCAGCTGCGAGAGCAAGTACCGAATTCACAGCAATGTAAAGGCCAGGAACGTTGAAAGTCTCAAACATAATTTCGCCGGTGTACTCGCGGCTCTCCGGGGCAGTAAGCGGGCTCTCAGTCAAAAGAAAGTAATGATCTTCAGGATCACAACGCAAATAGTTAAATATACACTGCTGCCAAAAGCGCTCCATTGAATCCCAATTGTCCACCTGCCCATGACTGATCGGATAGCTCAAATTATAAGTAGAGCTGGATCGAGACTTCTCCAAAGCCTCATCCCCTATGAAGAAATCAAGATCAGCCATCACACCGGCATTGTGCTGCGCTATCCAGCTCGCCTTGGAGGTGCTCCTCGATTGGTTCAGAAACGATTCGTTGACAGCAACTACAGTGGGGACAATGTAACACGGCTCGACGTTTCCGGCGAACCCCATCTTAGTATACCTATCAAAAACCAAGCTAAAACAATGTCGGCAGAGTGTTTGAATCGAAAATTTAAATAAATTTTGATTTGATTGGGGCATATCATCGAACAAGTTGTGTGCATAGAAAACGTACCCGGTGCCGTTGTCAATGACGACTGCGGGGCGGGAGGCAGGGTCCATGAGAAGAAGATTGGGATTGGGATTGGGATTGGAATTGAAGTTGAGTTTGGATTCTATGGATCTGCAGCTGAGATCCAAGAGTGGGAGTGAGGGAGAGGATCATGGTCGTGAAGAGCGCAGGTGTTGTGGTAATAAAGAGAAGGAAGAGGGAGGTGTCGGTGTAGGTGTTGGTGGTGATGGTGACGCAGCCTTGGATCGGAAGCGACTCAACAGAGCAGAGTTGCTGCAGCAGTTGGTGGGGGTTGTGGAGATTGGTGTGCGACCCATTTTCAACGACGGCGGTTTAAATTCATCGACTCCTTCATCATCATCATCATTTTGTTTGCTTTTCTGGGATTCGATGATTGGGGAAAATGGAACAACGGCGCACCGACTGAGACGACCCCTCTCGCCTTTTCTATTTGTCTTTGCTTCTGTTTTCGGGCTTGTTTATGATTTGTCTGTCGTGTGCCGTGTATATGGGTTCAAGAAGACGGCGTTGGGCTCTTCTCACATGCCTCCGTTAGGAAACCACAATTCCGTGCAATGGCCAGTGTTTTCCATACACTAAAAATTAACGGAATTTTAGGGTGTGTCCTCTACATCTTAATTGTAATACTCGATTGATTGTAGAATGAAAACAGGGAATTTTAAATGTTTCGCACGAGTATTTCAAAATTTGAAATATTAAAAATATATCTATTATTTAAAAAAAAAAAAAAAAAAATCTATAGCATTCAATTTATACAATCTGAAGCTCTATTTTTTTTCTTCAAAGAGAAAAAATCATTTTTAGTTTTTCCTTATTAATCTTGAAAGATTGACTATTTGGTTTGTATTGATCATGAATCCTTTATTTGTCATAAGAAACAAAGTATTGTGAAGGAGATTGAACGGGAAGAACCAAATCCCTCAATTTTGTTTATGTTTATATGAAATTGCAAGCTCCTGAATCTTTAGTTCAAAACGATAATTCAATCAAATGTCTCAACCTTAGTTGTTAATTCCTCTAGCCCATGAAATAATCTAATTATATTGAAGCATAAAATGCCGAAGCTTTCACCCTAAATCATCCATATAAATTACATCTGACACATAAAAGAGGAATTTTTTAAATCCTTCATTCTTCTCCACTGTATGATTCTGCAAGTTTCAATTGATTGAAAAAGACGGGGAAGAAGAAAGTTAAAACAGCAGATAAAGTAGATGAGATCATGAGAAGAGAGGATAAGTCTCAATGGCAATTGTGTGAGAGAAAGAGAGGAGAAGAGTTTGTGGATCTATCTGCTTAAAAGTAAAAAAAATAAAAATAAATCACTTTCTCTAATTGCAAGGCAGTTGTTTTCAGGAAACAAGGAAAACGTCAAAAAGTCATTTCCCATATTTTTTAATAGTTCCTGAATTGTTTCCTAAAATTTGTTTTCACTGTTTTTCAAATTTAATGCACCGAACGCAAATTACATAAGTTTTTGAATTCGTAAAATAAAAAACAGTCGCAAAATGATATCGAACGGGCTCTTATACACTTTGTATATAACACTCTAGTATTGACCTCATAGTGTGGTTTATTAATGTCAAATTGATTCGAATTTCGCTTTTTCGTTCAAGTTGAAGAATTCAAGAAATGCCTGTTACGATTTTATGATGACCCATTGAGTCTTGCTTTTACTCAGTAATTATAGTTTTGGGGCTTGGTTCGCTCAGGGTTTTGTCGCCTGTCTGGATTGGAAGCTCAATGCTAGCTTCTAAGTTTGGGGAGTTTGTGGTGTGGGTTAATGGTTTAGACGGATTATTGGAAGTCTTATTGCAATCATAAGTAAATTTCTTTAAAACTAACGAAATCATTATCGAAATTTCAGTAATGACTCTATTGATATTCAAGTCCAATATATCTTTGAGGTACTGAGTACTGATATTTATCTAAATTTTAATTGACACTCATATTTTCTTCAAAATTTTTATAAATTACAAACCAAAATTTATATCAAAATTGAAATTGTAATTCTTATTGCAGATTTGCAGTGCACGTAGTAAAATGTTAATTAAATTGTAAGAAAAAAAAATACTTATCGGATAAATTGAATTTTATTTTGCAATCCATGGAATTTTCCTTTCCTTTTAGTTTAGGTGAAAACCTATACTTAGAAACTTCCCAAAAAAAAAAATATTTAGAAAGAAATTCAATTAATACAAATCATGATCCAAAACATCTAATACAAATCCTTGATTTATAAGTAAATTGTTTATATCTGGTGAATGTACGTGATAATCGGGTGTCTGTTAATTGTCCAAATCATTGATTTTGATTTGTTTCTCTTTTTGTCCATCTGTGTGCAACTGTGAGCTCATGAGACTCAATATATAAGAGACTCACACCTCTCACATAAATCTTCAACTAATTTCCCAAAATCTAACCCTCTTCTGTCTTGCGTAGCCAAATTAAAATGAAAAGTATAATATCTGTAGCAGTTCTCATATACCTCTTTGAAGTTTCATTTCTTCCATTAACTCAGTGCAGGGTTTACCTACCAACGGATGCCAATCTCATTGGCCAGACATGCCTTCAAACCCCGAAACCAGATCTTTGTGTCTCTTCTCTTGAATCGGTCCCTGAGAGCTCGGATTCAGACATCAAAGGCTTAGCTCTCATAATGTCCGACAAAGTACTCAAGGGCAAAGCACAGGATGCTCTGAAAGAAATCAACGAGCTGATTAAGCAGACACCTATATCGAGTAACAACGCCTTACTTGCATGCGCAGACTACTATGGCACGATCATAGAATTTCATATCGAAAAACAAGCGCATGATGGAATTACTGGGAATCAGCCTAGGAAAGCTGCAGAGCAAGCCATGGATGATACCGTCTATTTGGTCAATGAATGTAACAATGGTTTGGGTTCTTCACCTAGCTCTCCTCTAACAGTTATGGGCGCAAGTGTGGCTGATATTGCGACCATTACTAAAGCAATAGTGCAGATATTGTCGTGATATATATTTACTCCCATTATCTCCCTATTAAACAACAATTAATTTCCAGCTATATATATATATATATATATATATAGGATCAAGAGATGACGCCCTTAAACTTTTAAAGTGATGATATTTTTATTTTTAAGATATATTTTAATAATTACAACCACTCATTGTTTAGTTACCTACACACATGAATTGAAAAATTAGTCAAATTGAAAAAAATTTAACCATTTGATTAGCACAATTATCGCTTTAATTTTATCTAACGGACTATATTTATTTACACAATTTTGAGTGACCAAATGATTATGGATTTGGTTGATTTTTTTTAAAGGGGGCTGGTGTGACTGCTCTCAAGCCTTGATTAATGAAATTGCAGAATACAAGGCCTAAACCCCAGATTACAATAAGAATAAAGAATAATCTTGAGATAATACCAAGACTCTCTACAAAATTTATGTATTCTAAGTTTCTAACAAGCACCAATTAAAGAGTGCATAAATGACTACTCTATTTGCTAGCGGTGACATACTGGAAAGATAACTCTATTACGAAGAAGCATCATTACAAATAGCACAGCTTTTCTACTATGTTGCCGCACGAAAATAAATCCGGCGACTTTCAGTTTCATCCTGCCATTAGGAGATTGCGTCAATTTGATCAAGCAAATAGCACGCTGATTTGGTTGATTTTTTATAGACATAATTCTTGCATAGGAATCTAAAGGATCAACAGTTGAAATCATTGAATTAGATTATATACTAGTGTAAAATAGTAAAAATCCTTAAATTCTTAAAGTAAGGATGTCCTCTCTTGTTCCTCCCTATATATGTGTGTGTGTGTGTGTGTGTGTTACCTTGACAAATCAATAAAATTGCTTCAGTATGTGAATTTTGTTGTCTTGCTATACAGTACATACAATGATGAAAAAGGAGTATCATATTGTCGGGGTTTCTTGTCGAATGATCTCAGCCTCATTGAGCAAACATGCAACAAAACACCACACCACGATCTTTGTGTCTCTGCTTTTACCTCGATCCCTGAGAGTGCCGATGCAAATGTCAAAGGCTCAGCCCTCATAATGGCAGATGTTATACTTAGAATCGTTGCAAATGATGCTCTAAACCAAATCCAGGGGATGCTAGCGCACAACCCAGAAGGCAAACTCTTAAACAACTATGTAAGAAATTACATAGCAATCATACAACTTGACATTGAATGCAGCAAGAAATCCATTACTAGTCGGGACAATAAGTCGGCAGAGCAAAGCATGAATGATGCTATCTCTCATGCTAATTCATGCGAATGGGGTTTTCCAGGCAGATCTCCTCTGATATATTAGAACACACTTGTGGTTGATATTGTTGACTTAGCTGCATAAATAGTAGTTATATAAATCATATTACCTAGCTTGATATGCATGCGTGGACATCCAATTGTTGCTTTATTTTTAGGGTTCTTGACCCGAAGCACTAAAATTGGCCAAAATTATCCTATTGACCCCAACAACATATTTTCATTTGCACTAACCCAATTATAAATGAAATGACAACTTTGCCCTTAATATAATTAAGAAACTACTACCACTCATCTCTCTCTCCCCTCCATCTGCAGACGCGATCTTCTCTCTCTCCTCTCCTTTTCTCTCCTCAAAGTTTCACTGTCCACACAGCCCCCCCAAAGCCAATGAGTGTTCTGCAAGCCGTGGTCAACACCACTGTCATCGACGATGTTCTCCTTGCGAGGATCTCTCATCACTCTCGCCATCTTCACCTTACTTTCCCTCACCTACTTCTTCCTTTACTTCTCCGTCTCCTCCCCTCCCTCTCCCTCGGTCATAGCCACTGTCGACCGCCACAAGATAGAGAGGGAAAATTTCAGACTAAGGATCCGGATCAGGCTTAGCTCTTCTTCATCCCTATCTCCTACCACAAGAGGCGAGGCAAGGTATGGTGGTTTATTTTATGGTAGAGTTTGTTGATTTGATTGTGTTTCGATTTCAGAGAGGAGTATGATTTGTTCATTGCTATGGATCTGTGTATAGTTAAGTGCATAGTTATGAATCCTACTAAGGACTACACAACGTGAGATCGGAGCTTTCTTCTGCTTCTCCATATTCGGCTTTGCTCTGGGTCGGGCTCGAACGCCGTCGTTCAAGCTTTTTTTTTGGTTGGTAAAATGGGGGCAGAAGCCCGGAATGAAAGAAGAAAAAAAAAAGTTTTATTAGGGCAATAGAGACCTGTTAAAGGTCTATTGAGGAGTAATAGACATCTATTGGGGGACAATAGACGTTTTGGATTGATGTAATCTCCTCATTTTTTTTAATCAAAGTTTTATTTGTTTAAATTTAGAGAGATTAGTTTCCATTTCGGCGACTGAAAGTTCAATTGGGAGGCAATAGACGTTTTGAATTGATGTAATCTCCTCATTTTTTTTCTTTAATCAAAGTTTTATTTGTCTAAATTTAGAGAGATTAGTTCCCATTTCAGAGACCATTAATTCTATTGAGGGCAATAGACGTCTAATGGGGCCCCTTTATTGGGGCAATAAAATCTATTGGAGGGCAATAGATGTTTATTAGGGAGCAATAAATTTTTCCGGCGACCTATGAGATCTCTGATAACCTCTTTAGAGACATCCGACGAGGTTTTTAGAGAAGTCCGGTAGTGGCGGTCAGTGACCGGAATACGGGGTCGATGACTGGAATCTAGCAGTCGGTGACCCGAATCTGGGGCTGGCAACAGGAATCCGGCAAAGTCTTCAATGGTCTCTCTCTCTCTCTCTCTCTCTATATATATATATATATATATATATATATATGTAACAAAGAGATGAAGGTAAAATAGTTTAAAAAAAAAAACATAATTGGATATTAGGGATTACCTTATTAAAGTCTTCATGGGTAAAGGGGAATTAAAATAACTTAATGGGGTAAGTGAGCCACAGCGCTGCCACACCTTGCCACAGTGAGCCACAGTCCTGCCATATAGTGCGCCACACCTTGTCACAGCACGCCACACCTCTGCCACAACAAAATCCCTAATTAGAGGTATGTTTTAAAGTTCCTGTTTTTAGAGTTTTTGTTCCTTTTCTCTTCTTTTTCCTCGGGGACTTGCAACCTCCCTTCTTCTACCCCCATTTCTTCTTCATAGGGGAGACCAAAGGCCGAACTGTGGAGGTTCGTGCTCACTCCAAGCTTGGAGCTTGTAGAGTCCTCCAAACTTAGAGTTTGTTGAGAAGTTATGATCGACCACAAACACATCATTGTTTCGATCTAATCCAATTCCTCTTGGAATCGGATTTCTTAGAAGCTACTATGCTCAGAAATTCTATTGTTTTCGTGGTAGCCTTTTTCACTCTGAAACTAACCCTAATTTCGTGTTCTCTTTCAGGATGATTAACCTGAACAAATTGGACTTCACTCTATTGGGAACAACTGGCTTTGGATATTACAAGTGGGTTCGTGATGTCCACCAGCATCTCAAGGCCAATGAAATCCTGGATAAGATTCTCAAGCCTAACCAGGACGTGCTAACTGTTGAGCAAGCTCAAGTTTTGGAAGCAAATAGCATAGCCTTAGAGGCAAATAAGGAGAAAGTCATCATCCTAATGACTCTTCATATGGATGATTTGCTTCAGTACGAGTATATGAATAAAGAAGACCCCAGAAGGTTGTGGCTCCCACTCGATGAAAGATTTGGCAAGGTCTGTGACTCCCTGCTTCCTGACCTAGAAGTGAGATGGCATAGCCTCCGCTTCTGTGATTTCAAGACAGTTCTTGACTACAACTCAAAAGCACTTCGTATTAAATCTTTGATGGAATTATGTGGAAAATATATCACAGATGCAATGTTGATTGAGAGGACTCTCTCTACCTTCCCCGTCTCTACTTTGATGGTTGCAAAGAACTATCGAATCAATGTTACTACATGACGGATCACAAGATTTCATGAGCTCATTGGAGCTATGAATGTCGCTGAAAAACATGACAACATCCTTATGAAGAACTACAATTTGAGATCCGTGGAAAAAGAGCATATTCCGGAGTCCAATTATAGTCGAGACCCTAAGGGAGGAAGCCAAGAAGGAAACCCTAATCTTAGGGATACTTCTGGACGTTCCAGTCCATATATAGCTCTACTAAGGAATGTAACCGCCAAAATAGGCGAACACGGAACTGAAGAGATCAACGTGGAAAGAGAAAGGGAGGCAACGCCTCTGGCCATGTTGGTGGTGCCGCCAACACTAATAGCCATCCTTATGACGCTTTCAAAGCGCCTCAATCAATGGAGTCTGAGCAAAGAAATGTATGTTCCCGATGTGGAATGTCTGATCATTCGGCACACATTTGTAGAGTTCGTGGAAACACTGTCACCGCCTACAAAGCATATTGTGAAACAAGAGAAGCTTACCATGTGGAACAAGAAGATCAAGAAGATGATCTAGAGTGAAGGGTTGAAGACTTCAAATCTGGCTGGGATCAATAGATCACCAATTCTGTTTAAGTCTTTATTTTTCCAAGAGATGTAATAGGAAATTGCCATATACTTTGTAGTAAATGGCATTGGTTTAGTTTTTCTTCACATAGGCTCATCCAAAATGAGTGTGATGTCTAGGAAGGTTTTGAGATAAGTGGTACTTAAGCGAGCTTTGCTCCACCGACATCTCTCTACTCACCTGGTCATATTTATTTTGGAGTTACCAAAAAAAGTCAAACGACTACCTTTGTTTTGCATTAGCTAGCATTTGGATTAGGTTCTCCTAATGGTTAAGACACAATGATGTACTCTGTTGGCTTATGAATAAAATTTTGAGTTCTTTATGACTCCATTTTGATTCTGAGCATATTACTTTGTGACTACGATGTCTAGGCCATCATTATTAATTCAAAGACATGGAATAGCCCAAGTTCCCCTTGCCAAATGGCACCTTGATTTCTGTCACAAAAACTCTCTACGTTCCTAAGGAAAATCGCACCTATGAATAACGAATGAATTCCATGCGAAGTCGCATGTAGAGAACAAAAATGAGTTCCTTTGCAATACATCTAATGCTTGCATCTTAGAGAAGTTTATGTGTTTCTCTAGTAGACTTTATATTACTATTCGGGCTATTAAATCCAATAAAATTATGAGAGAAGATGTCTTGGATTTAGACACATATTGGTTTTGTCAAGATAAGATCGATCATCCTGGTAATGATATGATGATCTGTCTACTAAAAACTTCACACAGACATCCATTTTTTCGAGCAAAATGAAGCAGGAATCAAAAGTTGATTCCTGAACTAAGTATAACTGCCACCGCTGCCTAGGGCACCGTCGCCGTCCACCACCACCCTAGAGCTGGCACAGTCCCTATCCATAACCCCATGGATGGCATCCATCATGGTGATGATGCCCTAGGTGATGATGCAATCATTGACTTTGCTTCAAATAGCATTTCAGACGCTCAAGCCCAACCAAAATCTTCATTGGTTGCTTCTAAAGCCTCTAGCTCATTTTTACAAAGCATGTTCCTTAGGAAAATTAGGACTGAGATCGTCCTATACAAAGGATATGAAAATACTCATTCTGTTCTTACATAGAATCCATGGGGATTCTGTGGACTAGTCCAACCAACTTACGGACGTTTAAAAATCTGATGATGTTGGCTGACAAGCAAATACGCTGGTCACATGTTGTGTTATTACTTGTAATGCTGCTTATGCTACACTCCTAGCATATATAAATGGGCTCACTCCCCATATCATCATATTCAATCAGTTAGATTTGACGATGCTAGAGAGTTTACATCGAAGACTTTCAATGGTTATTGCAATGGGATTGATGTTGGATATCATATTCCTATGAACACACCCAAATGGTCTCGTAGGCTTCTGGGGTCTCGGGATCTTCCCTCTGGTCGTCAGGTTTGTCAGATGGGGATGGCAAGTCTGAAGTTAAGAGTACCTCTCGCCTACCATGTCCCTCACAACATTCAAGGAGTTGCACTGTCTCGTGAGCTCTTGATCGCCTCAAACTGTGAGAATGCCGCCCAGAATGGGTACTTTCATCATTAGCATGTGCCCCGTGACAAAGCTTTGGAGTCCCAGAATGACATCTCGTCCTAAGATGATGTTGTAGGAAGATGGACAGTCGACAACGATAAAATGTGTTGTCATGGTGGTGATAGTGCTGCCTCCATCGAGTGTGATCCGCAGGTTATCAGACCCCAAGGGCTGTGTGATTTCTCCTGCAAAGCTGATTAAGGGTTCATTGTGTTGACCTGGAGCTTCGTTATTTAATTTTAGTAATTAATAATGGACCAGTTTTACGAATTATTGTTATTATGCTTTATTCGTATGTTGTATGTGAAGTGGAATTGTTTTGGACAATTTTTATTCGAA
Organism: Rosa lucieae; assembly: GCA_024704745.1. Lineage (NCBI taxonomy): Eukaryota > Viridiplantae > Streptophyta > Magnoliopsida > Rosales > Rosaceae > Rosa > Rosa lucieae. The sequence continues at coordinate 53,714,928 of CM045495.1, forward strand.
AAGTGAGGATTTAGGGGGGGGGGGTTCAAGGTTGAATTTTTATATGTTGAGATTTTTTGAAAACTTCATTCACAAAAGTCGTAGAGCGCGTTGATACGAGTTTGTGGATATGCGGAACACAAAAATCAGAGTTCGTATGAGAAAGTTATGAGCGTTTGAAGTTTGGGAAAATTCTATAAATAGGGGTTTCCGTTTTCAGAAACTTACTATTTTCATTTTGGAAGTTTCCTTTTCTGGAAATATTCAAAACCTCTGTTCTCTCTCTTCAGTGCGCTCGACCTGACCCAGCTTTTCCGGCGACCTCTTCCGGTGAAGCAAGCCCAGACTGACTCGCCTCCATCGTGCGCTTCTCCCTGTGGCATCCTCTATCGACGATTCTCACTGTGTGCGGCGCTGGGTGGTGGTAGCTTTTGGGTGCAGTCGACGTGATCAGAATTCGTAGCTCCGGCGACTGCACAGCTTCAAACTTCATTTTTTGAGTTCATATGAGCCTTTCTGATCTATCTGTGGTGTTTGTTTTGATCGATTTACGTTAGAATATGATCAACTCATGGTGAACAATTCACGGCGGCTTGTGGGGGCGATAGACGGCTATCTAGGCCGTTTTGACTTGAACCCCAGGTATTAAAGTTGATCTATTTGATGTTCTTGACATTTTGGACGGTTTGATTAATCTAGTTTTGAGTTTTGGCCAGTGGTGGTTGTATCGCCGACTGTGCCAGCGTTTTGGCGGCCTTCCGGCCATGTAAGGGATAGTTTCTGATTTTATATATCATCTACTTGTCGATAAGAGTGTTTCGATATAAAATACACAATTTTTGAGATCGTATGATTAAGTAGGCCTGGGCTAGAGTCGGGCCGGGCCCGAAATTTGATAAAACTGAGACCGAGCCCGAAACAATCGATCTAGGTAGGTTTGGGCTTTTTCATAAATGGAAACCGATACCAAACGGGCCGGTTCGGTCTTCGGGCTTTTCGGGCCCAAAATCCAGTTTCCCTAGCTTTATGCAAAATATACACAAAATTTAGTAAGAGGCGAGGTTTGAACCCCCGACCTCTTACACAAAAGCCTCGCTCCCAACCACTGGAGCACGAGACACTCTCAGTATAATTTGTGCCAAGTTTATATTTATTTCATGCCAGGCGGTAGAAATAAAACAAAACAGACCCATAACCCTCTTTTACTTTCTACTCTCTCTTTCTTTTCCAGTCGTCGTCTTCTTCTTCTTCTTCAATTCTACTCCATATCTTCTTCTTCTTTCTTCTTCTTCTTCTTCTTTTCTTTCTTTCTTTTTCCTTCTCCCCAATCCCCATTATGCAGTTCTCTATTCACCATTTCTTCTTCTTCTTCTTCTTCTTCGGCAACTTCGATCTACTCCACTTTGAGCTTCAAGCTCAGGAGGTCATCAAGAAAAGTCGGGGCGGCATGGGAGAAAAGAGGAGTGAGGATGAGGATGAGATTGATGATCCTAAGCTTACGGAGTTTTTGCAGGTGATGCAACCTAGGGATCTTGACTGGTTTCAGTGATTATACTCTCATAAGGGTCGAGTCTCAAAGAGAAGACTTCATCTTCTTCATCCTTTTCGTCTTCCGCGTATTGGGTCTTGTCCTCGAATTGGAATTGGAATCAGAATTGGATTCAGAACCTGAACTTTGGGAAGAGAGAGAGAGAGAGATAGAGAGAGCTCAGAGAGGGGCTGAGAGCCTGAGATCAGGTCGATTTGGGTGGACCAAACTTAGGAAATCCTAATACCGAGACAGATAGTTTGTAATCTGGTCGGGCTTTGCACCGAACCGAAATATTTCTTCTTGAAACCGACCCAATTCGGGCTTTTTGGGTCTGTCAAGGTAGGGTTCTCGGTCATTCAGGTCCTGACGCCCAGGCCTATGATTAAGTTGTGATTTTTACGGTTTTGGACAATTCGATGATTCTATCAGTGAGGATTTTAGCATTCGATCGACTTATGATTTTGACATATCAATCGTAGAAGTATCCCAGAGATATTGGGTGGTTTCGGATGTGGTTTTGCCTCGATTGGCATCACTTTGGGGATTTTTGTTCAAAACAAGGGTTTTGGACTTAAATCGTTACTAAGTTAAGACCGTATGTGATTAGGTACTTGATGAAGTATTCTTGGACGGTTGTTTTGTGGTTTGGCTGCTTTGTTCTATAATGAAGAAGCATAGGGAATTTCAATGTGAGTAATCTCACAAGGTTCATTTATGAACAGAATTACCTTTAGCATCTTGAGAGTTATTGATTTAACTGCTAACTATAGTTGGTATTAGTAGGCATTCCTGAGCGGATGACTATGTATATATATATATATATATTTACGTGAAATATATATGTGTTGGTGGATTTCGTTGATTTATGAAAATAATATGCATGAATGATGCTTTTTATTATTTTGGGTGTGGCTTTTCGGAAAACAAATAATTGTGGAAATGTTGATCCTATTGTTTTGAAAAGCATTGAGATTGTGTAACATTTTGAGTCCTGAGCAACTCCTTTAAATGTTTTATTCTGAGGGACTGTGCGGCCCGAGGAATTAAGGTTACAGGGTGACCTTAGGCAGTATATCAAGTAATCACGTCTTTGGCCGGACGAGTGGTTACGATTTCAGTTAGAGCTCTAGTCTGTCTGCCAGTGTAATTCATGGGGTAACGGTGCAAGGTTATATTTAACTCATGAGTTTGTGCTTTAAGGAAACAAGGTGTGAGTTGCTTTCCTTATATACGATTTTTAGGAAATCAAGGTGTGAGTTGCTTTCCTTATTTCGTGATTTGAATAGGAAATCAAGGTGTGAGTTACTTTTCTTATTTCATGGATTGAAAGAAAACAAGGCGTGAGTTGCTTTCTTTAATTAGTGTTTAAGGAATTAAGGAGTGAGTTGTTTTCCTTAAGTTTTGGTGTGAGTTGATTTGTAGCGGTTTTGAGTTACTCATACGAGCTTTCACAAGTTTACCGGGTTTGTTGTGTGGCAACTCGGTGTACTATTCAATGGTGTAGGGGCTAATCCTTCAGGTCAGGATAATCGTGGTTGAAGCTGAGGTAGCGCCTTTGCAGCTTTATGGTAGGAAACCATTTTTGTGACTTTACTGTTGATGAAGACTTCCGTTGTGTAGTAAGCTCTGAGGAGCATTTACGTTTTATTTTGTGTTGGCAACTTAATTCGTAAGCTTATGTAATATATGACTCTGTGGAGCGGATCAATATTGACATTATGGGTTCAGGGTATCAGTATGTACTTGGTTTAATGGGAAAAAGTTTTCAGGTATTTTGTATTGATAGCTGAACAATCACGCATGTATAATTATGGGATTGTATATCGATTTCTATTTGTGTTGAAAATCAGGGGCGTGACATTCATGGTCTTGAGTGAGTTTCTTCTTATCTCGGTTCAAGCCTTCGTAGCAACTGCCAAACATGACGCTGACCGCCGCGCCACTGTTGACCAAGACCCGATGGCAGCGATAGTGGTCGATGACCATGGTGATTAAGAATGGGTCATTATGGTGCTTCTTTATGGCATCCTTGCTGCGACTAAAAGCAACCAAATCCCACTCCACTTGCTGGGTGTGGCAACCGTGGCTAATTCCGAACACTTCCTGGCCCCGGGGGCATTAGCTTTTCTGTTCATGGTGAGTCTCGGGTGTGCATGGGGCAACTCCATGTATCGTTAAGATATGTCTGTAGACTTCAATGGCTTTGGCTCCCTTTGCGGGAGTGCGATACTGCGAGAGCTTGCCGCTTTGAATGAGGTGCTCGATAGAGTTTTTTAGTGCCCAGCAGATATTGGTGGGGTGGCCGGATTCTTCATGGTATGTATAATATTTGTCGTTGTCTCGCAGTTTGGCCTGACTGGGCTTGCGTCTCGATGGGCACGAGATTTCATAAGAAGCGGTGAGTGTGGTGTAAATTTCGTATCGGGGTGCCTCGAATAGCTAGTTATCCCTATGTCGGGTATCGTTGTATGGTGCATCACGATACCGACCGCTTGAGGAGTTGTGCTTTCGCTTCTCGGGGCTCTTCCCGTAGTGTTTATCCCTCCTATCAAGAGCTCTCGTGGGGTTCTGATTACACACATTTTTATACGTATAATTATATCTAAAATACTATAGTTAAGCTAATCCTCAAGTTAATTAATTTATAGTTAATGCATTTTTATTTATTTTGTAGAAAATAAGTGGAGTCGCGGAAATTGAAAGAAAAGTGTGCAAAATCATCATAGCAAAGGTGGAGTTTTTAACAAAGATCGATGCAGACAGGGCCGGCTCTGAGGGCTGCCACCTGAGGCCACCTGCTCCCGGGGGCCTCCGGAGTTTCTGTATATAAGTTTTAAATAATATATATATATATATATATTATTGTTTGCTTTACTATACTTGAAGACGCGCGTTGCTCTAGCGGAAGGGGAGACAGGCCGCATCCTTGTTCACCAAGGTTCGAGTCACGCCTCACTCATTTCTCCAAATTTTTTCAATCAAGGGACTTAAGTGGGGCCCAATCTCTTTCAGTTTTTTAACCTTTTTTTTTTTTTAAATCACTTAAGGCAATCTGGCCCAGCTCTTTTTTTTTTTCCTTTCGTTTTTCTATATGAATAAGTATTCATTTTCCTTCTCCGTATGAAAAACTAACCCAATTAAACCATATATATTGATTGTGTATGCATAGAAAATTCAGAACAACAATTTAACTAGTTTTGTAATTCAGAATTTTATGTAAGGAATAAATATTCATATACTTTTGTATTGTTATTAATTTCATATTTACTTTTATTCAAAATATATGATTTTATACTGTTATTTGGCGCAAAAAAAAAAAATACACATATATATAGGAGGCCACATTTTAATTTTTTGCCTCAGGCCGTTCGAATCTCAGGACCGGCCCTGGATGCAGTCAACTCTTTGTCAAAACATCCTTAATTAACCATTAGTCTTAATTAACCAATTGTCAATTAAGGACAATTATGGGCTGGACGTTAGCTGCATGTTTCCTTAATTGAAAGAGTCCAAAACCCATGATTTTGGTGACACATGGCAGCAATATAATTATACATTTATACATTAGGGTTTAATTATGCAAGGAGGGGCAGCTGCAGTTCTCTGCTTCTTTTACTGCCAATACACACGCAGACCACATGCATCCTTTCCTCCTACTCACAAAAACAATAGCCCCGTCATGTGTTTTTCTCTCCAGTCAATCCTAGCCGCAGGCCACCAATTTTTCCCTTGAATCACAGCCATCCATTCATCATCCACTTCTTCTCCTTTAGCAGCCACATACCGAGATTATTCATAACCTCACCCATTAATTGGCCGCACACCCCGTTCTCTCTTCCTTCTCCTCTAACAGCGGCACACCCATATATATATATATATATACACACACACACACACACACTCCAATTCTCTCACTTCTTCAACAGTGCCAAAAGACACACCCACCTCCATTTTATCATTCCTTCCCATTTTCTCTCACCCATCACCTGACTCTCTCTCCTCTTCCCTTCTTCATTTTTTATTTCAATCTTTTGGGATTGGACACTCAAGGCCTCAGGGAAATCATCATCAAGAGCACATATCCATTTTTGGGTAGTTAAGTGAAGAAATTACTTGGTTCATACTAGCCCATAGCTAGAAGTAACCAAGCTAACTCTCCTCTCTCTTCCTTATTATCTCTTTCATAATTTTTCTATACTTTTGGTGATGTATTTGAGTATGGGTAGTGAAGTAGTCCAATTTTAGGAGTTAGGGTTGTGAAGCCCTAACTCATCTTGTATAAATATTGATGCTTTACTTTTAACAAATGCAATTTCCATTGTGTATGCTTTAGATCCGAATTTATTGGTCCTTAGAAGCATGTTTCTAGGCTTTGTCACCCTTTGAAATTATGTTATGGCCAATTATGATGAGTAGATTGATAAATTGATAACTTATTGGTCTTGTTGCATCTAGGATTTAAGTGTGGTGACCATTAGCTAGCTTAATTGTAGCTAAGCTTACTTGGGTTTCTATTATCTTGCTCTCTAGGCCTCTAATTTTGGATATTGCGGCCTTAACCTGCTTAAAGCCCAAATTAGAGAGTTGATTGTGGCCTTAACCGGCATAGTCAATACACTGAAAGGATAATTGGTCTAGTAGCCTTAACCGGTACTAGATACGGAACTCGACACATATAGGAAATGCATGCATTTGTGAAATTGGCATTGATGTTTACAAGATAGTTAGTGTGGATCACCTGACACTCCCATGTTCCCATTAATTTGAAATCCGAATTTAATTTATTGCTTTATAATTAGTTGTTTGCTTTTATTTTAGTTAATTTTCAATTCAAAACTCCCAAACAAAATTCTACCTTCAATTGTGCACAACTCATTTGGGCTACAAGTTAGTAGCTTTGATTAGGCTTAGTGTGAGCTAAGCCGAGCGTTGCCGAGGCTTGGTGCCTTGTGAATATTATTTTGCTTTATTTTATTTTTATTTTTCATTGTATGCCTTTAAGTTACTCTAGTGCCAATTACCTCAGTTAGGTCCAACGCCTAATCCCCGAGGTACGATAATTAAGGTTCAAATACTTCCTTTACTTGACAACGATTCGTACGCTTGCGAAAGTTTATGAATCAAGTTAGGTTTTGTCATTATGCTAGGTAGGCTTGTCTCTATTGGTGTCTTTGTTCCTACTGTCGGAGGTCTCGACGGGGTTGTACATGTAAGGTACGGTGACTGGATGTGCATTGGCGTTGGTATCCCGGCCAAAGGTGTCCGTATTCGACCTGTGCAAAAGCGGTGGCGGCATCGAGGAGGTTGTCATATGTCGCAGGGGGATTGGTGTTAATTTGTAGTATGTAGGAAATATCATGGCTGGAGTTTCTGCTTGAATGTCGATGCCACTAGGGCCGGGTCAAAGGAGTGGCATTGCGTAGCTTGCTTTTGCCATTGGCAAACGAAGTCTCGCAATCGCTCGTTTGGCCATTGCTTGAGCCTAAATAGGTCAAGGGTCATGTGATATCCACTGCCGCACAGGATGAATCGGCGCATAAATTTGTCCCCGAGCTCCTAGAAACTGTCTATGGAATTAGTGGGAAGGTTAAGAAACCATCGCAAGTCCTCGTCCGTTAGGTTTTCCTCGAACGCGTGGCAAGCCATTGCATCAGTGTATCGAGTTCCATGTAGCAGGGATTGGAAGACTTCCAAAGGGTGGTATAGATCTCTGTACCATTATTTTTCTCAATATTGAAGAGTTTGGCCTCCAGTGGGAGCATCCCGGCTTGTATTCGGGGAGTGAATGGTCCCATTTTGCCCTGGAAGCTAGTCGTGATCGGTTGTCAGCCGGTTATGCTCTCGGCACTCTCAATCTGTGCCTGTAAAGAGGTGATGGTCTCACTCATATGTAATAACAACCAAGTGTTAGGGTCGGGTAGAGGTGTATTGGTGGTAGCAGCTGTGTTTGTGCCAGATGTCCCTGCCATATCGTGTCAGGTGAGGTGCTGGCGCAGTGCCAAGTTGACCCGGGAAGAGGGGAGTTCAAGTAGATCACCTGAGGTCCTGTACTAGTGTTGCCTAGAGGTTGCACTTGTGGGCACAAAGGTACCAGAAAGACCGGTGCTTGGGTCCATAGTGAGAACTGCTCCGGGTGTCGGGACACCACCGATAGTCAGCATTGGGGTCTCCTGCTGAAGAGCCTTGTCTAGTGGTTTGTTGCTCGCGACTCGCCATTGGAGTGCCTCTCAGAAGATGCTATTCTGGTTTTCCATGTTTTCAACCTCTCGGCGAGCTACTACAACTACCGTACGCTCGGCTTCAGCCTGTGCACGTGTCTCCATTAGGTCGCGCATTGTTATTTCTAGTGCTGTGGTTGGATCAGTGGTCATGACTGAGGGAGTCTCGGTGTTCAGGCTTTGGAACTCTAGAGTGCGCTGGACCTCACAGGTCACTACCTAGTGGGGCGGATCGTCGTTGTTGGTATTAGGAGTGCTGGTAGCCATTAAAGGTGTGTTGTTCTACCAGCAAGGACGAGGGGAGTCCTTCTAGCGCCAAATGTTTCAGCTGTCTTGAGAGGGGTCTGATCTAGCTAAATACAGGGTGTCTCGGCTGCTACTATCACTATTGGTCAAGCTTATCTGCAAAACAGACGAAGGTCAGAGGGAAGACAGGGTGTGCCGAACTTCAACGTTCTGATGCCTAAGTTAGTGTTGCTATAAGATAATGATAATGGAAAGCGATAGTAAACAGTTACCTATTTGGGTAGTTGGAGATTACCTTAATGTAGCAGATTTGTGGGAGCTTGATTCGGTTTCTTTCTGTGTGGGACGCTCGGGGTTCCCGATATGGCCCCGAGGGGTATCGTGACCCTCAGCTTGGAGCTTTCCTTGCTTATGTATTGGCGATACGAGTCTTATGCTTCCGATACTTGTGCCTAGGAGGTATGTGTACACCAACAAAAATGACTGCGATGGTAGCCACTTAATGCCCTTGCTAGGCGATCTCTTTATCGCATGTCTTGCGGATTGTCACTTTGATGAGATAGTCTTCTCGTCATTAGGGGGGGATAAGAACACAAATGTTCAGTAAGAATGACATGAATTGTCGTGGTCTGTCCCCACTATGTCTCATCTCGATTCCTGTTAAAGTGACGAGATCACACATTTTCTGCAAATATGTCTGCAAGGAATGACGTCCCTACGAGAGGATGTAGCGCCACCCTACATGGAGGTAGGCATGGCTACAACGCCAAAGAGAGTGGCACTCTAATGTTATAGGCCATGGCCTCAACTAGGATGAGCGGGAGCCCCGTGAGTTCGAATGATATTTTGGCACAACCCAATCCTTGGATCACCGACACTCAAAATCTATCTTATGGGAATCTTCCGGATTATGGTTATTGTTGGAGGATGCCTCAACGTCAGAATCTATTCCTGAGTATATAGAGCTCTTTGAAAATTACACTAGTATACATGAGACGTAGGATAAAAACTCCATCATAATTAATGATGTAGTTGCACATTTCGTTACACATGAGTTTATTGAGTCTGATGATATCGAACCACGCTCTGTTGATGAATGATGCCAACATAGAGAAATTTGGCCTAAATGGAAAGATCTGATCCAGGTTAAGTTAGATTCTCTAACGAAGGGGAAGATTTTCTAGCCAGTGATGCCAACACCTCCTAACATAAAATCTGTTGACTAATAAGTCTTCATTAGAAAGTGTGATGAGAAAAATAGATAGTAATCTCGCCTTATGGCGTAAGCCTTCTCACAAAAGGCTCTGTAATTGACTACAATGAGACATATTCTCTTGTACTGGATGTCATTGCACTCCACTACCCTCTTAGTTTGGTAGTTTCAGAATAACTGAACATATATGCAGCTTACAAATATGGTCACTACGTATCTGTGGGGATCTAGATAAGGAATATATATGAAAATTCATGGTGAACTTCATTTACCCAAGTCAAGTGGCTCTAGACCATGGAGCGCATTTACAATAAGGTTGAAACGCTCACTAAAGTGACTACTTGATTGGGAAGGGATATGCCCGCGCATTTTCATAACAAATTTCAGATTCTATCGCGGTTCATGTTGGACATGATCTTCATTGGAAGACCTTAAAGAGTTAAGGGAAACCGCTGAATACTTGAAATCTGATTTTGAGATGAAGGATTTTGGGAGAACACAATTATGTTTTGTTTGGAACTTGAGCATCGTGTTGATAGTTGCTTAGGCATTTTGACAAGGTCAAGCCTTCAAGCACCCCCATGATAATCCGTAGTCTTGATCCTGAAAATGATCATCTTCGTCCAAAGGATGATGACGAAGACGTGCTAAAGGCAAAAAGTGTCATGTTTAAGTACAATAGGTGCATTATTGTACTTAGCTCAATGCGCAAGATAGAACATCTCATTTGCAATGAACTTGTTAGCATATAGCTTTGTGCTAATGCGACGTCATTGGATTGGTGTAAAATATATCTTCCGGTACTTGAGATGTACGATTGATATTAGCTTGTTATATCCTTACGGAGAGACGATGGGTTCGGACCCATTATACACCAGGAACGCCGCCAACATTGGTCTGCATCCTCTATCCCCATCCCAAAACAACATGTGTTTTGGAAGGTTTTGCTGATACTGGGTATCTCTCTGACCCACACAAAGGTCATTCCCAAAATGGTTAAGTGTTCATCATGGGTAAACACCGTGATATCTTGGAGGTCTACAAGACAAACCCTAGTCGCTACTTCTTCGAACCATGCAGAGATTATTACTCTTCAGGAAGTGATTTGTGAATGTATATGGATTGGATCCATAATTATACATGTTCGAACAATTGTGGTTTGAAGTTTACCACATATGAGCCTACGAGTATTTAGGATAATGCTGCTTGTTTTGAACAAATGAAGCAAAGTTACATCAAAAGCGACAACACCAAGCATAGTGAACTAGGTTCGGTCTGAGGACAGTGTAGCAGACTTGCTTACTAAGTCATTACCTAAACTTCACTTTCAAGAAACATGTTGGTAGCATCATTTGCGAAAGTTATCCGAACTCCCATGACCGTAGTCATCAGGGGGAGATGCATACATTAGGGGGAAATGTGCCGTCGCCGAAATCTGGGTTATGTAAGGGTCGATTCATCGTTTCCGGCCACTTTTGAGATGCACGACCACCCTAGCTGGAATCAAAGCCTCATAATTCATCAAAACCCCTTGGTCCCGACCTTTGTTTCCGACTAGAGCTGCCATCGGCCACCACTTCTCAGCCGCTAGATTTCCATGCCACCATTATTAGAGTCTTGAATTATGACTCCGGAGCTTATGGAGAAAGAAATGGGCACATAGACTGTGTGTATTGCGAAATTAGGCAAGGTGATGAAATTGGTGGGTGTGCAAATAGGGGGTTTGACATTCCCAAACCTATCCAAGTGGTGGTAATGGGTTCTAGTGACCCAAAAGTGATGAAAGGGGTAGTGGTAAGAGGTTGTGTGTGTTGGAGAACATAGCTTGCTGGGATGGTACTCTGAGCGGCTCCCAGTTAAGATGTGATATGGTTTTGGAACGAGTTATGATTTCAGTTTAGTGTTTCCATAGATAGGTGAAACTCTTCATTTTAGGCTCGGAGCAAATCAAGAGATTGTTGAAAGCTGGAGATTTGATTTAGGGGTGATGAGGTTGTGGCTGCAATTGACCCTAAGCAGCGGTGGGTTGTGGGAAAGGAAGAGAGAGGAAAGGAGGGTTTAGTTTTTGATTACCGGTTTTCAATAGTGTTATCCATAAGCCCATAATTGAGTCCAAATAGTAACAAGGGTTACTTGGGACATTTCGAGCAAAATGAGAGGACAAATCTAAAAAGTGGGCCCGGATGTTCGGTCCAGCTTAACATATGACGTCATCTTTCAAGCCAAATTTGAATTTTGGACTTGCGTGATGGAAAACAGAAGTGTAAGGACCATCATGATTAAAAAAAAATGTCAGGGTCCAAACTGATGTTTGTCCCAAAGTTGAAGGGGGCAAACTGAATTTAGGAGAGATTCTTAGGTGGGGAACCCATACTCATTTCTTCAACCAACCACTTAAAATTCGACACATCTGCAATTTTTTTCCATGCTGGCATCTGCTTGGAAGACTCCAAAATGGCTCCAAAATTTCAGTCAAATTTTATCTTTCCCTCCTCCTAAATTCAGCTACTACTATTATGACCGTCAGATTAAAGCAACGGCTATAATTCATCTCTATCACTATATAGTTCATCTCTAACAAGATCATTTTTGATTTTTCCTTTTAGCCTGGGTTTCTTCTTCTTAATCGTCCCCCCCCCCCCCTCTCTCTTTTCTGTTTCCTTATTCTATAGAGATTAATTCGTATTTGTGAATCCTTTACTGGTCTTTATCCTCCTCTGAGGATATCTTTAATTATTACTTGTGCAATTTTTATTGGGTTTTCTTGTTAGGTTCTTCTCCTTCGTAGGTGTGTGTATGAATCGATTAAGATGAGCTTCTTCTTTATTTTGGGTCAATTTTATATGTAAATTAATTGGGTGATTGGGTTTTGAGGGCAATTTTAAAAATCTTAGGTTTTTTTAGTCTGGAGTATGGATGTGAGTTGGCTTTATATGTTCTAGAGTTACATATCATGAATCAAACTGTATTTTCGGGTCATGTAGCTTAACATTTGTTAAAATGATTATAGGGTTGTATACATGGAATACAACATAATATGATGTGCAAGATCTCTATTTCTTTCTCCTTCTTGTACTAACTTGAAATGTTGTGGTATTATTTTGCATTAAATTGTTTGACAGCAAGGTTATTGCACTTGGAAATTGAAAGGGGATGATCTCAATCTCATCCAAGAAGTACAGAAGCAAGGACGTAATCTTAGTGAAATTGGAGCACTGGTAGAAATGTTGTGGTATTATTTTGCATTAAATTGTTTGACAGCAAGGTTATTGCACTTGGAAATTGAAAGGGGATGATCTCAATCTCATCCAAGAAGTACAGAAGCAAGGACGTAATCTTAGTGAAATTGGAGCACTGGTAGAAGACATTGGGGGCTTTTTGTGCAGCGATTGCTTAAATCTTGGTTACGATCTTAGTAGGCACAGCCTAATTGATGCAGATAGTTTTCTATAGGGATCATTGAGCTCAATGGCTAGTTATTTGATTTGTCTTTTGTCATTGGTTCAGCTTTTCAATTTTCATGCATTGTCATGGTTATAAACTTCCCTTCGATAAATGAATTGGATTTTCCATGTTAAGTTCCTCATTCTGTTTTATAAGCTTTGCTTCATCAATGAATTAAATCTCCAATCAAAAAGAAAAGAAAGGAACAAAAGAGGAGAAAACTTTTGCACAAACATCCAACATACTCAATTCATAAGGAAATAAAAACTAGTCAAATTGCTATGTAAGAAAAACTTGGTAAAATGACAGCTTCATGCTTTCATATTCCAATAATAAAGAGTTGGTAAAGAGCACATATGTGATGATAATTTCAGCTTCATACCAACTAAAAGTTGATGAAACTAGATCGTTTGCTAATTGTCCCATAAAAAAAAAAATTTGAAGTCCGATCTCGACCAATTCATATCTCACATAGCTGGACGTAAGGGGGTAGGCCAAGAGGGCATTTAGAACCAGAGTATACTTCTTCCTTTCACAATACTCTTCTATTAGTACTTGCAAAGTTGCAGGAGTTCTGTACAAAATAGGGAACCAAATATTTGCATACCCGACTTGATGGAGATCCATCTTCTCCAACAATCTCCTCCATCTCTTCATAATCCAATTAAAGTCTGTCAAAAGGAAAAACCAAATATTTAGTCAGCAAAATACAACAACATAATAAACAATAAATTAATTAGATTTAATCAAGAACTTGCTCCCATTGCAGACTATGATATTTTAAGAACTCAAACAATTAAATTATGAGGTGAAGAAAAGGGGGAAAAAAACCCAGCACCTGGAAACATAAAAAACCTGGAACAAGATTGCACAAGTATTCAAGGGAAGAAAAAGACCAGCTTGTGATTCACATATAAGGATTAATCGCTGTAGAAGAAGGGGAAGAAAAAAAACGAAGAACAACCCCAGCAAGAGAAATCAATAAATATAAAGAAAAATCATATGAAGAATATACCTGGATGATAAGGTTTAGCTTGCTTTGCACAAGAGAAAGAGTGATTTCTTTTTTCTTGGAATGAAAATGGTAGGCTTTTGGTTCTTGCCAGGAGACGAACTCTCCCCCCCAAACTAGAACAGTAGAGTTTAGGAAATATAGCCGTCGCTTTAATCTGACTGTCATAATAGTAGTAGCTAAAATTTAGGAGGAGGGAAAGATAAAATTTGACTGAAATTTTGGAGCCATTTTGGAGTCTTCAAAGCAGATGCCGGCGTGGAAAAAATTGCAGATGTGTCAAATTGTGAGTGGTTGGTTGAAGAAATGAGTTGGTATGGGTTCCCCACCTAAGAATCTTTCCTGAATTTAGTCCTAATTATTTTAACTTAAAATATAACTTATGTTGTTGAAGATGTTCAACAGATTTTCAACACCATAAAGCTGGAATGGTCGACAAATTAAAAGAAGAGATTTGTTTTTCTTTGACATTGGGTAATTGTATTGTTGCATATAATGTGTGTGTGTGTGCGTGTGTATTTTTATCCTATAAATTTAATAAATTTTTTACTCATAATAGTGATTGGGCTTATATTTAATACACACACACACATTAGCCTCTTAACACATGCTAATGCGTGTGTCAATTGACTCTTTTTACTTTTTGTCATACTTTGTATATATAGTGCCAAAACATGGGACACTAAATTTTATACATCTCTTGTGAACCATTAGATTTAAAAATGTTAAATGGTTTGGATTTGTTATTTGAATGATGTCAACGCAACACCAAGTAAAGTGGAAAATGACATTGCATTACATATTTCATCAAATATTCAAATTAAAATTTTATTTATTAAAAGAAAAAATAAAATCAAAGGGAACAGACCACACCAATGTCTCCACGAGACATGGGCCTCAACCCTCAGATATGAACCAAGTCTAATGATCAAACACTTCGTTAGCCGAGGACTAGTCAAAGCCCAGACCATTGGCCCAAATGCCCATGCGGAACCCACAGTTTCCATCAAGTCGGTCCAAACAAGACTAAAGGCCCGTAAACAGGTCCGAGCATGTGGTGACTTACCAGCTCAATTTGCTCAGCCACTTAGGAACAGCCCAGATTACTAAGGCAAAACTCCAAAGGGTTTCAAGAAACTCTCTCTTGGACTCCAAGGCAAGCCTACTAGGGCAACACGCCTTCTAGGTTTTTTCCGAAACACGGTTAGTATAAATACTTATCATTTTCTGTCACTCAAGTAAGTTAAAGTACTCAAAAATCTACTAAGTATTTTGCAAACGCTAAACACAAATACCGACTTGACCATTGGAGCCCCTTTGGCTGGTTCCACACCGGTCCTCACTCACAAAGGGTTTCAATTATCTTCTTCTTAATGTGCAGATGATCAAGACTACATCCTAGATGAAATTCGGCACAATAATTAGTGCTCTCATTGAGAGTGAAATCTAAAGGACCGCTAGATCATGAAGAATCAACTCATCAAATCTCAAATGGTCAACTAAGATTTGATAGCTAAACCATTGCCAAAGAGGGAAAAAAAAATCTCCACAAGCCTTTGACTAAAACCCGAAAAGGAAACCATTGTCATGCATATTCTTCGTCTTTCAAAATGCATTCCCTAATACGATCAGTGACTAAAGGCTAAAATTATTGTAGTATTCTTGAAATGCATTTCCCCTTGTTATTTTTTACTTTTACCATTGTTACCTAAATTAATTTAAATCTTTACCTACTGTGAAACAATGTTAAAATCAATTGATAATGTGTGGAAATACTTCGATGTCACATATGAGGACTAGTCAATTGAGGTGCTTTTGTCTTGAGGCCAAGGCCTAGACTTTCCAACCCTCTTTTGCATCATTTACTTTTATTATATGTCAATTTGGTCCTCGATTACGGTTGTAATGGAGAGTACTCTCTTGTTAGTTGTTATGTATGCTTGATACGTACATATGGATGAAGGCTTTTATCGAAACAACTCCAAAATTGGAGCTATATAGGGCAAGCATTTTGTTCCAGGGTAGTGCTAAGGAAACAATCATGAGTTTCATAATTAAGTCTTTCAGCCATTTTCAGGAAAACCAGAAAGGAAAATGATTCCCTTCGATATGTAATGATTTATTTTCGTTTCATGTTAAAAACTTTACTCTTGCTCTTACCACACAAAAAATGATTGAGCTTTTCATTTGAATTTTAATCATTTTCATTTGAATTTTATGGGAAATCAATATTGAAAGATTTTATACTTTTTATTGATCAACATTGACTTGACTAGTATATTCAAAAGTTGCATTGCGAAATCTAATCGGTCAGACGGTTAGACCTCAATGAATGGCAATTAGTATTTGATTTCTTATTTTCTATATTAAGGCTAGGGTTAAAAGATTTGATTCATAATTCAGTCTTGTAGAAATTAGGTCTCTGATTTTAGGCTATATAAATGTTCACATTTCCACCAAACCTATCAACAACAAATTCTCAAAACCCCCTACAAATGTGTGCATAATCCAAGATGAAGAGTTCAGTAAGTCTAGCAGGTTTCATATGTCTCATCATGTTGTGTCTCTCCATTAGCCATTGCAGGGTTTTCTTGCCGAACGATCTGAGGCTTATTGAGCAAACATGCAACAAAACACCACATGCACCGCGATCTTTGTGTCTCTGCTCTTACCTAGGACCCTGAGAGTGCCGGTGCATATGTCAAAGGCTTAGCCCGCATAATGGCTAATGTTATACTTAGGAAAGTCACAAATGATACCCAGCACAAGATCGAGGGGATGATTGCGCATAGCCCAGGAGACCAACGCTTAACTAAATGTAGAGATGATTACAAAGTAATCAAAACAAAAATTGACTCCACCAATGCATCTATTACTAAAGGCGATTATAAGTCGGCAGAGGAAAGCATGAATGATGCTATCGCTGAAGCTAATATATGCGAAGGTCGTTTTCCAGGTAGATCTCCTTTGATATATGAGAACAAACTTGAGGCTGATATTGCTGATTTAGCTGCTGAAATAGTAATTATGTAGATCATATTACCTAGTTTGACATGCATGTGTTAAGAGTCTTAGAGTAACAAGGATAGTAAGAAATGGATCGATAATTTAATAATAAAATTTGAAAATGAACAAATAAATAAAGTTACAAAAAAGGATTGCAAAAGTGTTTCCATCCTTATATATGAGTGAAACGATATTTCAATCCTAACCGTAATATATAGAGTGAATTGAAATTAACTTAAAACTGATGAATGATAGTGTAAGCCAGATTTCTACTGTTATGGTCCTCCCAATAAGTCTCTGGCTAAGTCCATATAACAGAAAATGAATATTCCCTGCTCTGACTAAAATTCGAAATGGAAAACAAGCTCCCGCCCTATTTGGCATTGCCATAAAGTTGGGGTTAATTGGAATTAAATGGATGAATTTATTGCATTATGGAAGGGATTTATAAATGCTCACCAAACCAAAGTGGAGGAATTTATTGCATTATGGGCCGCTAGGCCGCTATTACATCCATATTTTATGTCTCTCGAATAGAGGTGGCAAATGGGCCGCTAAGCACTAGTACGACACTGGCCCGACATGCTTAAAATAGGTCCGGCACGGCCCAAGTCCGTTAGTGGCCTGGCACGATCCGAGCACGTTAGAATAACAGGCCAGGTTGGGCCTAGGAATATTGGAACTAGAAATCGATAAATTTGACAATATTCATCTATTTATATCATGCTATTAGGTACTATATAAAAAAATTAACTCGATTTGCCGCCATTTTGACATCAAACAAAGCGGTCAACCCACTATACACTTATACTTTCCTAAGGGAAGCTAAACCACTAAGAGATGAACTTCCCTAAATTTTTATATTGGTTGATATTGCTAATACCCATGAGAGTGTGAGAGCTGACAGATCGAAAAAATAAGTTGCAAGTGAGCGGTTATGTGCATATTAGTTTTATATGGTATTTAGGGTTGACCTAGAAAATCAAGACCCAAACAACGATGAATATAGTTGAAATTTTGACCATAATGTTTCCTTATTATCATGATAACATCTAACGGTGGATTTTGATAAATTCAAGTTCCTCCACCTTGTTCCTCATGGAAAGTATACTTTTTGGAATACAACTAATAAACAAGTTAGACCACATTAGTAGACATATAAGGATTTTGTACGATCACATCACAAGTCCTTTGTGAGCCCCAGAAGATATTAAAAGAGTGGAAGTGTAATTAGTCAAGATTGAGTTATTGGTCTCGATAATTATTATAAGGCTTGGAATTTATTATTGAAAATTTTCACGAAATGGGAGCTTCAAGTTAAGAGTCCAATATTAAAGTGCACGACATGACGAGCTCGTGAGAAGTTTTTGGGAATTTTTCAGATACCCGGGCTTAGTTTTACGAATTTTGGAAGCTTTGGAATTAAAGAAATTAGAAAATCGTCTTGGAGTGATCTGGACCGTCATATTCTCCCTACCGCTTGATCTGGACCATTGATCTCAATTTAAAGGAAAGAGGACCAAGTCAGACTGGTCCAGAACAGCCGAGAGAGAGAGAGAGCTAGCAGCTCTCTGGCCCAGAAAAGCGTCGCCGACCCGAGGGAGAAACCCGACCAGAAAGTCGCCCTCCGGCCACCTCACAAAGGCGCACTGGCGCCGTTCTCTTCGTATCTCCGTCACCGACACGCCTCTGGTGGTGTATCGTCCATGAATGGATCGTGAAGGGAGATTCAAAGCTCGAAAGGTTTGAAGATTTCCGGCGACGTCTTCTGCAAATTCCGGCGACCTATTTACTTGCATGTGGTATGTAAATCAGTCACCTCTTCACGCTCTACACGTTAGACTAGTTATTTTTGCAATTCGATCGATTTTTACTGATATGGTTTCTGGGTTAATTGGTTTTGAGTTCGACGTTGTCATCGATGCCGGCGACTTTTCCGGCGATCTTCTGGGCTGTTCGAGGTATGAAACTTCTTCTACTCGTCGCACACTACATGCTGGTATAATTGGTTTTCAAATTTGGTGGAGTTCTGATGGATTGGCATTTTTGGGTGATGTCGGATTTCACGGTGATTCCGGTTTCCGGTGAAGATTTGGGAGTCTTTGATTCGTCTTTGATGGAAAACTCTGAACCTTGGGCTCGAAAGGGTGGTCGTTCAAGCTTAATCCGCAGCGTTGGGCCGAGTTGACCAACTCAGAATCGATTAAGCTGGTTCCGGCTTGCTGTGTTCCACTCACTCTCAGCGACCCGTTTTGGTGACCCGGCGACTCGAGAAGACGACCCCTCCGGAACTTCTCTTTCCGGAGACGAAAAGGCGGCAAACCAGTACCTTTCGGCTCCCTCCTGGTGGTCTTGGATCATCCATTCGTCGGATGAGGAAGAAGAATCGAAATTCTCCGGCGATTCTTATGCTTTTCGACAGCTCTGGCGACGTGTTGAGTTGCATGAGGTAGGAAAAATACTCCTGGTTGTTGTAGTCTATGTCATTGTATAATCATGCTTCGAGTTTGGATCAATCTTGTTTTGGTTGGTTTCTCATGCCGACGCGGCTGTTGTCACCGGAGGCTGTTCTGGGTTCATTCCCGAAATGATGATGATATAGCTAGAACACTAATCAGTGTTTGGTCAAGTTAATCCCACGACTTGGGCCGTGGGATAAAACCCGGGCAAGAGAGAAAGTGAAACCGTACCCCGTGGAAGAGAGGTTGTGATCGGAAGCTGCGAAAATGGGGTTGATTTCGGGGATTCTGATGGGATGATGGCCGGCTGATGGTGTTCGACATTCCCCCGTTATCTAAACGTGCTTGCCATATGCTACAGCTGCAGCCGCCGCAGTAAAATAATGAGTTTTACTCGAGAGGTTTTTTTGGGTTGCGTTAGACAAACGCCGCCGCGTGCATAGCACGCACTGTTATCTCCCAATCGGATACCCACCCGGGGTGGACACCAGACGCTCTCTTACTTTGAGGTGTCATACATCATTTTGGAATACAGACAAAAAAAAAAACAAAAGCTCCAAAACGCAGCTCAATAAGTCAACACGGTTTACATCCAATCACTAGCCCACACCTGCCCTCACCTCCATCGCCCACTATGCACCTCCTGCACACCCAACACCCTCCTTCTCTCCTCCACTCGAATCTCCAATGTCACTTCCACGCTGACACTCCGGTCCGTCGCTCACTCATCGCTTTCAGACATCCTCCCAAAACTACCCCCGCCAAAGTACAAAACTTGTCCCCATCCCAAGGGCACAACCGTAACCTCATTGTTAGTTCATAGCTCCCCACCGGAGGCATATGGGGCCCCACCCAATCACTACCTGCGCACGTTAGCTGTCGCCTCCACAATTACGCCCCACAAAAACCCAAAAAAACCACATTTATACCCGCCCTTTCTTTATTAATCATTTTAATTTTACGCCACTGAAAAAGTGAAAATTCTTCCATCATACACAAGCGATACAAATAAATCGATCAGTAGCATCAGTAGATCTCAATCGTTGATATTTATAAATAATTATTTTTTTAATACAAAAAAATTATACTTAATACTATCTGGCTCTTCATTCTTATCACTGTATACTGAATACTCTTTTCACTAGGCCATTTTTAGTACCTACCCTCCTAAAAGAAATTTAATTTTACTTTTTATTTTTGAAGCAGAGCAGAGTCTTAAATGGATCTGCGTACGCCTAGGCGCAGTGCTTAGTGCTCGCTACTTCGTCTTTCATAACTCTCTCTCTCTCTCTCTCTCTCGGAATCGAAACGGTGCGTTTTGGCTTCGGGCATTGGACTCCGATCCGGTGCTACATTTCCGTCAATCGGAGCCGCGTGATCGGCGTTGGATGGGAGTTAGATTGATCGACGAGGTTTTTTGGTTGATTTGAATGGTGAGGTGGTGGTGAGAATATGAACCCGCTGTGCTGCATTGCTCCGGTTTCGATCGATCGGGACCAGGCCGACCCGGTCACGGCGAAGCAGTCCGGTCACTTCCAGCTCGGACTCGACGCGGCGGTTCCGGTTCGAAACGTCAGCTACGGCTCGAAGCCGAGCTACTCCGCTCAGGTCTCGTCGGCGGGGACCGAATCGGACAGAGCCTCGTCCGCCGCGGCGCAACGCGAGGTTGAGGAAGCGTTCTGCGAGCCGAGAGATTCGAAGGTGTTCGGCGTCAGTGGAGGCGTCGCCGGAATTCTGTACAAGTGGGTGAACTACGGCAAGGGGTGGAGGTCGAGGTGGTTTCTGCTGGAAGACGGCGTGCTTTCGTATTACAAGGTTCATGGACCGGACAAGATTCTGATGAGCCCGGCCAGAGAGAAAGGCGTGACGGTGATCGGAGAGGACTCGTTGAGGTATATGAAGAAGGCTAATTGGAATAGAAATCGGCTTGACTTGCCGGCGAGGAGGCCGTGCAAGCCTTTCGGCGAAGTGCATTTGAAGGTTTGGCTTTCACTTTTAACACTCTCTGTTACTGTGTGGTAAATATGTGTTTTGTATTGCTTATGGTAAAGTTGGTGCTGATGTTATATTTAGTAAATGAGAAATGAGAAGTAACTTCACTGTAAGATTATATGGCTTCGTCTTCTTTCGAGTTTTTAGTTCTCTAGTAAGTTTAATATGCTATGATTTTGAGTTTTCATGAGGTGGTTTGATAAAATGAGCTAAATCAATATAATGTGTGAGACATGAATAGACTGATGGCATATGTATCGATAATCAGATGGCTAGAGACTTTTTGATCTTTATTTTGTGGTAATTTTTTTTATCGAGGCTACAAAAGAAATGAAGTTACCTTGTGAAAACCGCCAAAACCAAACTTCTCCTAGTTTTGATACCAGTACTGCTCATCTGTGTGCTTTGCATGACAATGCAGAAAATGTATGCTCATGACTTCTACTTTTTGACCTGTTTCCTTTTGGTTACTGAATTTGAAGTGGTCTGGTTTACAGGTCTCTTCAATTCGTGCCAGCAAATCAGATGATAAAAGGCTTTCCATATTCACAGGAACTAAAACTCTTCACTTGCGTTGTTTATCTAGAGAGGACAGAGCTGCATGGATTGAGGCATTGCTGGCTGCTAAAGATCTTTTCCCCAGAGTGTTGTCAAGCAATGATTTAGTGCCTTCAGAAGATATAGTTGTTTCAACAGAGAAGTTACGATTAAGATTGGCACAGGAGGGAGTTGGTGAGCCTCTTATCAAAGACTGTGAGTCAATTATGCTTTTAGAAGTCTCAGAGCTGCAAAACAAGTTGAAGGCTCTTCAGAGTAAACATGTTATGTTGTTAGACACATTGAGACAATTGGAGGTATTTCTCATCCTCTTCTGGTTAAAATTCAAATACATGCAGTTATTATTATGGCATGCATTTCCTTGCTCAAATTTGGCTTTGGTAACATTGCATCCATATGGGTGGATGCTTTCTAGTTGCTAGAGTGAAAAGTCAAACCCAGTTAAATTTTTGTTTTGCAGACAGAGAAAATAGAGCTGGAAACTACAGTAGTGGACGAAACAAAGGAGCGTGAGTCATACTGCAGTCAGGGCAATAGGAGACATAGTGGTTAGTTGTCTTTTGCATTTCCATTATCTTTATACTTTGTTGAACTCAATGTTTAAAATTGATTCCATGTTCCTTTGGAGACTATTTCAAAAGTATCCACTATGTTCTTGATTATTTAATTTGATCATCTTCTGTTCTCTTCATGCCACAGATTTTTATTCCGTCATGTCAGAGGGCAGTGGAAGTGATTCTGATGCAGAAAATGAAAGTCAAGACGGAGGAGATGTTGAAACAGATGAGGATGAAGGAACATACTTTGATACTTATGATATTTTGTCTTCAGATGCTTTAAGAAGTGCATCCTACCGGAGTAGAGAAGGTTTGCGGTTTAGCACACAATAGATATTCCTTCCTTTCTGATCGGTTGAAGGAACATAAACTGATGCATATGTTTCTTGTGTTCAGATGCTTTAAGAAGTGCATCCTATCGGAGTAGAGAAGGTTCGAAAATGGTTTCCCACACAATAGATATTCTTTCCTTTCTGATTGATTGATGGAACATATTTGATATGTATCTTTTTGGTCTTCAGATGCTTTAAGAAGTGCTTCCTATCGGAGTAGGGATGGTTTGGGAAACGGTGGTGGAGATTCTCTCTTTTCTGATCGATTGCATGCAGTTCAGGAGATCATGACAGTTAAATATCCATCTGTGAAAAGGAGGGATAATTTGCCAGAACCAAAGGAGAAAGATAAGCCTATTGGCTTGTGGTCAATTATCAAGGACAATATTGGAAAGGACTTATCTGGAGTTTGTCTTCCTGTTTATTTTAATGAACCACTCTCTTCATTGCAAAAGTGCTTTGAAGATCTGGAGTATTCCTACTTGGTAGATCGAGCATTGGAATGGGGAAAGCAGGTTAGGTTTCCAGCTGTTGTTTTTATTGTTGCAAAGCAGTTTTAAAGGAATACTCGTCTGGTTAAGTTATACAGTGAGCAGATATTAATGCTGGGCTTAAGATTTAGAAACTAAATATTTCTGGAACCTTCAGTTCTATGCATTTTATATTGCAAGACAAAGAATTTGCTGAACAGATTTGTTTTCTTCGCTAATTTTGGATCTAGAGATCTATTTTTCCCAGATGCATCATCTAGATTGTCTGCATTCATATAATTTCTTTCTGTTGTGTTTTGGGGTTGGGGTTTAGGGTTTAGGGTGGAGTGAGATGCATGGTATTCAAATGGAAGCCTCAGCTAAAACATGTCCAATGAGGTTAAAGAAACAAGGTTAAGAGAGATGAGAATAACTGAAAAGAAAAGAACAAGACAAAAAAAAAAGTCCACTTTGATGGAATTTTATGAATTCATTGCAGGGGAATGACTTGATGAGAATTCTCCACGTTGCAGCTTTTGCTGTATCTGGTTATGCATCAACAGAAGGTCGGCAGTGCAAACCCTTCAATCCTCTCCTGGGGGAGACCTATGAGGCTGATTACCCGGATAAAGGACTTCGTTTCTTTTCTGAAAAGGTAGTGCATGCTGACGGTTTTAAATATTGTCTAGTAGCGTATCCTTACAAACGGTTATCTGTCCAAGTAGCCTCCTCTTTGTTTTTGTTGTTTGGAAGCTTCGGCTCATTGCTTTTGAAGCATCACAGCCAAATGTCAAAAGTTTAATAAAACACCGATTGCTGTCTAACAAGCAGAGCTTGCACTCAGGTGAGTCACCACCCAATGATTGTTGCCTGTCACTGTCAAGGAAGAAATTGGAAATTTTGGGCCGACTCCAACCTTAAAGGCAAGTTTTGGGGGCGTTCTATACAGCTTGATCCTGTGGGTCTGCTTAACTTGCAGTTTGAGGATGGGGAAACATTTCAGTGGAGCAAGGTCACTACTTCCATATACAATATCATACTAGGGAAAATTTACTGCGACCATTATGGCACCATGCGCATCAAGGGAAGTGGAAATTACTCATGTAAGCTAAAATTCAAGGAGCAGTCTATCATAGACCGAAACCCACATCAGGTTAGTTTTGTGGTTGTTAATGGTAGGATGATGGCAAAATATCATCACAGATTTCATCTGTCCTAATAGAGTTTTTTCCACGTCGGTGTATAGCATGTGTCTTATTTTCTGGTCCATTTAGGAAGAAATATATTTAAGTAACTACAATTACATCTTAGCACTGTCTGAATTACAGTGAGGTTAATTTCAACATCCCCAGTGTTTTAAGAACTGTGTGCATAAGTCCAATTTGGCTTATTTAATTCTCTGTGGAATATATTAGACTACTTTCTCGAACAATCAATGTGATGATTTAGATTGTTTTTACCTAAGGACTAGAATCAGTTTACCATGATTAAGCAACTCGCTGGGAACCAAATGGAACCCATTTTCTCTGGCCATTTCTGTGATCATTGCAGGGCATTCGCTCTACTTTTAGTTTACACTGCATGTGTTTGCACAGAATGGAATTAAAGAAATACTACTGGATGTTCGGGGGTCTGAGTAAATTTGTTAAATACATGGTAGTCCATTGAATTTCACTGTAGTAGGGAAATTCTACCATGTGCTACTTTTTGTACTGTATTTCAAATGCGTTGTATTGCGAGGTAGTTACTAGTAATTACAATGGTGCCAACTTCATTTCAGCCATTGCTGTTAATAAACTGACATCTGACCTTATTCATGAAATTATAGGTTCATGGATTTGTTCAAGACAATCGAACTGGAGAGAAAGTAGCAATGTTGATGGGGAAGTGGGATGAGGCAATGTACTATGTTCTTGGAGATCCAACTACAAAACCAAAGGGTTATGATCCAATGACAGAGGCTGTGCTGCTCTGGGAAAGGGAAAACTATGTTACCAAGACACGATATAATTTCTCTCCTTTCGCAATATCCCTGAATGAATTAACACCTGGACTACTGGAGAAATTGCCTCCAACAGACTCAAGGCTGAGGCCAGATCAAAGACATTTAGAAAATGGTGAATATGAATTGGCAAATGCAGAAAAACTAAGACTTGAACAGCTACAGAGACAGGTATCCCCCCTTATTTTCTTTTATTTCTTTCTTCTGGATCAGTTTGATCATTCACCTATAGATGCTAGATCCTATCTAATTGGGAATTGACTGAAAGCACAGCCAAAGTCATGTCACATCTCTAGTTATGCAATTTACATGGCTATAAATTCTTTCATTTTCTTTCACTAGTAATAAGAGCATCTATTTCTAATGCCATGATGCAGGCGAGGAAGTTGCAAGAGAGGGGCTGGCAGCCAAGATGGTTTCAAAGAGATCAGGACGGTTGTTATAATTACACGGGTGGGTATTGGGAAACGAGGGAGAAAAACAATTGGGATGGAATTCCTGATATTTTTGGCCAGAGTAGTGATACGCCCTCAAGTTCTGTTGAAGAGTAAAGGCATCTCGAGCTTGATCTGTACCCCTTGATTTCTTCCCATTTTCTCAATTGCTCCCCTTGCTCTAAATTTGAGTTCAATGTAGGCTGTGCTATAAGAAAAAAGAAACTACTTGATTTGGTAATGATAATTTTCTTGATCGCTTCTGTTGTCGTACATATTCCCACTGTTGATTAGTAATGCCCTTACTTTAACCACGAGCACAAGAGAGTAGGGCAGAAGGCTGGAGAAAGAAAGAGCTACTGAAATGCCTCGGTCTCACGTTTTAAAAGAGTACAGTGCTGATCTGACTTTTGACATTAAGTTTTCCTCCATTTGGAATTTGTTAAACATCTATCATCCGTTTGTTTTTGGTTTTTGGTTTTTGGTTACGTGAAGGGCAAATGCTCAGAAGAATAAAACAGCTTTATATTTGGGTCCCAATAAATAAAACAATCAAGTCGCAGAGAAGTCTTCATCTCAAATGTAAAATGTACTTCTAACCAAAAAAGAAGTAAAATTTACTTGAACTAAAACAGAAGACGGACAAAAAGAAAATTGGATTTTTTCTGGATCATTTCCATGCTTTCTTCCCTCGGAAATTTTTGCCAGAAAGCTGCTGCTTTTTGCGTTTTGCCACTCGAGATTTAGCTACCTTTGCCCTCTTTGCAACAAGTGGCATAGCCTTCTTATGTTGCTTCTGCTTATTGCTCAGGCCTCCCGACTGCAAAATTTAACAACATGTTGAAAGAAAATCAAGCTCACATCCTTATAGGCACCCTAGTGGTTATTCACTTATTAATGGGTGGGTGCACAGCCATAGTACGATCCAGGAAGAGGGTTAGAGCATAACTAAATGGCAAAGTTCAAAGCCATGAAGATGCTTGTAGAACACTAAAACATGATAACTTCAAAGAATCGCAGAAAATATACCTTCTTCTGTTTTACAGCAGCTTTAGCCATGTACTTCCCTCTACCCTCCCTCCCTGCTTTCACTAATGCCAGCTTCTCCTCCTTGGTCATTCTTCTTTTTACATGGACCTACGTAGTGGACGTTCAATTGGGTCAATGAAAGTAAACAGCGGTACAAATAATTTCATTGCTAGCAGGAAAGGTAAAGGTATACACAAAGCAAATGATACAAATATATCAAAAAATGAGGATGGGAGAAACAGCATCTTTATAATGGACAAGTATTTAAGTGTTGGCTTATTATATACAAACAGCATGAATTTGAATACTAGGAAATTTAGAATTTGATCCGGTTATATTTTAGTACTTACAGTCTGATAAAATTGCTAATTCTTAGAAACATATTCTCACCCTCCCTACTCAAAACAATCCAGCACATTTACAAAAGTTGTCCAATTTATTATATCTATTTCAGATGCACTATTTCTTAATGCAAATGAGATTCTTCTAAAGCCAACATGTAGATAAAACTGAGAGTATACGATACCAGTATAATGATATAAAACTTACTTCAAGCTTAGCAGGATCTATTCGCTTAATGCTTAATTCATCAGAAGTGGGAATCTTGAATGCTGTTGACTTCGCATCTGAGCTCTTTTTCAACAACCCCTGCTGAGCCAATCGCTGCTTTGCCTAACAAAGGAAACATCAAACAGTAAACAACATAATATATTGCTAGCTGACAAGAGATGATAATGTTTGAGTGCAGAACCAAACATTGATGTTCTCCACATCCTAAAGTTACAGCCTGCCTTATTCTTGACATACCTTTAATTCCTTAATCCTCCGGAAGTCCTCATTAGAAAGAAAACCATCTGTCGAGTCTGATGGAGCAGGACCCATATCTTCTTTGGCTAATCTCTTTAAAGTCCTAAGATTTGCTTCAGCGTCATCAAGTTGTGTATCAAAATCAGTAAATTTCCTCTTTTTTGCTATGTTTTCTTTTACTCCAGATCCACCATCTTTGGCATCATTATTGTCAAATTCTTCCTCTTCATCCTCTGTATTCTCTTCCTCATCCTCATCCTCATCTTCATCCTCCGTTTCCACCTCATCCTCATCACCACTCACATCACTGTCATTCTCATCTATCTCATCACCATCTTCAGATATCATGTTGTCATCTTCACTTCCACTATCAGTGTTGGTTATTTGCAAGCCTTCATCATCACTGGAAGCTACCATCTCATCAGTGCCCCTTACTGAAGGTTCATCATCATCATCATCATCATCATTCTCCCCATTGTCATCATCATGTTTTAGTAAATCAAGACCAGGAACATTGCTAGGTACATCGACTTCTCCATACGCTTTTGGCCTTGCCTTTGAGTCAACATGTTGGCGACCACGATCCTTCTTAATCAGCAGCGAGGGGTTAAGCTGCATGTACATACAGTCATACACTAAATAGTCGGTCTTCTATGCAACCATGGTTCATGGAAAGGCATGACTAGCAATCACTAGCACATGCATAAAGAGGAAAAGGAGAAGGGACCTCTCTGAATAAGCCAATAAGTGAACGGGCTGCTACTGACACTGCTTTTGTATGTGATTTCTTATATAATGCAAGATCTTGCAGCAAATCTTCTGTCATCAACTAGTTGCAGGAAACAAAATTATAATTCAGAAAGCCTTGCATCATGCATCAAGTAGAAATAAGAATGACTGAATATGGTATTACCCATGATTAATAGCATTAGATTAGCAACCTCAACTGAAATACAGATAATACCAGAACCAAAATTTATATAAATAGGTCATTACCAAAGGCATTCGTAAACAAATTTCCCTTGTTGTATTCAGTCCAACAGCTATGGCCTGTCAAAAGAAAGTGATCACATATATAGACAGGGGGCTTGCGAACGGCAAAAAAACAAAAAAAAATTTAAAAAAAGAAAGAAGATAGCACTTATGAAGTAAAACCTCTGGCTGTGCACGATCATCTATAAATTTGTTCACTATTTGTTTGAAAAGTGGTTCAACTGCATCAGGAGGAACCTGCTCATAAGCAAGTACACAAGTTAAATTGAGTCGACCGACTAACAAGTAATTTAAATAATGCTTGATTTCCAATAGAAGTGGGACTTAAGTTAATGAAGGGACAGGAAAAAAAAAAGAACTTCTACTGAGGTCCAATCAAATATAGGAGTAGCTAACTCACCATATCATGGCAGGCCTGGACTGCTGCAGCGAGTAATTCAGTGACACCATTTTGATGAGGCTGCGAAACTAATAAAGTCACAATTTGATTATCAAGAGAAAAAGACATTCATTGAATAGGTCAGATAACATACCGTAATGTAGTTGATAAAATAAGGATAAAAGTTCAACAGAACCAAGCGATGAAGCCCAATAGTTCGAGCAACTACTTTCAACATCATCATTTTGACCTTCAGTAAACATAAGTTAATAGTCAAAACAAATGAGAAATGCACTTTCCAGTGTCAGTTTTACAAAAAACTACATAACTGTATAGAAAGAAAAGAAACACAGAATTGTTATACAACAAAGTGGTTTGTAATTGAATCTCTTCTTTACAGGTATTATTGAAATATGATGGTGTTCCAATAATGGTGAGCAATAACTTTCTCTACAAGTGAAGCATGTCTGTGTACTTTTTGAATTCTACAAATGTAAAACATCAATAGTTATTTACCTCAAAGCGTTCAACTCTTGTACTATTTTGAAGACGGGAGAATAGCTTCTCAGCGAATTCCTGTGGAGAATGAGATCTTAAATATCCTTAATAAATCACAGAAAGAAGACAAGCAAGATGTAGATAATAAAAATAGACAAACCTGTGGATCTCTCAAATGATTAAGTGGCGTATGATAATTTGAAGTACTTTTTTCTGATGTTACGCGTTGCTGTTTTTTCAGGCTACGGATGGCACGCTGCAGTTTTGCTTTCTTTTTCTTCTTGCTAGCAAGTGTACCCTTATGGTGCGCCTGAAAGTAGTTTTATTTTTAGTTTTGTAAAAAAAATTACCATTTGCAAGAAATAATGAAATTCATCCAATTTACCTAGAAAAGATGGGATATTGTAGTATATAGATTATCAACAAGCATGTGGTAAATGTACAAGCATCAAAGTAAAACTCTTGAAGTATCATTTACCATGATACAAACTAGCTAGAAACAATGCTCAGTAATAGAGTAAAACTGACCTTATATATATCCTCTCTATTAATGGCTAGATGAGATTTAATAGGAGTGTCCTCATCACTACTTGACGCATCACTATCATCCTCCTCAATCTTCTCGTAATCAAGCAGAAATGAGAGACAAGCAATCATTATCCTGAGACATTCAAACAAAAAATGTTATCGGTTAAACCCCATGATTGGAAATGACACAGAAAATAACAAAAGAGCAATGAGCACCTCGACGATGGATGAAAACATGCAGAGCAGATTGCGTTCGCTGTATTTTCATCAAACCACACCTTTCTCCGGTGAAGCTCACGCAGAGTGATAAGTGCTCTCTTTGCTTTTGTTTCATCCTCTAGCTACAAAACAAAAAGAACACAAACATTCACCAATTCAAGCACTCAATCCCCTGAAATTTTAACAATCACATGGCAGCAGCTTGTGAACTGTCCAGAAAGAAAATGCATTATCACACACCTGTAGCATCCGAAACAAGACATTCTGAAGCACCCGATTCTTAGCTTCGTTCTTATGCTTCATATTCATTCGCTTTATGCTATGTATGACATGATTGTATGCCAGGGTCTTTAAAGCCTTATCGCCATAAGTCTGTATCTCCATGAACAAACCTAGATTGTCTGCAATATCCACCATCTAGAAGACCCACCAAAA
The DNA here is from genome assembly GCA_024704745.1 of Rosa lucieae. Taxonomy (NCBI): domain Eukaryota; kingdom Viridiplantae; phylum Streptophyta; class Magnoliopsida; order Rosales; family Rosaceae; genus Rosa; species Rosa lucieae. Next base: position 53,745,269 of record CM045495.1, read on the forward strand.
GCACACACATTATAATCAAAACCAAAAATTAGTCCACCGAGCAACTTAATTCTTATACTCCAAACCTTGGTCAGCAATCAAAACCCAGTACATAATAAAGTTCCAACCTTTCTACACATTGAATAACACCCTTTAATTCCAATACTCCACATTCATCGAAATCGAAAAAATGAATAAATAACACCATTCAATTCTGATAAAGTTCATACCTTTCTGTTCATAAGAAGAATGAGAGCTTGAGCAACATGCAATCTGAGACCAGAGGGAAGCGTTCGGGCGGAGGAGTGGAGAAACTCGGAGAGCTGTGAGGGGAATTGGGCCAGTTGGGCCGGGTAAAAGGGGGTGACGTGGGCGAGAAACAATGCCCGGTCGGCGAGGTCCTTGGCGACGGTGGGGTCGCTGCCGCCGCTGCCGGTGACGGACTTGAATCCGAGATCGGCTTGTTGCTTGAAGAGCTCCAGCGACGACTTGAATTGGTTGTACACAAGGAGGAGCTCCGTCTCGTAGCCTTCCGGGTCGCACTTCATCTTGGATTGAAGTGTCGGCAGGCTCATCTTCTCGGAGCTCCGACCCGAGGCCGAGAGTGGCTCCGGCGTCATGTAGTGGGAACTCATTTTTTGGGGTTTTAGTTTTAGCGCCTCCTAAAGTCTGAAAAACCCTATATTCAAGTTTTAGAGGTTTTATAGGTTTTGTTGCAAGGGGGGAAGGGACCCACTTTATGGCCCAAGCCCACTGCCTGGCCCACAATCTTGATCAGTAAGAGCATCTCCAATGGCTATGTCTTTTAGCCTTGGTAAAATTTAAATTTGACATATGACATGGCAAAATTGACATGTTAACATTTTGACTAATTTTAGCTCCAATGGAGATGTCAAATTTGAATATTATTTTAATATATATAATTCTATTTATGTTGTTTTCCCTTTCTTTTTTTTTATTTTGTAAAGCAAAGAACATACCAAGAATGTTTACAGTAAGAGAGATGCAATTGAGATTATGAGAATTTGAGATGAAGGAATACATAGCAGTAAACCTAAACAGATGAGAACATATCTATTTCACTGGAAACCAAACAAACTGATACAAACTAAAAGAACTAGAAGGCTTTGCAATCTCCCATACAGACGTATGCTGCACGTTTCTATTCTATCAAGAATTCCCACAACAATCTCCCCCATCTTATATTTATCCTGAAAACACAGGCAGAAGATACGTGAAAAAGAGAAGCTAGCTAGCAATATTGGATGACACACCATAATCTGGGCAAATCAAACTATGATATTTAGCTAACAAACCTTTGAACAAGGGAGATTCTTGAATTTGCTTTAGCTGAGAGATATGAAAAGACTGAGAGAATTGCTCTGCGTTTTGGATAGAAAACAGAATACGGATACCATCCATACAATCCAATCAAGGTCGATGAGACTAGAGATCAAAATGAACTTGTTCAGAAACAACTTGTTCTATAGTACCAGAAATACAATCCAATCAACTTGTAGTGATTATTGCTGTTCTTAACGTTATACAGCAAGTGGGAGGCCATGGGAGATTGACATAGCTCCTTAGAAACATGCTTTAACGCATCTACATTTATTAACGCATATGCATTTATCAGTTTGCACAACTGAGTCACAAAACAAAATCTAAAAAATCAAAAGAGAAACATGCATTTAACTCATATGCATAATTCCTGCCGTAATCTCTGGGAAGAGAAGCCCTACAAAGAGAGGGTAATGCAACTCAGTTTCTCACCTAATTTATTTGTCAGTACCTTAGTTGTTGTTCTTCTCTAGAGTAAGATACAATACACTAAGAGAGGGTAATGCAAACTACATCATAGAAGACACATATTCCACACAATGGCTGGAATAACCAATATAGTGCAATCATGGTTGTTATAGTAAGCCAAGGTTCTTTAATCGACAAAAGCCAAAACCTTATTTTATTTATTTACATTTTTGGAACATAAAGAACAAGGGTTTTTTAATCGACAAAAGCCAAAACTTTATTTTATTTATTTACCCTAAGAACATTCAACTATCCTAATCCCAACCCTTATTCCAACTTCCCTCCAAGGAGCTTAAAAAATGATAGGCTCTCGTTGGAAAGCAACTATGTGCCATTGTAGTTCTTACCAGTTTCTCCTGTTTTCTTTTATTGATCCATCTTTATAGAGTAACTGAACTAGGAATATGAACAAATTACAGTATATGAAACAATTAAGAGTCACTTACCTTGATCAGTTGACAAATGGATCAGAAGATAATTACTCTCTTCTATGCTCGATAATCAATTAACAAGAGAAGATGGCACATTAACTGACATAGCTACAGCAGGATCCATTGCACAGGCACGAGGAATCGAAAGTGCAGCACAGTTTACTACCACATCAGGCTGGGAATTCAAATCACAACTCTTAGCGCTTAAAGTTGTTTACTTGAACAACAATATCAAATCGCATACCAGAAGGCATGTTCTTTTAGCACTTCAGATAGTGTAGGTTTCCCCTAAACAACTAATGGCATTTGTACACATGTCAACTCAAAATTGAACAAAAGGATAGCAATCATCCATATAAAAAGAAAACAAACCCATGCAAGCTAGATCATTGCAATTAGGCAAATACATCAGGTTGGGAATTCAACTGAATACACCTCTCAGCACTTAAAAGTTGCTTACTTGATTGTTTTAGCAAGTTCAGAGATTTTAAGTTTCCCTAAGCATATTACAGAACCATACTAATGCACAGGTCTCAACTCCGAAAAATGGAACCAAAGAATAGCAATTATCTAATACAACAACAAAACAAAACCCAGTAAAGCTAGTACATTGCAGTTAAGGTACAAACCCAACAGTTGAACAGGGCATTATGGCATTCAAAAAATTCAAATCAAGTAAACAAAATTGACCTTCCACAACACCCATTACTCCAAATCATAACACCCACATGTTAAGATCACTAATCCCAATCAATATATACAAGAAATTGCTCAACGGGGTGAGAACTGACCGGACCAAACTGATGAGAAATGGCTTCAAATCCATTGCCAGTCTTCAAATCCACGGAGAAAGGTTCTTCCATTCTCTTGTAGAGCAATAATCTGCAGATTCATCAATTCTTCGTCTGATGATGAATTGGCAAGATTCCAAAATTCCTCATCTGCAGCATTTGAAGAAGAATCTGAAAATTTTTGATCCATGTTCCTAATATTCAAGAAGAGAAAAGAAACTTGAAGAGAGGAAGCTTGAAGTTCTGGGTGAGAGGAGAGGAAGAAAGACGTGAAAGGGAAAGAGAGAGAGAGAGAGAGAGAGAGAGAGATAATAATAAAAAATAAAAGACAGAAGGAGAAGAAGCTGTCAAATTTGACAGAGTAGAGTCATATGTCAAATCCACGTGTAAAAGGCATATGGGTTGGAGAATAGTTTGGTTAGTCAAAAGTAATCGTTGAGTGTCCATCTGGCAAAAGACCTATCTGTTGGAGATGGTCTAAGGTTTGAAAACCAACAAGAATTTCCATACTTCATTGTTATGGTAATTTAGGGTAGACGAGCACTCGGTTAGTTTCGTATCAAGAAGTTGACCAACTTTTAGGTTACATATTGGCATTTTTACTGTTCAGTTTTTAGGTTTCTATAAGTAGATCATTTATGTAAATTTTTAACCAAGTTGATGATCGTTTGGGTATTTGTAATATCGAGATTTACTAATTATAGATACGAACAGTTCATGTTAAACATATTTGGTTTGTCAATTTATTTGATTTAGTTTAATACTCAAACGATAATCAATTTAGCTGAAAATTTATAAAAATAATATATACTCATAGAAACTTAAAAACTGAATAGTGAAGATATCGATACGTTAATGAAACTCAACTCCATAAAATGTAGTTTTCTTCGATGAAGTCGCATTAAAACCACATCCTCCGTCCCATGAGTCCTAAACTCGTAATTAGGATGGGTTGCAATTTGCAAACCTACGCTTGAAAGATATTGAGGAAGTCGGTCCCTCGGTCTTTTTCCAGAAACATAAAAGCGCGCCACATCTTCTATCATTTTATCCACTTCTCAGACAAATGAGCATGAAAGTTGAAAGCTTTCCCAGTAAGAGAGCCATTTCAGCCTTCAAACGGAGCTTTCATTCCGGCCACGTTTTGAAACAGGTTCTGTCTCTCTATCTCACACAGTTCATTACGGACACCGAGGCATAGTTTAAGCAAAAGCTTTCTGTTACGAGTAATGGGTTGGATTCAGTTTTCGATTTTTCATTGCCAATATTTGTTCTTTGGTCATAGCATTACATTTTAGTTTTTGGGTTTATGTTCAATTTTTGCGTTCACATAATATTTGACAAACGCTTTAATCCTTATTGTCAGTGTGTTTCCAATGTGAAACTGAGTAAAGAAGAGTTTGTGTCCAAATTGCTTGATAGAAGATGGACATTGCCTAGCCCTGATGCTAAAATTCACCAAATAATGCTTTCAACCAGCAAAGCACAACCACAACCAGGCAGACCCTTGTCTGATATTTCCTTCTGGAACAATACTAACCCATGTTTTAGTCATTCTATGGCAGAAAAGGACGATTCTTTCTTTATTGTGAGGGATGATTTGTTGCATCCGTTGATAAATGGGAATAAAGCAAGAAAATTGGATGCATTGATTCCCCTTGTTGCAGATCATTCCGTGACTGATGTGGTGAGATTATGATCCTTTTATGTTTATCATCATTTTATGAGCTTACGAACATAGATAATAATAATTTGGAGGTTATAGAGTCCAATATTTAGTACTAATTCCCATTCAAATCTAAGTTTCTCTTACGACCAAATAGCATTCAAGTCTTGACTTTGCTGTGGTTTAGGTGACATGTGGAGGTTGTCAAAGTGCCCATACAGCAGCTGTTGGTAGGTAATTTCTTGCTGCAAATACTATAGGATATTCAACCTTGCTGCAAAGTAGCAACTTCGCTGACTTGTGTGTGCTTCAGCCGTTTCATGTTCAGAAAGAGGATTAAAACCGCATTTACTTCTACGAGGGGAGCAGCCTGAAATACTGACAGGCTATAACTTGATGTCAACAATATATGGCAATGTCACATATGTTCCAAGATCGCTTTATGCCAATAGGGAAAAGATGTTAAAGAGCCATGCTGATTATTTGGCAGGCAGTAGTGGTAACGTCCTTCGGTTTGATGATATTTTGGAGGCCTCTTTGAATCAAAGTGATGGTGCTCTGAATCTTTTGCAAAAGGATGCTAATAGAAGTGACCATCCTCGGAAAATTGTAATTGTCAATGAAGGCGCAGGAGATGTTGTAGCATTACTAGGTAACCTAAGTCAATTCAGAACAGAGAATCATCTTATTGCTTCCATATGTACATATTGGCATCATGTTCAGTTAGCAGGATCATGGTTTATAGACCAAGCCCCTAACATGCCCCTTAGCTTTCATATCTTGAATTGTCCACATCTTCTGAGTCATTGGTGTTACTTTATCCTTGTTTGTGTGGTTCTATTGAGAATGAAGTTTGCACTATTATGTGTGGCCTTGAAAATGCCTCCACATAGTTATGATCATCATTGTTGTCGGCTCATTGCTAGGGAAATGCATGGGTCTAGTTTAGGGTTTCTATGATTTTTACTTTCCTTTTTTGTCTAAGACTACATGTGCACAATTATTCCTTTATGTTTTCCATTTCTATTTTTGTGCTGTGTATTAAGTTGATTCTTGCATCCTGATGTGGTATTAGTTATTATGTTTAAAGATGTAATTCTCTCCCTAGGTTTGATTCGCCTAGCGCAGTACTTATCCCAGAATCACTTACTTGGAAAAGAGAGGGTCTTGAAGTTTGTTGTAGATTCTGGAACTGGGACAACAGCTGTTGGTTTAGCTCTTGGAGCCATATGTTTGGGGTGTGTTCCCGTATGTATTACAAGACTACTATGAATTACTGAGCTTCTATTGTGGCAGACTATTGCAGCATATTAACTATTGCTATTGCTGCTTGTCAGGCTCCCATGGGAGGTAACTGCAGTGATGTTGGCTGATTCATATGATGGGTACAGACATCAGGAGAAGCGCTTGATATCCAATTTTAAGAGGCATTTTGATACTCATATTGATCACTGCTTCGATGATATAGACAAAGGAATTGTGCACTGGGTAGAACCTTGCCACCCGAGAAAGTGAGTAGCCTGTCAAAATCTTCACAACTCCTGTGATCTTGTTTATAACCAAAATGGCACACCCAATGTCATATTTATATAACACTTGATTGCGTATTTTTAGTCTTCTTCCTCTTTTTATAACTCCAATCCTGCCCCAAAAATCCTCAGATTTGGCAATGTATTGGAAGGGGAATTAGAGGCATGCCAACACATTGCACAACAAACTGGTATTTTAGTCGACCCAGTTTACACACTTTCTGCTTGGGAGATGGCAATGGCCCTTCATAAAAAGGAAGCAGAAGTTGAAGGAGGTGTACAAGTGGTCATGCTCCACACTGGAGGCACTCTAGGCATGTTTGGACTAGCACAGAGGTACAAATCTTACTTCTCCAAGCTCAAAGTTGGATCATCCAGTTAAAAGAGATAGTTGAGTCAAGTGCGCTCATTTACACGGCACGGAATTTAGGCATTGTAATCCCACTGAACTTTATTCTGATTTTTGTAATGAGAAAATATGGAAAAAGAATGGAAATATTCCTCTTATTTAAGTTTGTAATATGCAAGAGGTTCACTGGCCATGTATTTATCCAGCTCCCTCTATCTTGATGACGGTTTGTTATCATTTCTAGAAATATCACAATCTTTTCTTCACCAACCCTCCTTGCCTAAAAGCAACAAAAACTGCTGCAGTTCTGGGTATGGGCCTTTCTAATATTTGTTAGAAAAAACTACATGCCATGATGCAAACCTAGTCCATGGCCCAAATTTAATTGGGTTTCTGAAATTATTGATAAATCCCACCATCTTTAAAAAACTCTTGCACATTTGCTTGCTGTATTTGCCCAGTCATCCATGACCCTCTCCTCTTCTCCCTGTCTGTCTGTGGGACTGTAAATCTGGGAAGTAGAAAGCTAAACTTCTTTCCACATTGGGCTGCTTCCCGCTATTAATTTTTCTAAGTGGAACATTCTTGATCACAGTGATAATGTTACAATAACACAACATATAAACATATAATTGAATCCCCTCATCTAAAAGCTACCTAGAATCTCTTACCCAAATAAGAAAATGCCTAGGAGGAACGCTTGTCCCAAAGCATGTATGTTTGTGTAGGTGTGTGTGCCTATTGTGGCACTTGCAAAACGATTTGCCACAGTGACTGCAGCACACGACATGGCACACACACACTCCAAGATTCTATTGACACTAGCCATGATTAGAATAATCACTAATAATAGTGGTTGGAGCATCGGAGAGTTCGTGGTGGCAAACCAAAACCACAAAAAACAAGTGCAGGCAACATTCCTGGTACTAAGGGGAAGCAGAATTTGATGGTCTCCTGGATCCATTGTCTCACACTCACCCTAGAGCTAAATGGGTCACCCTTCCCCAATCAAATTGAGCATACGAATCACGCCATGCTTTCTGTTGGGGATGAAATCAGCTGTATTCATCATTCTATCTCAATTTTGTCCCTCATTATAATTGATACATAGATATTAAAAAAATATTTTCTTTATCTTTTGTTCTATTTTTTAATCTCTGTGGATCAATCATATTGAGAAGACAGAATTGAGACACATAAATATGAGGCAACTGATTTCATCCTTTTCTAGTGACAATTGAGAGTAATATCGATCATGAAGTGTCGCGAATCTTAGATGTAGGATTTGATCTCTTCATCCATTATTAATTTATTTTACATTGAATGTGTGAGATGGGGATGAAATCAGCTGTCTCCAATTACACTATCCACATTCTGTCCCAATGCTATCATTGGTCCACAAAAAATAAAAAAATAGAATAAAAGTCTTTGTGGACCAATGAATGCATGGGGACAGAATGAATATAGTGTATTAGAGACAGCTGATTTCATCATGTGTGAGGTGAGGATTTTGTTGCACGATCACATCTTAGGATTTGAATCTATCTTCTCTCATAATTATTGTTAAGGCTTTTGAAGCTCAGTGATAATCTAACATAGAATCTACTTAAATATCAAGATTTTCTATACTATTCTTTTCTCAAAGTTGAATGCTCTGCTGCTCCATCTGCAGCCTTTATACTCCAGATCTTGGCTTTTTTTCTTTTCCAGGCAAAGCAAACAGTCTTCACAACTTTTTACATGTAATTTTAGGGCTTCTTGCACTGGCCTTTTTATCTATTCAATGGCTAGGGGCATATGTAGGTGGGAGCACCTTTCTGTTGAAGACATAAGAATAAGGAGGAAATGTAGAAAGGTATGGCTACACTTACTATATAATATGTGATGGATAATGGAATTGAACCAGAAACAAAGATGGGGAATGTCCCTGTGTGTGTTCGGCTGTTTAGAAAGCTTATACCTGAACAGTATGAAATTTGATAAACCTCCTTGAAATAGGCTAGAGTTTGCTTGGGATAAGGAGGAAAGGTCACTTTCACGTACTTTTTGTGGGGGTGAAAAGGATGCCTTCTTCATAATGCAAAAGAGAGATTGGTGGCCCATGAATTGTGTAGAGCAAATGGGGAACACTGCAGCATTACTTGTTAACCTAATTGTAGTTCCTAGTCATTAGATATATATTCTTGCTCAATTTCCCGACTCTCAGTAGTATTTAATTTGGTCTATACAGCAGTTTCTGTTTAGTAGAGAATTACATTATACCTTAGGGACCTAGCTAATAAGTCCTCGTCAAGTACATTGTAACCTGAAATAGAGAAAAAGAAATTAAACCAAGAAAAATGTGAAGAAGCAACTCCTCCATACCAAAACTGGTCAATCGTGCATGACAGTAATATAGTAGTACAATCATGCTGTGACTTTACCAAGCTCATAGATTGAGGGCATGGTAATAGTTAAATAAATGAGAGACCGTATCGAAATGTTTGAATGTGCCCCATAAACAAGTACCTTAATTATTTAGGGCTTTGATGCATGTGTTAAATTATTTATGTATGAATGAAAAGAAAAGAATTACATAGAGGGAGACAGCAGCATGCAAAGTATCGAAGACGCGACTAAACTATGGTATCAGACGGCATTGGAATTTGGAAGTCTCTTAGTCTCATGTTGGACTCCCCCGACTGGAAACTCCGGCGCACGTGTGCTGCTACTGTTCTGAGACTCGATCGTACTATAAAATTTAAAATATGAAATCTCTATTATGAAATTGCATGCTCGAAGGTACTTGGATATGTGCTTGGATTTGAGTCTGAACGATTTTCAAGATGTAAACCAAAAGTGACATGCTGAAAGATATCGCAGGATTCCGGCATGGATTTATGCAGTAGAAAATCTATGTCCATTAGCTAGGTTAGTCCAATTAGAAATGTAGTTTGCGGTCTAATTAGGGAGGAAAAATGTTTGTTTTACACTCAAACTCTCAATAACTGGTTGAATGATATTGAATTTATCCGTATTCTAAATCATGACTAAATATTAAACATGACTAAAATGTCTAAATTCAACCTCGAGCTCCAACACGTACATATTACTAATTTGTATGTGAGAGACTAAGTTTAGTTGTTGAGTGCATTTGCATGTTATTGTATTAATTTCAATAATTTGCATAAGATCTCATATTTGAATATCTCTCTTAAACATCGGTGGATAGATAAAAAGTTTATAAGTTGATGAACTCAATTCTTATTTTAGTCATCAAATTTTGCCATGAATTCATGAATTTTTTTTCACTATTGCAATTGAATGATGCACACCGGCCAACGACCATATCTCTATGGAGTCCCGTTCCCCTGGTCAGCTACTGACCAGGGGAACATCAGCGTATCTCTATGTCATGAAATGTAACTAAATTTACGAGTAAAAATTCTAACTTACGTACGTACCATATATATCAAGTTCTCATCCTCTTACAACAGAATTTATCATGTTTAAGAACATACATTTCTTTTTCTTTTTCTTAAAAAAAAAAAAAACATACATCTGAAATTTTCAACATGCTCAGTAACAATGAATTTCGTCATTTCGTGATAACCATGAATGAATTATGAATCATTAAGTAAAATACACTTCTGATGTTATAAATAGAACTTCAACTGTCAAAAAACCAGCTGTTAAGCTTCTCTTATTGATTATTGCAACCACCTTCACTGGCAGGTTTCAACTATAATTAACTATTTATGATTAAGCATATCTACAAAGATGAACCAAGTAATTAAAATTCTGGGAATGCCAACAAAGACGACATTCTTGGAGGAAGCAAGTAATTTTCCCCATATTGCAATGTTTACATGCATTTATTTAAACGATAAATTTATTATTCCCTCTAGCTATGTTTACATGCATTTATTTGATGACTTAGAATTGAAATTATTTTAGTAAAAGAACCAGAAAATAAAATAAAAAACACGAATCCCCTTAAATCTGCATATAAAGTATAATGACCATATGACTAAATGGGAGTAGTTTACCGTACAAGACCTTTTCCAGATAGTGATCCTAATCACAACGTATATATTCATCGTGAAAGTTGATGTGGCCTCCCTTGCTCTGACTGTCCGTACCCCATCATCATTCCAGCATGCAAACTCCGGCCACCATCCCCCACCACCATTCTTCTACATGTATGGAATATAACTAGGGACCCTAATACTAATGCATGCGATTTTGAAAAATTGAGGCTACATTACTGATAACCGATACATAATGTGCACGAGTTAACGTCAACTGCAATTAAAGTGTAAAATTTAAATTAGAATATTGACGTTGACTCATTCATTTAAAACGCTCAAACAACCTTTATATTAATAACCTTAATCGGTAAAACTTCATAATGTGCACACGAACCAACACATGTGACCTAAATTGGACCATACTAGGTCAAAGCTTTCTCAACTTTGTGATGAAATCTGCACAGGGCCGTTAGAATTCCTTTCCATCTCACCAAAATACGTCTACTCGCACAAGTCAACATAACATATGAAACATAGAAAGTCTACCACTCAAGCAGATATAACGCTTCCAAAACGCACAATACTCATGCAACAGCTCCGTCAACCGCTCTCACCTTGTCATTATGAAACAGCAAGACTAGAAATCGATGCTGGAAAGATTGAAATCAAACCAAGACTAGTAAAGGATTTGATTTGGCAATGAATATATTTATGGAAGAGCAAGTACAAAGAGTCCTTTTTTGGGTAAATGACCAAGACATAGTGCAAAGCACCAGGTAATTTGAAAAACACAGTAAAAAAAAAACACAAATCTTAAGTGGTCATCACTCAATATAAATAGCAATGTCAAAAAAGGTACACCATATTGTAGCAGAGCAATTATTACCCGTCCGGTTTTGGTAAAAACCCCTTTTGTGCATGACTTGTACCCTTCGACTGGCCATGATCGCACACTACCTCCACGTGTACGGCCTCCACTCATTCCAACAGCAAAATTACCCAATCACCCCCAAAATGTAAATCTTCTATCTTCTTAAGAGATCTCCCCCAGTCCCCCCTCCCCCAATCTACTGAACAATTTCAGCTATTCACCAAAAAAAAAAAAAAAAAAAAAAACAATTTCAGCTGTTTGACAACACGAACCACCCCCAATCCACCGGGCTAATACGGTAATTTGCGGGCAAGGTCGGGAAGGGCAAAGATGCATTTTTAGGAAAAAACTTTCAGTAGTGGCGAAAACGAAAAATAGGTCTGTGCTTTGTCTACTGTAGCTCAAAACCTGAGAACTCAGACCAATTTTCAGAGAGAGAGAGAGAGCTGGAGAGGTGTACTGTTTACTCGGGAAGATAACTGGGGAAATTTGACCAGCGCTGGAAGACCCAACTGATTCCCAGTGGTTTTATTACTACACCGGAAAACCACTTATCACTTGTTCACCATATTTCTACTCCCCTCAACTGGTTCTCCAGCCAAAACCCCAACCCCAGATGGCTGAAACCGGTTTCGTCCGGTTTCCGGGTGGCCTGGACCCGGGAGCCGAGGAGTTCAGGCCCAGAAACCCGAACCCGATACCCCTATTCAACCCACCACCACCACACCAAGTTTACTATCCCTACCCACCGCCACCGCCACCACCACCGCCCATGAACGAAGTGGTGGCGGTGCCCTACGTGCCGTCACCCGCGGCGTACGTTAGCGCGGTGACGGTGCAGGCCCCCATCCCGCCTCCGGCCGCGGGGCCGACTCGGGCGGTGCTGCTGAGGCCGGTGCCGTGTGACGTCAGCGAGGTGACGATTCGGCGGGAGTTGGAGGCGTTCGGGCAGGTGAGGTGGGTCCAGATGGAGAGGTCCTGCGACGGGATCGTGACCGTCCATTTCTACGATCTCAGGCATGCAGAGAAGGCCTTGGCGGAGATTCGGGACCAGCACATGCAACACCAACCGCCCACCCGCCCTCCTCGTAATTCCGGTCCGTACCACCGGAGCTCCTCCGCCGTGATTGTCAGCCCCGACGTGTGGGCCCACTTCGTGATTCCGGTGCACACCGCAATCCCCGACGGCCACAACCAAGGCACCATCGTGATTTTCAATCTTGACTCGGCGGTGACCACCTCCAGCGTCAGGCAGACGTTCCAAGCTTTTGGTATGATGAGTTGATTCATTCCTAGTCGTCAATCTTGATATTCCCAAAACTTTCTCGTGGCCCAATAGTCACATGGATTTGACCGTGTGTGTTTTGAATTTGTTTGGTTCCCACAGGTGCCGTGAAGGAATTGAGGGAGACACCCTCGAAGAAGCACCAGAAATTCGTGGAGTTTTTCGATGTCAGACACGCTGCTAGAGCTCTCAAGGAGATGAACGGGAAGGAGATCCATGGCAAACAGATTGTGATCGAGTTCAGTCGCCCCGGGGGCAACAGCTGGAAGAAGCTGAATTCTCTCACCACCACTGCCGTCCCAACTGTCGTCTCTGCCAACGTTGCTTCGCCTGAGTTGTATCTGCCCGAACCCTTCTCCGGGCACTCTCGTTTCAATGCAGTCTCGCCGCTAATGTATGGTTCACAAGGCCAGTTTTCTGCTAGGACTAATTCGGGAAGTGGAAATGTTGGTGTGGAGTCTCTAGTGGCGGAGTTGAATTTGGGCGGTGGAATTGAAGAGAGGGAGTCAGTGGGGCATTCGAGAAGGGCTTCCTCGAAGAAGCAAAGCAGCCAGGCAATGGTAACAAGTCCAAGGCAGCTGCAGCTGCAGCAACCGCCGCCAACGCCACCGAGGAGTAGTAGGGGAAAGAGAGGAAAGCAGCCCAAGAAGTATGATACTCGCTTTCTAATCAAAGAAGATGTCATGGTTGAATCCACAAGCGATTCAAGAACCACTCTGATGATCAAAAACATACCGAACAAATACAGGTGGGTTTCCTCGTCCTCAACTAACTTCTACATGTATGTACTTGTGAGTTTTTCATTTTTGAATTTCATCAGCCTTTGTTTGTCTGCTCTATGGCATTCTTTACAGTCAGAAGCTGCTATTGAGTATGCTGGACAACCACTGCATTCACTGCAACGAACAGATTCTTCGCGACGGCGATGAAGACCAGCCTTTGTCCTCCTACGATTTCGTTTATCTCCCCATTGATTTCAAGTAATATTCTTTCTCTCTTTAAATGTATACATGAAATTATGTATGCATATACTTGTAAAGCATTGATATAAATTAATTCATGATTGTTTGTTATTGTGGAAACAGTAACAAATGCAATGTAGGTTATGGGTTTGTGAACATGACAAGCCCAGAGGCAACATGGAGGCTTTACAAAGCCTTTCATCACCAAAATTGGGAGGTCTTCAATTCCAGAAAGATCTGTGAAGTCACCTACGCAAGAGTTCAGGCACGCATTAACTCGTTTTCTATTTATCGTCCTAAGTAATAATTTTTGTTTTTGAATGGTGGGAAGAAATATATTCGGAATTTCAATGAGTTAGTTTTTTATTTTATTTTATTTATTCAGGGATTGGAAGCGTTGAAGGAGCACTTCAAGAACTCCAAGTTCCCGAGCGAAATGGATCACTACTTGCCGGTTGTGTTTACGCCGCCCCGGGACGGCAAGCTTCTGACGGATCCACTCCCCATCTTCGGCATCCAACACAAGTCCGGCAGCAACTCCTCCGCCGCCGTTAATCACCCCATTACTCTCCTCCTGCCTCCATCACATCAACATAACCATGATGACATGGATGACTCTGACCAGTGTAGTAGCCGTAACGGCGGCGTTCTGGGTGTTAATGACGACCAGGACGACGACGACCAAGACAGCTAGCTCTCTGTTGGCTTAGAAACTAGAGCTACGGAACACGTCAAATCTCTGATAAGTTGATGTGATCTGCTAGCTTACCTCATTTAGATATAGGTTGATAGCTTAAAGCTTGTAGCACCTAAACTCTTACCAATGAGAAAGCGCCCGCGCCTAAGCTGATAGCCCATCACCTTCTTTTCTCTGCATAGCCTAGCCCTAAGCAAAAGCCCTAATCTCTGTCACTCTCTCAGGTCTGCCCACCATCATTTCAAATTTCGTGTCTTTTTTTTTTTTTTTTAAATATTTCTGTCTTGTATTTTTGGCAAAAATGTAAGTTGCAGTGTTTCTACTTTGGTTTAGATGCTAGTATAGTAGTGCAGAGTACTGTAATTTCTTTTCTGTTTGATGCATCTAAAATTTTAGTTCTGCTGCACCTTTTTCTCTGCTAGATTAAGATTAATTAATTAATGCACATTTGAAATTTGAAATGCCCAAATATGCGAAGACCTTGAATTCTTTTTTAACCATTGGAACTAAAAGACCTCAATGGACCGACGGTTTATGAAATGCTCCGTGAACGGAGCTGGCGAGTTACTTTTGTAGCTGGCATTTTCGTTTAATTTTGCCCGTCTCTTTGCTGTTACCCTATGGCGTTGTCATTGCCAAGTCAGGTACATATATTTATGGAAATTGCAGCATGGAATGCTATTCCTTTTTGCCATGTAAATACTCTTTGTCCGAGTTAGATATGTATAATGTTTCTGTTAGTGTTGTACGTGCCTATATATTTCTATGAAATACGCGTAATGGATTGTTTTTTGTGGTTTTGCTCCTAACTAATTTGCTACCATTTCAATTGTCAGACTATAGAGATGCATGGATTGGGGAAACTAAAGGGTTCTTAATTAGTAACTATTGGCTAGTACTTGAGTAATTGTTCGTCATTCCAAGATAGGTCTATGTGATGGGTTCGTATAATTATGTAAAAACCATGCCATTTATCACCCGTGAGTTTTGGGATAGTGTGTGTAATATTTCTCCGTTAGTGTGGTCGTTCGGCTTCCTGAGTTTATGATGTGGTCATAACGAAGTTTTGAAATGTGGAAGGTACTATTTTGTTTGGATACTCGGGTGATCGATGCAGGAAGAAATTGCAGAGGTGGATTTGGTTGTTTTGCTGTCTCTATATGTGCTTTCTCTCGATTAAGTTTCTTTTGTCTCATCTTTTTGGTTAGTTTGGTGTTTCAGACCCTGAACTGTGAATTTGTTCTTGTTTGATCATGGGGTCAAACATGTAGTACGTGTACATGCATGCTATTAGCATGTAGACGTTGCTATTTTTACCAGCAAGTTGTACCAAATACTATATTGTATGTATCATGCATATTCATTTACCTGCCAAAAAATTAACCTAAAACAAAATTATTGATATAGTAGAGGTTACGGTTCAATTTTTTTTGACATCTTTACAACATATTACTAAATAATACGAGGTAACTACGAACAACAAATTCTAAAAAAAATTGTGTCCTGACTAAAATAATTATGGTTATTAGGTGGCAGAAGACTAGCTAAGAGTATTTCAATTGTGACTTGTGAACATGTTTTCTCTTTCATAAATGTTTTGAGGTGAAATTTTACCACAAATTAATGCATCAATAAGTCAAGTAAATTTAATTTGATATATATAAAGAAAAATTAGTTTGATATGAAAGTATAATAGGCTCAAACTAATCTAATAATGTATGAAATTAATCTACTTTTAAATTAAATTAATCTACTTAATATATCAGTGCATTGATATATCGTGAATAAATTTTATTTCAGAAACAAGTTCATAAAATTAAGTTTTGCTTGTATTGTATATCCGTAAAAATCAGACATCATCAAATAGTTATAGAAAAGGTGCAATTTCTATGCGGCCGTCCACCATTATTCATTTTTCCTTTGAGCGATTATTCTTACAAAGTCCTATTAACTTGGTCGTATTATAAATGTATTTTACTCGAGCTTCTTACTGTAAACTTAAAAAAGAAGATTCGAATCCCTATAAATGAATATTGGCATCTCCTCGAGTATCCTCACAAGTCGTTGAGGATCAGAGGAGATGTAAACTAGGTTAACTAGCCCTGCAACCGACTTGAATAGTACTCGGGCAATCTGAGAATGCAACGCCATCGAGTATTACAAGAATCACAAGACTAGCTAACCCGAAAGGCAAAAGCAATGATTTTAATCTGTCTCGGCGTAACCTAGCTAGGGATTATGTAGAGAGCCACGTGAACTTTCAGAGGTATAAGAATCCAATGCCACGTGGGAAGTAAGCCGACGTGTCGATACATGTGGCTGTGTAGAGACTTTGACCTTGATCCGTACCCTTGGCCAGGGTTAGCAGTACAGTACTGTAGGGCTCAGTGCTGCACAGAGAGAGAGAGAGAGCCCTAATATGCTTCTGTTCATCATGTCCATGTCTATATCTTATTTTTAAGAGAGGGCAGCCCTTGGACCGTCGGACCATGACCGTCTCTTTCCTCCTCCACTAAGCTTTAAGATGGTTGACGGGTCTCTGCGATTTGCAGGCCATGGCGCCCATTAAATGCCCATGTCTTATACTTGTGGGGCTGCTCTTCCCTCCTTCCCTCTCTGTAGTCCCTCTTCTTTGTCAGACTCTCCCTTCTCTTTATGCTCTTTTATCTGATGCTCTGGGGATTTGACACGTGGTCCACCGATGTCCTGCACTTCCCCGACGACCAGAATCCACATCCAGGCCATTTCTGGTATGCCGGAATCAATTGCCTCGTATAGGTTGCTCATCACCGCTGCGTTTCTACATATATTGACTTTACCGGTTAAAACACAAATGTTCAATTCCACATTATTATGCGATTACAAATGCGCTTTCTTCACCATGCACGCACTAGGCTAATTTTGACATATGATGGTCTTCATTTGCTGTGGATTTTTCGAAGTAAAGGGATGAAGGTATGAAGCCCTAAGTCCTAACAATAAAAGCACATAGGTTTTGAAGATAGTATGAATCTCAACTATCTAAAGCATTGATCGACCATATGATGTGATTAGAAGTTTCAGGACGTAATACCCGTAAAATATTATAGAAATAATAGTTACAGTCGATGCAAACTTATACAAACTCATCGAGAGCATGAACTGATCCCTGTTCTATGAGCATTCAAATCTAATTCATGCACATCGTGACGTCTTCACTAGGCAACCCATTGTGGGGATGATGCCACTCATGATGGTTTACATCCACTGATCCACAAAGGTTTTACAACTCCAATGTCGTGCAACGAAAAATGAGTCACTTAGAGCAAGTTCACCCGTAGTCAAGAAATGTCAAGGTCGAGAAGTCAAGAATTCGACCAGTCAAGATACTGTTCACTGCCACTGGACATGAGTTTACACCCGTTTTTTTCTTGACCGGTCAAAACTGTTCATCTTTCATTGTTCATCCACTTTTACGTTATTTAGGAAGTCGTGAAAATTGACTTTTTATACTTTAGGAATTTGGGAAAACTTCATTCATAAAAGTTGTAGAGCTCGTCGATACGATCTCATGCATATATGGAACGCAATATTCAGAGTTCGTATGAATTTATTATGAATTTTTGAAATCTGAAAATTTTCTATAAATAGCAATATATATATATATATATATATTTTTTGTTTCAAAGGACGAAAATTTTTCTTTTTTTCATTTCCCCCCCCCCTCCGGTTCTCTCTCTCGCAGCTGCACCAGACCTAGCAGGTTTCGTCCGACCCGACCAGGATTTTTCTCCTTCCTCTGGCGTCCTCCGGCCAAGGACCCCCCCCCCCCCCCCGAGGTCGCCTTACCTCGTCCGACCGCTCAGTGGCGTCAGCCCGCCCAGACGCTGCCCCCAGGCCGAGATCGAAGCAACCCCAGGCGGGTCTGCTTGCTGTTGCTGCTTCAGTTTCTCCTTGCTGCTGCCCTTGAGGTCGCCTCACCTCTTCTCTCTCCGCAAACGTCACCCACGTTTGGGTGTGGGCCGAGCTGGCACAAGCATTGGCTGGGCAAGGAAAATGTCATCCTCTTGCCTTTTTTCTTGACTGAAGTCAAGAAAGTTCATCATTTGCCCGATCAAGCTTCTGTTGGTGGAAGAGAGTTTTTTTTCTTGCCCGGTCACCACCTCAGCAAATCCATGCTTTGCCCGGTTAAAGAGGAACCGGTAGACTTGCTCTTAGGAGTCAATAGGAGTTCCTTGTTCTCGCACGTAATTAGGACTATGCATATCATCATACTTTAGAGTATGTCACTCAAAACATTAGAAGACTTGCACAAGTGTGAGCACCCCTTGAATGCACATGCCGTTCACAAGTGTTTTGAAAACAAGTCTCAAGCAATAGTAGAGAAGCCTAAGTTAAGTAAAACAACAGTACATGATGTTTATAACTTCAAGGGAATAAAATTCACAATTCTATTTTACAATCTACACTCTTATATTCTTTAAGTAACTTAAACTTTGTCTTTAATATATTAAGTTTTGTCTTTATATAAGAATTTTAACAAAAACAAAATGATGAGTGTTGATTGCACATTTAAGAGTGAATTTTGTCCTCAATGCAAGTTCGCTTTTTTCATATTTATCGTGAAGGAAATCATGTGGCTGATTGCATAGCAAATTTGGAGGTAGACCATTGGGGGGTTACATTGGTGGATTCTTTCCTTCCGTGTGCTTTTGTGGCCTTCATTCAAAATTTACAGGTTCGGCATGGTTGATTGTTGCAAGATGGTTGGTGTAGTATATTCTCCATGATCGCAGTGGCTTTGTGTTGAAATGGTTTTGGATTATATTTGCTACTAGTGGTACTGCTGATTCATTAAAGCAAGGAGTTATCATTTGTGATTAAAAATTTCAATCATGCAGGCATGCAGCAAAGGTTAATTATATACCTCATTGATTATTGATGGCCATGGTCGATGGAGTTATGGTTGATCCTTTTGGGTGTCCATAGTTGTAGATTCTAGCATTCGATAAGACTTGCTTGAAGCTCTATTTCTCATAAGGACGTCGAAGTTCATGTTTCTAACTTCCGTCTTCTTTTCCTTTTTGTACTCGGGTAAGGTTTTTGTCCCCCCTTTTTTCTTAGATTGTACTCTTTATTTTTGTTTATTAATAAAATAAAAAATAGGGAGAAGGGCGATGGGTTTTCAGAGAGTGGTAAACCTCCCTCATTCACAATCAAGGGTGGACTTCGTGCCCTACAATGTTTGCTTTTGAGGAATTGATATCGTCTAATCCCCTATTTATTTAAAAAATATATAAAATTAGGAAGTGTTGATGTGTTTTAAAATGTTACTCGCAAGCACAAGAATCAATTGCAGCACAGAAGTGCAAGAGCGACGTCAAACCCACAAGGAATGTATGAAAATAAGAAAAACTATTAGAATCCAAATTTATTTAACGCTAATATAGTCAAAATGTGTGCTAAGTATCAGATGTGAAACAAGCTAATTTGAATGACAAGAGATTAAAGGAGTTCATATTTAATATTTTACAAAGTCAAACATGGATTAATAAAAGTGACTTCCAAACTACCAAAAATGCATGATATTAGAGGTGAAAAGAACAAAGATTTTTTAATGCATTTTTAAGCAAGAGTAAGAGGCATGAAAAACTTAACTATGAGAATAGATAGATAATTAAATGAAACTTATTTCATAATGTAGTTTCCTCCTCAACCTTAGTTATGAAAATTAGCAATATATAATACAAATTGAAAACATGCTTAAAACAATACAATATATCATACAAAGAGTAGCTAAAGAAAGGGAAGAATAAGATCAACAGAGTGTCTAATTATTCTCTCTATGTGAACATGACTTGCCTTCCATCCAAATTCTCAAGCTTGATGGCAAATGCATGTCTTCAATCATAAATGCTTCCATATATAGTTTTTCTTGATCAATTCTAAATTGACTATATCAGTATATCTTACTCCTTTCATTTTCCATGTGCAAGAGAAACAAGCCATGTACAGAATCTTTCAAAGATTGAAAAGTTGGTTCCTAATTTCATGCACCTTGTCTCATGCAATTTTTCATGTACTTTTCATCCATTTGTATCAATTGCATGCACCTATGAATCAAACAAGCATAAAGTGAATTCAACAATTGATGGCCAAAGTGAATAATCAACACAACATAATCAATGTAATGGGAAAACATGGCATCAATTTAAAACGTGCATGCAGGCTACATATGCTATTGGAACAATAAGAAAATATGTTGCACTTATTCATCTAATTAAAAGAAAAGTGAATACTGTTAAAACAAGGACTCAATTTATTATATGAAAATAGATAAATTGCTTCCGTATCTTTAACATTTTATTTATTTAAGACAAACACTTATAAAAACACAATAATGAACTAAATAACTTAAAGTAATAAAAGTAAGTTACTAACAAAATTAAATAAGGGATATTAACATGATGTAAAATGTACTCTTGATCAAGTGTGAATTTCATTCTCCTAACTTTTAGTTCTAATGTTTACATTTCTTCATTTGTGCAATCAAATTTTCTGAACCCATATGTTTATAGTTTCATATTAAAATTGAAGCCCATAAGCATAAAATTAACGTTTCGCTAGGGGCTGTGACCACTTACCCAATTTTTAGCTAAAAATTGCCCACTTACTCCACCAAGAGTTTTTTAACCCCATTTACCCAATCTAACAGTGTTTGACAGTATTACCCTTATTTTAATTAACAAATTAAACTTATATCTCTCTCTCCTCACCCTTATCGATTTCACTCTCTCTCTTTCTCTCTGTTTCTCTAACCTCGTCTCAGGCTCTCTTTCTCTCTCTCTCTCTCTCTGAGCCACCACGCCCACCACTCCACCGTCGATGTCGAGCTCCACCATCGCCGCTCCTTCCCACCGTCGGACCACCAGAGGATGACGCCATCTAACTCCACGATCCCAACCCCTCTGGGCTTCGCTGGTTTTGTTCGTCAGATGTCCGGGAAGCTCTCCACACCGGAATCGGGTCTAGGCTTCCCTTGCAGGTCTCGGACGACGTCAAAAAGAAGACATTATTTGGGGGCAGTAATGTGTCTACTGCCCCCCACTAAACCATTAAAACTTGCACCAGTTAAGTGAAGGGTTCTGACTTCGTATGAAGACACTATTTGGGGGCAGTAATGTGTCTACTGCCCCCCAATAATCTATCAATGATAGTTAAGTGAAGGGTTCTGACTTAAAACGAAGACATTATTTGGGGGCAGTAATGTGTCTACTGCCCCCCACTAAACCATTAAAACTTGCACCAGATCCAAGGATTCACAATGTATTGCACTTTATCACAAACAAATCAACAAGATATGATTACTGTCTCCTAAGAAAGACATTATTGGGTGGCACTAATGTGTCTACTGCCCCCCAATAGACCATCAAACATTACACCGCTTCCTATGTTTTCACATATTATAGAAGTTTATTCACACTCAAAACAACAGATAATGTCTAAAAACCCACATTTTGAGGGTCAAATATTATGTCTACTGCCCCCCACTAGACTGACACAAACCAAACAATTTTTTTCATTTATCGACTACTGCAATTTAACACTGCATTTACTTTGGAATAGCAGTTTTCAGTCCGTCAATAAATAAAGCAGTCATCATTGGTCCCTAATACAAAGTCTACTGGGGGGCAGTAATGTAACAAATTTTATGGTTATGACTGCACAATAGCAGATAGCAGTTTTCAGTCCCAGATAGAAGTCTTCAGTCCGTCGTCGATTCCTTCAGAAGGTCAACCCCGGCCTCGCCGAGCTTCTAAGCGATGATGACCGTTGGCTTGGCGTCGAGCCTGGCCGCGGAGAGCACGACGACAAGTTTCGGCACCGCGATGGCGAGAGCAAGCGTCGTGGGTGACCTGCTGGAGGGATGGAGGGAGGGGGAGAGAAATCCGACGTCGTCTGGAGAGAGAGAGAGAGAGAGAGAGAGAGAGAGAGAGAGAGAGAGAGAGAGAGAGAGAGAGAGAGAGAGAGAGAGAGAGAGAGAGAGAGAGAGAGAAGAGAGAGAGAGAGAGAGAGAGAGATCGGTGAGGGTGGAGGAGAGAAATCGGTGAGGGGGAGGGGCAAAAAAGTCCCCAAAATAAATAAAAAGAAGAAAAAAAGAATTAATTGGGTAAAGGGGAAATAATCCATTAGAGTGTTTTGGGTAAACGGGGTTAAAAAACAGTTAGTGGAGCAAGTGGGCAAATTTTAAGCTAAAATTGGGTAAATGAGCATTTTCCCTATAACATAACAACAGCAATTCTCTAATTCTAGCTTCGTTTTCATAGAGTGATAGAGGAAGCTCTGTTCTCTTCTCTTTCGTTATGCATCATCGTTGTTTTCCCCGACAAAGAGAGGCTAAAAGGAGCCGAGATAAAGAAGGGAGATAGAGGTCTATCTCTAGGGTGGAGTTTGCCATTGGAGGTTTGAACATTGACACCAAGGTGTTCTAATTTCTGGTATTCTTTGTACATTGGGATTTTGCTCGGCTGTGTTTCTTATGCGTATTTAATTCAGGGTCCAGTAATTGATCGGGGGAGGTTTGGGTCGCAATCTGTTTAGGGTTTCTATTGCTTGCATCATGAATTGGTAAAGTAACTGATTCTATGTTTGTTCAATTTCTGGTTTTCGAATTCTGTTGCTGCTTCTCAATTGAAAGCGGTTTTATTTATGCAATACGGTTAACTTGAGGAATACAGTTGCTTTGTTTTGGATTGAATGCGATGTTGTGATATTTATTCTTTGATTTTGAGGTTGTTCTTCATGTTCTTTGTCACTGGGTAGCTTGCTATGCACTAATGACTCTATTTACGTGATGTATTGTTTGCAATATATGCTGATGAGGAATATGAAAGCAAGCTAAATCATATTCCATCGAATTGAGTTGTTGTTTTTTGCTCCTCCTTACTCAGAAAGAACACATATTGTAATCTTCTCATCAGCTCTGAAGATTTCTAACGTCTCTAACTTCAGGTGAGAAATTCAACTTGATTGGGTAAGGGTACGGTTCATTAACATTTCTTATACATGTCATATTTGATGTAATTAATATTTAGGGCTAAGTACTGGTTACTACCATGTGGTTTAGATCCAAAATCAATTCAGTCCCTGAACTTCTAATTTTATCAAAAACACTCATGCAGTTTCAATTTTGATATAATAAGTCTAATTTGTTAGTCTTCTGATAAGTGAGTCATTTAACTTGTTGACGTGGCTCATAAATGACCTATGTTTTATGAGGTGACATGCATAGTCAATTTAGGAGTGGGTCTCACTATTAGAAATCTATCAAATAAAATGTTTTTCATTAAATAATCCAACTATAAGTTGAACCCATAGCAGAATATTAATGAATTGGACCTATTAGATCAAAATTGAAAGTACATAGGTGTTTTTGATGAAATTAGAAATTCAGGGACTGAATTGATTTTGGAGCTAAACCAAAGGGTAGTATCCAGTATTTAGCCCTAATATTTATTATTTTAAGGATTCATGTAGTAACTAAAAGAAAGACCTCATTAAATAAGATTCTCGTTATAGTAAAGTAGGTTCTCATTTGAGTAATTAATTCCTAAAAATAGTAAGTGTAGTATGTTCTCATTTGTGTAACTAAGTCTTAAAAGTGGTAATTATGTATGTCATATATATATATATATATTTTTTTTTAATAAAAAAGATGTATGTCATATGTTAATATATTATAAAATTTCTAGCTTGATTAAGGATACAAGTTAATCCTGAAATTCGATAATATGTTTATATATGATATATGTATAATTATCGTTTGTGGACTTTTTTGTAGTCATCTCATGCGTTTATCAGAGTGAATACTATATGTTTTGAAGTGGTAAAATATTATATAAAATTAGATATGTATGAAAAATATCAAATACAACTGAAGATAATTATTTGTACTGGCAGTATTAAATGTACTTAACAGCAAAAGTGGACGGGCTAAATCTATATAGAAAAGGTTTGCATGAACGGGAATCTATGTCTTTTCCCCAAATATGGTTGAATAGTATTTTCTGTTTTTCCTGTTTGAAGTTGAATAGTATTTTCCCAACTACGGTTTTGTGGTTACCGATAGTATTTTTTCTGAAAGTTTTTGAGAGAAATGAATTTAGTTAATGGCCTACTTGGATATTTTGTCTTGTTAATACTTAATTTGAGTTTTAGTTATTGACGAAGTTTTTTTTTTTTTTTTTGAAAGAGGAACCCCTCAGTCCCACGTCTTGTTCCATTTATTATATTAATAGTATGATTTTGCAACCGCGGGGGGGGGGGGGGGGGGGGGGGGGGCCCGTGCTATAGGAAAACACTTACAATAATCCTCGTAGAGAACATCCTGAATAATAGCAGGAGTCTCATCTAACCAAACATCATCAATAGCAAACAAACTAGCAAAGTGCGCAAGTCTATCAGCAACACCATTTGCTTCACCGTAAATACGACGAATTCTAACTGACTGAAAAACATTAAAATAATCTTTACAATCATCTAAAATCCGACTTACCTCAGAGAAATCCTTCTTCTAACTATTGAGAGCAGCAATCAAAATGGCAAAGTCGCTTTCAATGCCAATTTCAGACCAACCTTGGTCAGAGATTTGGTTATCCACTATGGTGAAGTCCTTTTGAGCTGTTCAAGGTCACAGGCTTTGGCCTCTTCTTAATCTAATCGAATTTGTTTGCAAACCCAATGAAAACTTTACTTAATCAAGGAGTAGATTACATATTTGGTACGAGAGAGCTCATGAAAGGCACTTGTACGGCTGCTCGGTCTTTTTTAGGATGATTATCTGTGAGGAGTATCATCCTAAAAGAAGAGACTTTATTTATGTGAATTGTCATCCAAAAAGAAAGAAAGAACATAAACAATGCGAGCAAACCTAAACAGGAAGATGCTCTCTCTCAAGTGCAACCTTGAGGTCGTCACCATCGTTGATTGGCGGCGGTGCTACAAACTCCCTGACTCTCAACAGAGAGATTTCTCGGCTACGAAGTGGCCCTGTACCTTGGGTATGGAAGGATGGCTGCATTGCTCTTTCTACTCATCTCCTTGACGGCAACGGCGATTTGATTCCACGGTGCTCTTCAAGTTTCGATTGGGTTCGTCTCCTTGGAGGATCGAGGCCTCAGATGACGGCCATTTGGGTCGTGATGGTGCGTGGCTCCTCGCCTTCACTCTTGTCAGTGACAAGCAGATCAGAGGCAACCGGTGAATGGGTTTGTTCAAGGCCGGCTTTGATGAGCGATAATGGTTTTGCAGGTTTGGGTCTCTAGTGTTTCCCTCCCGGCAAAGGTAGTGGCGGATCTATGGCGGCAGCAGTTTGTGGTGGTGGCTTACCCATGATCACACCAGCGGCACCACTGTGGGGGAGACTTTTTTCTCTCCTAGGGTTTGCTTTCGCGGGCTTGGTTGAGCATGGTATTGGGATAATTAGTCCTTCTGGGCATTGGAATGGAACAGGATCAGTTTGGGCTATTTGGATTACATGGGCTTCCTTTTGGGTTAAGGTGGATTGGAAGCTCTTTGTTTGGGAGGTCCTGATGAATGAAGATGGAGTGGATGGCGACCAGTCATCCTCTACTCCACATGTTGCTTGATTTTTGATCTTGGTCGCAAAAACCAGTAGATCTGAGGGTTATTTTACTTCACTGTTTCAGAGTTTCTTGGTTTTTGTTTGAAATAATGGTGCGTGGATTTTCTAAAAGGTGAGTGTATTGGGAGTTTTCTGGGTTCTTGTTCTTGTTTAGAATAGGAGTCTTAGGGTACTCTGAGGAACGATTCTTTCTGTCGACCCCATAGAGGTGTTTCGTTTTTGTACTGCTTGCTGAATCTATATAATGGGCTGACCTCTTTTGATAACAAAAAAAAAAAAAATCTGGTCACTCCATGTACTTTTCTCTTAAAAACAGTTCAGTCCATCGCCTTTTAAATTAAACAGTTTAGTGTTAAAGGAAAAACATATTGTGTGCCTTCGTCAAAGCAACTGACGGAGAGGGAATCAAGGAATCAGTGATTACCATCAATCAGCGCAATTACGGATCAATCAGCATTTAGTATCATTAATGTAATCGATATTTCCGTTGTAATTCTATCCCTATATAAATGGACTATGAAATGAAATGAGTAGACCAATTCCAATCTCAATTTTACTTTAACACGTTATCAGCACGCTCAGATCAAATAGCTAAGAAAAACACTTAGTTTTTAAGTTTCTTTCTTTCTCCAGTCGAAAAAAAAATCAAAACCCTAGAAGAAGAAAAAACAAAAACTTTTTTTTCTTCTGTGCCGCCACCAATTCAAAAAAAAAAAAAAAAATTTCTCTCCCCGGCCGGGTAGACCCATAGCCGGCCAGCCCCAGAGAGCAGCCACGACCTCATCCCGCTGCCCCACGCAGCCTGCAACACACGAGCCTGCGCAGATCCCGCAGTTGCGAGCACCCCTTCCCCCGCCTTTGCAGCGCACCGACCCCGCCTTCCCAGCCTCGCCGCCTACAACACCTGCAAATCACAGCGTTTCAGTTGCAGTGGCCTAGCAGCGCCCGACCTTACCTCCCTGCAGCTCAGTCGCGTCCGACCTCGCATCCCCGCAGCTATGCTCGGCCCCGCGCACGCTTCTACGCCTGCATAAACAACCCATCTGCAAACCACCCATCTGCTGCTGACCCGAAGAAGAAGACGCAGAAAAGCAAAGAAAGAAAAAAGAGAAAAAAAGAATCCCGATTCGGGTCCATTTTGGGCTGTTGACCCCATATGAAAAAAAAGGCCCAGCAAAAGAAAAAGCGGGCCTAGAAAAAAGTGCTGCCCAGAAAAAAAAAGAAAAAAAGAAAAGAAAATAGAGGGTGACCCGGCCCAATGTAAAGAGCCAGCCCAAAGAAAAAGAAAAAAAATATAGAAACAGGCCCCCCCCAGGCCCAGAAAGGAAAGAAAAAAAAAACAGAAATAAAAGAAAAGAACAAGAAAAGACCCGGCCCATTGCTGAAAAAAAAAAGAAAAATAAAAGAGGAAGCGGCCCATATCTCAAATCTAAAAACATCGCTACGCATGCCTGCATCAACACGCGCGTGCGATAGGATTGCTTTATTTTCTCCAAAACCAAGTATGCTATCTTTTATTTATTTAATTTCATACTATGGTATATTTAATTATTTCTAATTCGAATTTTTTTGAGGATGCTATATTATTGCTTATTATATATGTGATATATTTGTGGAATCTAAAACATGTGAATTTAATTTATGTTTACTATTTTTAAGCATGCCTTATATTTTATTTTGAAATTTTGAGCATGTTTTTATTTTATTTACGCTTATATAAATTATGCCTACGCATGCCTTTATATTATGCTATTGTTTATATTTTATTTTATGCATGATATATTATTGCTCTTATTATGTGTAGTATATAATTTGTTGTATATGTGGGAAATTTGAGCATGCCATGAAGTTTGTTTTTATATATGCTATGTTTAAATGTTCTATGGTTATTTTTAGCATGCACCATATACAATCCGCTTTGGCATGATAATGAAAATTCATGCACATTATACACACACACACACACACTTACCGTGATAAAGTATTTTCACATAGCATCGAAAACAAAATGTGACCATTACGAATCTTGGTCTTGAAATCTAATTCATATGTTTGGAAAATAATTCACGTGGATGTCTTTATGACTGCGTAATTTATTTCTTCTCTCTTGTTTATGTAGATGGCTGATTCAACTCGACCTGAATTTGACATTTTGGACTCAGATGGACTTGAGTACCACTGTTGGGTTTCCGATGTAGAAACTGCCTTTGTGGCAAAAGACTACACTGTCACCATTACCGACCCCAAAGATGATAAACTATCTAATAAGGTTAAAGTAAATGCCTTAATGTTTCTGAGGCGACATATTGATCCTAGCCTACGCTAGGAGTACCTTCAGTTAAAGACACCCAAATAACAGTGGGATCGATGCCCTTAACGGACATTTTGGGAATATTCATGACACCTTGCTCCCAGAACTAACCGTTCAGTGGAATGAAATCCGCTTGCTTGCCTATAAAAGGGTAAATGACTTCAACAATGATATGTTGCGCCTCAAGGCACGTCTAAATTTCTGTGGAAAGGAACTCACAGAAGATGATATGATCCAGAAGATTCTTTCTACTTTTCCTACTTCAGCAATTATACTAGCGAACCAGTATAGGCTGGAGTATGACAACAAAAGAATCACAACATTCAATAAACTGATCAACCTACTGCAAGTGGCTGAGAGGCATAATGAAGTTCTTTTAAACAATAATGCCAGGCCGGTTGGGACAAAGAAAATTTCCGAGGCTAATTATGGCAAAGTGAAAGGTGGAAAGAACTCCAATGCAAAAGGGGTTGGACGTGCTGATCCCTACCCACGTGGTAACAATGCATCACGTGGCAAGGGACGTGGGGTCGTGCTATGGGCCGTGGAGGCCCTCCTAAAGTATGGAGCATAGATGGTGGTGTTGGCCCTAATGGTCATGGAAACAAGGTGCAAAGGGCACCCAAGAACCCTTCAGTCAAACAGGATAGAGTTGGCAATGAACCATGCTATATGTATGGAGTTATTGGGCATTGGTACAAGAACTGCCAAGCAAGCAACATAGTTACGGCCACTTACAAGAGGTATATGGAGTCTAAAGAACAAGAGGCTCACTATATGAAAGAAGAAGGTCATGACCTAGATGTCAACCTCACTATTGCAGACTTCAATGGCAACAAGGAACTTGCTCCGTCAATGTAGGCCTCATCAACGGGCCGGGCCGGGCCCAACCCGGCCCATTGGTAGCTGGCTTGGGCCGGGCCGGGTCGGGCCTTACTCCATTTTTAAATAGTTGCGAGCTGGGCCGGGCCGGACTTTATTGTAAATTGAAGGATCCAAGCCCATCCATTTAATGCGGGCCTCGCGGGCTTTTTCAGGCAGGGCCAGGTTAAGCTTTGCGGGCTTTTTTGGGGCGGGCCTTTCGGGCTTTATTTACAAATAAATCTTTAAAGATAATATTGTTTTAGGGAAACGAGAATCGATTTTGCTGTGTATTCTCATTGATAATAGGGGCCTCTTGATATAGAGGATTACAATGCATAGAGTTAGAATCATACAAGGAAAGATAATCTCTAGATTCTTCTAATTAAACTCTATTACCACTAGGTCAAGTAACCTAGAGTTTGGGCTAAACACAAATTATGTTTTCATTAAACACTCCCCCTTGTGTTGCTCAAACGCGGTGCTTCTCTCGTTGCCTCATTAAAAACCTTGCCGAGTAACAAAAACCCAGTGGGACAAAAATAACCTCGGTCGAAGGGGAAAAAGAGCACAACACACCCTTCACGTTTCGAGGTGAACATGTAGAAATCTCCCCCTGATGTCTGCGCCTCCCCTTGATGACTACGATCATGGGAGTTCAGATAATTTCCGCAAGCCAATTCTTGCCACATGTTTCTCGAACGTGGATTTGGGCAATGACTTAGTAAACAAGTCTGCCTCACTGTCCTCAGATCGAACCTAGTTCACTTTGATCTCAAGGAGAGTCTGTTGTTGCTGATTATGTTTGGTGTTATCGCTTTTGATGTAGCCTTGCCTCATTTGTTCAAAACAAGTAGCATTATCCTAAATGCTCGTAGGCTCATCTGTGGTAGACTTCAAACCACAATTGTTCGAACATGCGTAATTATGGATCCAATCCATATACATTCAAGAACCACTTCGTGAAGAGCAATGATCTCTGCATTGTTAGAAGATATAGCGACTAGGGTCTATTATGTAGACCTCCAAGATGTCACGGTCTTTTCCCATGGTGAACACTTAACCGGATTGGGAATGACCATTGTGTGGGTCAGAGAGATACCCAACATCAGCAAAACCTTCCAAAACACATGTCGTTTTGGGATGGGGATAGTGGACGCAGGCCAGTGTTGGCGGCATTCCTGGTGTGTGATGGGTCCGAATCCGTCATCTCTTTGTAGGGATAGAACAAGCCCATATCACTCATACATCTCAAGTATCGAAAGATATCTTTTACACCAATCCAATGGCGTTGCGTTGGCGCAGAGCTATATCTTAGCTAACAAGTTCATGGTAAATGAGATGTCCGGTCTTGTGCATTGAGCTAGGTACAATAATGCGCCTATTGTACTAAGTAAGGCACTTCTGCCTCTAGCACACCTTCGTCATCATCCTTTCGACGAAGAGGATCATTTTCAGGATCAAGACTATGGACGATCATGGGGGTGCTTGAAGGCTTGACCTTGTCAAAGTGCCTAAGCATCTATCGACACGATGCTCAAGTTCCAAACCGAGACATAATCGTGTTCTCCCAAAATCCTTCATCTCAAACGCGGATTTCAAGTGTTTAGCGGTTTCCCTTAACTCTTTAAGGGCTTCTAATGAAGATCATGTCCAACATGAACCGCGATAGAATCCGAAACTTGTCATAGAAACGCGTGGGCATATCCCTTCCCAATCAAGTAGTCACTTTAGTGAGAGTTTCAACCTTATTGTAAATGCGCTCCATGGTCTAGAGCCACTTGCCTTGGGTAAATGAAGTTCGCCATGAACCTTTCATGTATATTCCGTATCTAGATCCCTATAGAGATACGTAGTGACCATATTTGTAAGCTGCATGTTCAGTTATTCGGAAACTACCAAACTGACAGGGTAGTAGAGTGCAATGACATCCATTACGAGAGAATATGTCTCATCGTAGTCGATTCCAGGGCGTTTAGTGAGAAGCCTTGCGCCATAAGGCGAGATTACCATCTCTTTTTCTCACTATGCTTTCTAACAAAGACCCCATTAGTCAACAGGTTTTATATTAGGAGGTGTTGGCATCTCTAGCTCGAAAACCTTCCTCTTCGTTAGAGAATCCATCTTAACCTGGATCGCAACTTTCCATTTAGGCCAAATTTCTTTACGTTGGCATTCATTCATCAACGGAGCGTGGTTCGATATCATCTGACTCAACAAACTCATGCGCAACTACATCATCAATTATGATGGAGTTTCTATCCCACGTCTCATGTACACTAGTGTAATTTTCATAGAGCTCT
The DNA here is from genome assembly GCA_024704745.1 of Rosa lucieae. Classification (NCBI taxonomy): domain Eukaryota; kingdom Viridiplantae; phylum Streptophyta; class Magnoliopsida; order Rosales; family Rosaceae; genus Rosa; species Rosa lucieae. The sequence goes on from CM045495.1 coordinate 53,776,746, forward strand.
ATATTCTCCTGAATAGGTTTCGACGTTGAGGCGTCCCCCAACGATAACCATAACCCGGAAGATACTCATGAGACGGATTTTGAGTCTTGATGATCAAAGGATTGGAATGTGCCAAAGTATCCTTCAAACCCACGGGCTTCCCACGCTTCGTAGCTGGGGCCATGGCCTATAACGCCAGAGTGCCACTCTCTTTGGCGTTGGCCCCATACCCACCTCCGTGTGGGGTGGCGCTACGTCCTCTCGTAGGGACGTCCTTCCTTGCAGGTTTGTTTGCAGCATATTTGTGTGATCTCGTCACTTTAATATGGATCAAGATGAGACATAGTGGGGACAGAGCACGACAATTCTTGTCGTTCCTGTTGAACATCTGTGTTCTTATCTCCCCCGAACGACGGGAAGACTGTCTCATCAAAGTGACAACCCGCAAAGCTAGCGGTAATGAGATCGCCGTGCAAGGGCATTAAGTGGCGGACGATTGTTGGAGTCTCAAATCCAACGTAGTGGCCCATTCGTCTGTAATGACCCATCATAGAGCGCTGTGGTGGCGCAATTGGTACACAAATGGCTCACTCAAATATGCGTAAGTACAAAATACGTGTACCCAGTCACTAGCTGTAACGCAGAGGGACATTGAGTGGCGGTAGGTCGTAGACGAATTAGCAAAGCTACATGCGATATTGCATCACCTCAAGCGGATGTAAGAAGATTGGTGAGCATTCGGACTACCATCGTAGAAGTTTCCGCAAGACCATTTGGGTGTACATGGGAATGTGATGTCCAACATCAGTCCCATTACAATATCCATCGAAAGTCTTTCGATGTAAACTCTCTAACATAGTCAAATCCAATTGACTGAATAGGATGATTTGGGGAGTGAGCCCGTTGTCAGATGATACGTGCTAGGAGTGTAACATAAGCAGCATTTCAAGTGGACAATGGCACAACACGTGACCAGCGTGTTTGCGTGTTAACCAACATCATGAGATATTTAAACGTCCGCAAGTTGGTTAGACTAGTCCACAGAATCCCTAAGGATTCTATGTAAGAACATAATGAGTATTTTCATAACCTTTGCAGAGGACAGTCTCCTTCCTTAGGGAACTTAGGAAGGAGCTTTGTAAAAACGAGCGAGAGGCTTTAGAAACAACCAATGAGGATTTTGGTTGGGCATGAGCGTCTAAAACGCTATTTGAAGCAAGTTGGTGATTGCAGCATCAGCTGGGGCGCCATCACCATGATGGACGTCATGGAACGCCATCCATGACATCATGGATAGGGACTACGCCAGCCCTAGGCTAGTGGTGGACAGAGGCGGTGCCCTAGGCAGCAGTGTCGGTCACACATAGTCTAGGAATCAACTTTTGATTCATGCTTCATTTCGCTCGAGAGAAAAGATGTCCATGTGAAGTCTTTAGTAGACGGATCATCATATCATGACCAGGATGACCTATCCTGTCGTGACAAAGCCAATATGTGTCTAAATCCAAGAGATCTTCTCTCATAACTTTTATTGGATTAATAGCTCGAATAGTGACATAGAGTCCACTAGAGAGACACATAAACTTCTCTAAGATGCGTTTTTGTTCGCAATCATTAGAGGTATTGCAAAGGAACTCATTTCCATTCTCTACATGCATTTTCGCATGGAATTCGTTGGCTATCCATAGGGTACGATTTGCCCTAAGAGCATAGAGAGTTTCTGTGACAACAGTAATCAAGGTGCCATTTGGCAAGTAGAACTTGGGCTATTCCATGTCCTTGAATTAATACTGATGGCCCAGCCATCGTAGTCACAAAGTCATATGCTCAGAATCAAAATTGAGTCATAATGAAAAGAACACGAAATTTTATTCATAAGCCAACAGAGTACGTCATTATCTCTTAACCATTAGGAGAATCTAATCCAAATGTTAGCTAATGCAAAACAATGGTAGTCGTCTAACTTCTTTCGGTAATTCCAAAATAAATGTGACCAGGTGAGTAGAGAGATGTCGGTGGAGCAAGGCTCGCTTAAGTACCACTAATCTCATAACCTTCCTAGATATCACACTTACTTTGGGTGAGCCTACTTTGAAGAAAGACTAAACCATTACTACAAAGTATATGGCAATTGCCTATTACATCTCTTGGAAAAATAAAGACTTAAACAGAATTGGCGATCTATTGATCCCAACCAGATTTGTAGTCTTCAACCCTTCACTCTAGATCATCTTCTTGATTTTCTTGTTCCACATAGTGAGCTTCTCTTGCTTCACAATATGCTTTGTAGGCGGTGACAAGTTCTTCACGAGCTCTACAAATGTGTGCCCAATGCTCAGACACTCCACATCAAAGAACATATATCTCTTTGCTCGAACTCCATTGATTGAGGCGCTTTGAAAGCGGCATTTAGATGGCTCTTAGTGTTAGTGGCGCCACCAACATGGCCAGAGGCGTTGCCTCCCTCTCTCTTTCCACGTTTACCTCTTCGGTTCCGTGTTCGCCTATTTTGGCAGTTACCTTCCCAAGTAGAGCGATTATATGGATCAGAATGTCCAGAAGTATACCTAAGATTAGGGTTTCTCTCTTGGCGCCCTCTCTTAGAGGTGCGACTATAATTGGATTCCGGAATATGTTCTGTTTCCACGGATCTCGAATAATAGTTCTTCACAAGGATATTGTCATGTTTTTCAGCGACATTCATAGCTCCAATAAGCTCACAAAACCTTGTGATCCGTCTTGCATTTACATCGATTCGATAGTTCTTAGCAACCATCAATGCAGAGACGGGGAAGGTAGAGAGAGTCTTCTCAATCAACATCGCATCTGTGATCTCTTTACCACAGAATTCCATTAAGGATTTAATGCGAAGTGCTTCTGAGTTATAGTCAAGAACTGACTTGAAATCACAGAAGCGGAGACTATGCCATCTCACTTCTAGGTCAGGAAGCAAGGAGTCAGGGACGTTGCCAAATCTTTCTTCGAGTTAGACCCACAGCCTTCTGGGGTCTTCTTCATTCATATACTTGTACTGGAGCGAATCATCCATATGACGAGTTATTAGAATGATGACTTTCGCCTTATTTTCCTCTAAAGCTGCTCTATTTGCTTCCAAAGCTTGAGCTTGCTCAACAGTTATCACGTCCTGGCTAGGCTCGAGAATCATATCCGGGATTCCTACAACCTTGAGATGCTGGCTGATATCACGAACCTACCTGTGATATCCAGAGCCAGTTGTTCCCAATAGAGCAAAGTCCAATTTGTTCAGGTTACTCTTCCTGAAAGAGAACAAGAAATTAGGGTTAGTTTCGGAGCGAAGTAGGCTACCACGAAAACATATGAAATTTCTGAGCGTAATCGCTTCCAAGAAATTAGGAATTTCCGAGCGTAGTCGCTTCCAAGAAATTCGATTCCAAGAGATAATGGATTGGATCGAAACAATGATGTAAGTGGTCGATCATAAATTCTCTACAAACTCTAAGTTTGGAGATCTCAACAAGCTCTAAGCTTGGAGTGAGCACGAACCCTCACAGTTCGGCTTAATTTGGTCTCCCCTATATTAAAGAAAGGGGGGTAGAAGAAGGGAGGTTGCAAGTCC